>CM034148.1:728188602-728788602 GCA_019776745.2 Taxus chinensis
ACAATAAGTGCAACTTTGTATGCTTCTAAAATCAATTGTGCATAAACATCACATACGTTTCCACCATCAAATTTTTTACTACAAAATTTAAATTTCAAGAAATGTTTTCAAAAATTATTACAATGTAGTTGTAAGTTATGTGACTTACAGGCCACATGGCTAGGGTTGTCAAATTTAATGTCACATATAAGCATAGAACACATGGGAATGTAGGGAGCTAACCACCATAAAGAGATCAAAATTTGATTTGGGCCTTTCGCTTACTAATGATGAGAGGATATAACTCAAGAGGATCACAAAATAGATGCAAGATTATTATTTCTACATTTGAGCTTTTTTTTTTGTTACATATTGCTATGTTGTTGTTTTTAATTTAGCGATTGAGTGTATTCATAATGTTGCATTTTTCATTTCTTAATAATATAGATTGATATGTCATTTTGGAATAAAATGGTTTTAAATTAATATTTTTACTTACATCACAAATATTATTAAATGTTGAATTTTCTTTTTATTGTATTTATAAATAAACCAAAATAAATAAATTAAATAACATAGAAAATAATGTAACCCATGGTTTCCAATGTTCTTGTATACTCTAAGCTAGCAATTAAATAAACACAAAAAGAAGGCTTTTGATTGATTGGTGGGTTGATTCTATTTTGATCATTTGAACACCATAAGTATTTTGAACCCAATTTACATTGAATCATCACTATCTTTACCATTGATCGACATAAAGTATTGCAAAAATTGGATTTGTGGGTGGTTATGAAAAGCTTCTTTGCATCCAAAAATTCTTATTGCGAACAATGTATTCTCAAAATCCTTTCTTGATGAATACGGCCATATTCATATTGTGTGTGATCTTCTAGAATGGTAACAATAGCATGATTATATAAGAAGGAAACCGGTATCACAAATTTGGTCTTGCATATGATACAAATTCTGACTTGTTTATTATTATTTTATTTGTGGTCATCTTTTTGTCAAATATGGAAGGCGAAGTAGCGTGGGTGGCCACGATTGAAATGAGGTCGACGATATAGTTTGATAAATTAAGGGTAGAGATTGAGATGCATCGGTCCTGTTGTCAAAGGGGGTGTGACCTTTTCCAGCTTAGTAAACGCCTTCAACGTAATTATTTGTTGAACAAACTTGTAAATAAATAAAAATATATAGTTGTGTACAATTTTTTTTAAATCCATATAAAGAGTAAGGTACATTTACTGTAACACCCACAAACTTCTACTCTCAAAACGAAATGGAAAATAAAAATTTAATAATCAAAATTACGGAATTTTTTTTTCTTTGTTTTAAAAGAGGTTTGCAAGGTTAGACATTATCCACAATTAATAAATTTCTTGGTTAAAGTCTTTCTACACAAGCTTGTGAAAGTTGAAATTAAATTAATAATTAAATATTATTAATTTACTTCCTAAAATATATTTATGGTTTAAAAATATACTTTTACGAAGTTCCAAAAAATTAATTAATTATCATGCACCAATATTACTTTATTTTCTAACACAAAAGTTTAGTTATTTTGTCTAGCCACTATGTGGCCCTATTCACCCCATTACCCATGCACTTTTTAATTACATTTCATTCCCACAAAATACCTCTCGCTTAAGTGAGGTAGGGTTTAATCTGGGTCATTATATTGAATCTATCCTAGCCCTTAGATTTAGGTTTTTCTAAATATCCTTATGGGTTTCCTTTTATTTCTATTTTCCCCAAAAACAACCTCATTTTTTCATTCTTGTTTAGCAGGTTTGGAAGAGGAGAAGGAGGAGAAGCCATGAAAGCAAGAAGAGCAACCATGGAGAAATTTTCTAGGTTTCATTTGTAAATGGAGAAATCTTCCTCCATTCTTCTCTTTATAGTTTAGTATAGACAAGGGTTTACTATTGTATAAGGTTCTTTATTTGCTTAATGTAGAGATCCCACAGTGGATCTACTTTTGTTATTTAATGTAACCATTTTTTTAGTTCAACAATTGGGGAAAAACCCCATTTCATTTAATCTATGAATTTTACACATTTGGGTGTCCATAAGAGGATTGATAAGCTTAAAAAAAATTATTTGACCAATTACTAGATGTTGGTAGTTTCATTTTGAAGGTTTAAACCTTAGATTTTAATTAAAATTCAATCTGGTTTTTCACAGTCAGGATTTTTATTTTTCTGTCAAAAGTGCTGAAACCACCACCCTACATAAACCGGCGGTCCTGTGACCTCCGCCTTACCTGGGAGGCGGTTCATCGACCACCGCTGTGTGCTGGGTGGCGGTTCTGAAACTGCCGCTCTGCACAAGGCGGCGGTTCTATTTCCCAAAAATAGAACCTTGAATATATGCATTTTTCAATAGTTTTCTACTTAGGTTGGTAATTAATGCAATATTAAATTTAAGTAAGGTGTCTTACATTCATTGGTTGATAGATTGGCATCATCTCTTAGTTTCATAAATTAAAATTTCCAAATGCATAGTTTTTCCATTCAAACATACAACCTGCAACAATATGAAATGTAAATTTTATTTTACTAAACATACTTTGGAATTCCTCTTTGCAACCATACAATGCAAATATGAAAACTACAAGTTACAATAACATTCTTTTGTAATACAAGAACTTCAAATCCATTTTTTTCAACAAAACTAGTCCTTTCCAACAAATTATACAACAAAAGTTCTTTCTACATTCACTAAATCACTACAACTTGGACTATAAATGAAATATAAATGAAAAAAAAATTTCTTTCAACCATACAAAAGTTACAATCTTCCACTCTAAGTGGGAACAATAATATGATTTACAACATGGATAATTCTTCCAACAAGGTCAAAAACACAATTCTTCTTTCCAAGTCATCTCTCAACCTCATAGCTTTCAACTTGCATCCATCAACTCTTCAAAACTTGAATCATAATACAAATAAAAGGGGTATAGGTGATGCTCTCCGCCCAACCTATAATCCAATAAGAGGAGAAGCCATCCCTTTATTGGCCCCCAAGCCCCAACCAAAGAACAATGGGGAGAATAAGGTAATTTTGATAACATTTACAAAAATGGCTTCCACAAAACATACAACACATTCAAATGGACATACTCAACAAAATTTACAACTTTCCAAAAACACATATGCTTGACATCAAGCCAAAAGGAGTAAGGAATATGGGAACCACCTCCTTTTTCCTCCCAAGTGAAGTAGGAGTTCCACCCAAAATACTCCATGTGCACTATACAAAACATTCAAATACATCCTTATCTCTCCCCTTGCAAATATGCAAAAATATTTCCATATTTTCCTTTCCACTCCCCATAGGTGGAACTCCTAATCACACTCCCTCTAAAATGCATGCCTCATAACTCCCTTTTCCCTCCCCAATGGTCCCATACTTCCCTCTCCCACTTCCTTATTAAGGAAAGCTACCCAAATCCAATATATCACATTCACAACACCCATGCAAATACTCATACAAACACAATTTTCACATCTATATACATAAATAAAGAAATAAAAAATGTGGAGATCCTACCCCTCCATTAAGCTTCCAAAAATCTTCACTACAACAAGCTTTCAACACCTTCAAACAAAGCACAATCCAAAATGCAACTCCAAAAAGGATCCAAGCATACAACTCAAGACCAAATTTTTCAAAAGTGCAAGAAAAGAAAATAAGACAAGTAACCCAAAATCCTTCAAATTCAATAAATAAATAGAAATGGTATGTGAGGATGATGAGGTGGCTCCATGTAGTATGTTACTTCATCATCCCTCCATTCCAACACACAAGTCAAACACCATGCCCAAGGCAATTAAATGCACATGTAAGACTTATGACGTGCCCACATGACACTCCAACTTGCACACCATGCTTATCAAGGACAACTTAAATATGGTAAGTAAGAAGTGAAATTATTTACCCTTTTTACACTCTGAAATGCATAATTAAGCCTAAAATTAACTCCCCATAGCATAGGTATGGTTGTTGGATGAATTTATGAGGCATGGAACAAGCTTAGCTTGTCCCACAAGCCTCCAAAAAATCCTCCCAAGTCAAAATCAGAATTTTGAAGTTGGGAAAGAGTACAAAACACAAAACCCAACTCAAATCTAATTTACATCCACAAGATTTTAAGGACCATCTACCCAATTTATTGCTCACATGTCAAATCTTCCTTTTTAATTCAAATTTAAGCTAACTAGTTAATTAAGACACATTAGTAAGTGTTAATAAAGTGACAATATCTCCCAAATAATTAAACACATGCACAACAAATTAAAAAAAAAAACAAAAACTAAAGGAAAGGAGCACATCACACTCATGGCCACATAAATGAGGTTACCCCCTATGGGAACCTCTTAACAAAACATGTAACATCACAACATAAAAGTATACACAAGTTGTAAAATTTTGGCCATGTTGCATAACACTCGACATCCTTCCATGGTTGGTCCCCTATCCCCTTTCAATGTATGTCATAAAATGTCCCTGCAACACAAATAGAATACCTCTCTGGCATTGCGGTAGTATCAACAACATTAAGAATAATATACATATAGAAATCAATAATCATCATCCAAAATTAGCAATTCTATCATCTATCATCATTCAATTTAATTCAATTTTAACATCCATAACATCATAATTCAACTCAAAATATCAAACACACGCTACACATCCAAAATATGACATGTTAGTATAAAATCATAATACTGCAAATCAACATATATATCTGTCCATCATCGTCATCAAGTGCATCGTAATCAAAATGTAAATCACAACATGTCAATAGTCCAAATATCTTCATAGTCTATCATCTACTGATCAATATATAATAATAAAAATTTCTAAGTATCAATCCAACAGTAACATCATCATAATGAAAATATTATCAAAGAGGAGTGGGCACTACTTCCCCCTCCCCTTAGACTCGACTTCCTCCAGGAAGTCACTGAAATAAATGTGAAACTAGGCTCGTAAAAAAGTAACATCCTCCCATGTGGTTGCAGTCTCATCATACCTATCCCACTAGACTCACACCTTGTTAATCTCACAACCTCGAAGGCCTAGGGTCTTGTGCTCTATAATGTGCATGGGCTCCGCAGTCACTTGCCCCTACTCCTACTTCTACAATGCGGTCCAATCTAATACATGAGAGGGATCTGAAATGTATCTCCTAAGAACATAAACATGAAATACATCGTGGATGTGAGACAAGTTGGGTGGAAAGGCTAGATGATAAGCTAAGGGACCAAATCTACTCTAAGATCTCAAATGGAAAAATGAATCTAGGAGATAACTTAGAGCCTTTTCCATAATGGATAGGGATCTTATGAGGTCTAACATGAAGAAGCACCTTCATACCCACCTCATAGCTATGGTCAAATCTCCTCTAATCTGCATATTTATTATGTCTATCTTGTGCCTCTTGAAGTCTGTGTCTGATCAAAACAACCTACTTGCTCCATTTCGTGTATCAAAGCTAGCCCAAGAGATACTCTGTCCTCCAATCTATCCTAACTCAGTGGTGTCCTACACTCCCTACCATAAAGTTCCTAAAATGGAGCCATACCAATAGAAATCTGAAAGTTATTATTATAAGAAAAATCCACTAAGTACAAATACTCCTCCCACCTCGATTAATGGTCCATGAGGTACATCCAAAGCATGTCCTCTAAAATCTAGTTCTCTCACGCCATCTATCCATCTGTCTCTAGATGATATGTTGTACCGAAGTTGATACTCATCCCAAGGGCATGTTGCATGGTAGTCCAAAAATGAGAGGTGTATAAGGGATCACGTCATAAATAATATTCCACGGAATCTTGTGTAGTCTAATAATATCATCTAAGTATACTCGTGCCACTGCACTAGATATATAGATTCTCTTCACCAGAGAAAAATGAGCAACTTTCATCAATCTATACACTGTGACCATGATGGCATCATGGTGGTATCTTGACATCGGTAGAACTACTATGAAATCCATGGAAATGGTGTCCCATTTCCACTCTAGTATGGCATGCGGGTAAAGAAGGCCAACCAGATGTTGATGCTTGACCTTCACCCTCTGATACTCCAAACAATGTGACACAAACTGGGCTACATCTCTCTGAAGTCCTCTCTAATGGTTACAACTATCTTAAGGTGGTATGCATATTCTTCACCCTTGGATGGGTTGAATAAGGTGCATGATGAACCTCTGCCAAGATATCCTATCTCAAACCTCCATACCTAGGTACATAGATCTGGCCTTTGTGTCTGAGAAATCCATCTGAATTTAATGCAAATCCATCAAAATTCCCCTCAAGGGGTCTCTGAGACTCAATCTCTTCTCTAGCTACAAGGTAGAATCTTTCATGTGGAAGCTGTTGCAAAATATTGTTCTACAAGTTTGTACCCAATGAATTAGCCATAACCAAATGTCTTCATCAAATCAAAGCATCTGCAACCACATTCTTCCTCCCTTCCCCTTCACATGCTCTATCTCTATGTCATACTCACATAGCAACTCCATCCAACGCCATTGACGATCATTGAGATTGGGTTACGTGAAGAGGTGACGTAAGCTCAAATGGTTTTTCCTAAGAATGAACCTCCTGCCAAAAAGAAAATTATGCCAACGCACCTAAAGCATGCACCACTACTACAAGCTCAAGGTCATGAGTTAGATAATTGAGCTCATAATCCTTGATTTTGCAAGACTCAATGGCTACTACATGGCCCTCCTACATCAAAACACCTCTTAATCCTTCCAAAGAAGTATTTGTACACACAAATAAATCCCTTTGAGGATCTGGCACTATAATAATTGGTGTTTTCGTAAGGCATTCCTTTAGTGTACTGAAGGCCTAAGCACATCTATCAGAAAAAACTAACTTCTTCCCTTTCCGTTGTAGGGAAGTGATGGGGTGAGCAATCTGAGAGAAGTCCTAAAAAAATCTCATGTAGTACCCTTCCAATCCCATGAAACTATGTATCCTGACCACAGTGGTTGGTGCTGGCCAATCCATAATATCTCTAATCTTGGAAGGATTGATTGTGATACCTTCCCCAGAAATAATGTGACCTAAGTACTGAACCTCTGACTAGAAAAAGGCACACTTCTCTAGGTTCTTGTATAGCTATTACTCACAAAGACACTACAGAACCTGGCATAGGTGCTCCTCATGCATACATGAGTATATCAGAATTTCATTAAGAAACATGAGCACAAAGTGATCCAAAAACTTCTAGAACACCCCATTCATAAAACTCATGAATACTACAGGGGTGTTCTTCAGACCAAAAGGTACCACTGTGAACTCATAGTGGCCATATCTCGTATGGAAAGTTTCCTTATGGATATCTACCTCTGTAATCCTCAACTGATGGTAGCCTAACTTAATAACTATATTATAAAATATAGTGGTTCCCTTCATCTAATCAAATAAATCATCTATCCATGGAAGGGGGAAACGATTCTTGATTGTTACTTTATTTAGTTGTCTCTAGTCCTCACACAAACACAGAGATCCATCCTTTTTATTCATAAAGATCACGGATTCACCCCAAGGAGATACACTAGGATGGATTAGGAATTTCTAAAGAAAGCCCTCCAATTGTAACTTGAGCTCACATAGCTCAGGTGTGGTCATCCTATATGATGCGTGTGAAATAGGCTTCGTCCCCAAAACCAAATCAAAATGAAATTTTATCTCACATGGGGGAGGTAACCATGGAAACTCATTAATAAAAACATCTGAAAAATTCTGCAAAATGGGGTTGTCATCAAGTGATGGTCCATGAGTCTCATCCTCTTATCGGTCACTAAAAGTGATGGCATATGACTGAAAAACCCCGTCGTGCACAACACTTTAATTGCATAGTGGATATTATGCGAATAAATATGGGTCTCCTAACTTCAACAATCACTGACTCCACTCCCAAATCATCTGCACAAGATATAACCTTGATGTAACAATCAACTCTAGCTCTATGTGTAGACAACCAATCCATGCCCAAGATAACTCCATATGAATGCAAGGGAAGGATACGAAGATCCAAAGTCATGGTGAAGGGTCGTAGGTCCACTACACACTCATTAACTAAGGAGAGCCCACTGAGATTTTGGCTCTATTATCCATCTCAATATCATAACTAAGGCCCTTCCTAACTTCCACAAGCCTGCATCGCTCTACTAATGATGGATAAATGAAATAATCTTATGAGCCTGAATCAAATAAGATAGGGGTAAAAATACCGCCAATGCTATATGTGGTATCAATCATTGTGCCCTGGTGCTTAGTCTTGTGGTTCTCAACTGCATCATAAATCATGTGGCTCATGGCCATGTCACCAACCATAAGCTCAGAAACAAGTTTCTTACCCTAATTATCATGGTTTTTAGGGCACTCTCTCCAATGATAACCATGTACACCACACCCATAACTACTTGGTCCTCTCCATTGAGTAGATGCTCTTCTAGTTGGCTTGGTAGTCCATGTTGTAGTGTCTGATGATCCTGACATAAAACTATGTGGGTGTTGCAGTGGATGTACTCCTCTTGACTGTTTTAAAGGTTGATCATGTGTCCTATTGGCCCCCCTAGCTAGAGGTACCATATTATGCCTCCTCTGAGCAACATGGCATTGCGAAGGCCAAAATGGTGGTCGATTTTGTTGTTGCTACTAAGGAGGAGGATGCCTAAAAGAAGACTATGTTGAAGTGTGTCTGACACAAGGAGGATTTTATCCCCTCAAACTACTATCTTACATCTATTTTATACCGCTCCTCACTCTATCTCGAGCTTGGTGAATCTTCCCTCTAGTTTCCACTACAATACAGGCCTTCCTCATGGCCTCTGATGGATTTTATGGGAAATGAATGCATATTTCCCCACCCAAGTCTAAGTTCAGGCCCTTGATGAACCCTAACCTACTCATCCTGCATTACTCTGCTACTGTCATGGAGTCCTATCTCGTATCATGAAACTCATCAATCCACTGCTGGATGCATCTCCTGGATATGTATCTACTCCTGAAATTCTTCTCAAAGAGCTCCCAGGTAACTATCTTAGAATCCACGTGAAGTATCTACTTCTTAGTCCTCTACCAAACTCTGGCTCCGTCTTGTAGACAGTAGATAGCACCACAATCTTTTGTGTTGCTAGTACAAGTACATAGATTGAAGCATCCACTCAAGCTAACCAACCATTACTCATCCTGAAACCCTACCATGTATCCAGCAATATGTGATGAGTTTAACTTTAGTATCTCTCTTATGTGATCTGCCACTCTCGACTGTTAGCCTCTAAGTCTCACTACATGATCATCCCTCGACCTAGGGCTCCTAGATATGTCTCTTTTTCCTGAATCTCTATCTTTTTTCTCTCTAGATGGTGACTCATGTCCAACCGAATCCACATGGGAGTGATCTACCCTATCCTCAACATTATGACGTGACGGTGCATGAGCCTCCACTGATGGCTCTCTGTCTTGTCTGTTAGGTTGCCCTCCTAAAGATCCTCTGAGTAAAGGGACATTAACATCCTGTAGTGTATGTATTATTGGAGGAAATATAACAACTACTGGTTGATCTGGGGGTGGTATATCTAGGTTCATGTGTAAGTACCCCTCATCTAGTCTGCACCTCCTACACAAACCAAGACAGGAGTTACTTTATCATCATCTAGGATTTGTTTTAGTTTTCTAAGTTTTCTATGTTTTAAAATATCATACAATATTGTATGTTCTAGGTTTAGTTGTTGTGTTTCATGTTTCCAAGTGTTCATGGGGTCCAAGCATTGAACCCACGTCTTTGATATCAAGTGTAACACCAAAAATAATTCTACTCTCAAAACAAAATGGAAACTAAAAATTTAATAGCCAAAATTACGGTGACATTTTTATTTTTGTTTTAAAATACATTTTCAAGAATAGACATTATCCACATGTTTCCATGCAAATGTGCAACAAGGAAATTGAAAATTTCTAAGCATGACAACGATACCCCTATAGAAATTTTTTCATGTTTTATCATTCCAAGACACCCCAGGTTTGCCCAATCAATCTAAGTGACCTCCTGATTAATTTCATCTCATCCCCCTAGGTGATTTAGGAAATTCCATTCATTACCCCTAGGTGATTTCAAGAGTTCATTTGTAAAGCTATAGGTAGCTGTTAAAAGGGCTATCACTAGCTTTCCTAAGGCTTGAGCAACCCCATGGAGCAGAGTAGAAGAGCCTAAGAGGATATGGAGGTGATTCAAAGTTCTTGGGATATCAGGGAAATGATTTAGGAATATTCTGGAAGGACTCAGAGAAGTTGAGGTATTTTTTCTAGAATTAGGGTTCACAGGCCTAGTCAGTGCACATGCCAAAACAACTGCTGAGCTTCGGAAGGACTCAGAGAAGTTAGGGTAGTTTTTCTAGAACTAGGGTTCACAGGCCTAGTTAGTGCACAGGCCTAGTTAGTGCACAGTCCAAAATAATCGCTAAGCTCTAGATGGAGTTACGAGAAAAAAAAAACATCTCCATAAATATAATTCCAATCCCTACATAATGGAGAAATCATATTTTTCACAACACTTTGGCGCATCAGTTCTGTAGGCTATTTTTCTCAAGCACAAGTTGAGTACCAAATCAAAAATTATTTTTTGTAGGGATCAAATGGAAGAATCAAGACATGATACCTCCAATATTGGATTCCAAACACCATTTCTAGTCATGATCATATAACATTTTCCTAAAAAATTCCATCGAGGAGCTCAATTTATCATCATAACGATTTGTCCTCTTGGAGCAAGTTTAGGACTTAGCCAAATTTTTAGAGGAAACGTGTCATCTCCAGGAGCCTGGAGGGATTTTATTTCCCCTACATCCCTAAGGTTCAGTTACATAGACCATGCAAAACATGCACCCAACACCCATATGACCTCTGGAATCCCATACAACCATCAGGATTGTGAGTTTATCCCCAAGGTGCAATTTAGAGCTCAAATCACCTATCATCAGATCTCCGCCACATGTCAGCTCCAGGACCACTGTGGAATTTGATGTCGCTCATGTTCCTCACAAGTCAGTGACATAAAACCTTGAAAAATGTTCCCATCCCTCTAGGAGATATTTTTGGTCACCCATCTAACCCACTTCTAGCCCCTCAATGCCTTAAAGCTGATTTTGGAGCACTCATTCCCTACCGTCGGATCAATGCCACATGTCTCCTCCAGGATCACCATGGAAACTAATGTCCCTTTGAGGTAAGGGATTTCAGGCACATAAAAATTCACACAACCCCTTGCCATGTAGTTTTTTTAATATTTAAATCTGGCACTTAGCCGGTTTTCCCCCCTCATTTCTCCTTCATAGCTCCTAACCATGCCATGGCCATGTTCTTGCTTGTACAGAAACCCGTTCCACCATTGCCACTCCAAACGAGCACCACCATGACTTAAAAATCCTCCAATCCTTGAAAATATGTAGGCCTCAGAGAAAAATGGATTATAATGATGAAGATTAAAGAGAAAACAAAGAGTTTTTACCAGATGACTACAAAGTCACCTGATCGAAAAATCCTCATATCTTGCAAAATACAAGTCAGATTGAGATGTCGTCTTTTGCAAACTGCCACATTTTTCAAGGAACTCAAGATGTAACAAACAGGAGCTCAAATGGTTCCCAGAATCATTTGTTCCAACAAAATCCTCACTTCATGCACTGGCTCACATTCGTCAGATTTCCCATCATTCCAACAATGGAAACGAGTAGAAAATGAAAAATCTATAGCAATAGAGTTTTGCAAACAGAGACCAAAACTAGACCTACAAAATTTTGATCTACATTAATGGACGCCATGGCAACTCCATGCCTGAAGCCACAACCAGGTTAAAATTTCAAATTTTATTTCCAATCATTCTAGCAAGAAAAATCAAGTGAAATTCAGAGGATGTGACCGTGACGACAAGCCAAATCAAGAAACATATACTCCTTCACAAACTAAGCACAAGAAATCCACTTTCCAAAAATAGTAAGATTTCCTACACATGTTTGTTATTTTTGCTAAGTCTTTAAAAAAAGTGGCTATGGAAAGGGCAGTGTGCACTTAAGATCTCCAAGAAGCCAAAATGATTATCTGGATCAGAAAATAGTGAAAGTGACCACTTACTAAAAATAGTAAGTCCTTTATATGGGTGCTTACTAAAAATAGTAAGTCACCCCAAGAAGTGATCAAAGAAAAGGAAATGTGTGTAGGATTGAATGAATATTTTCATCACATCAAGATGATCAAGAAGAAGCAAGAATCACCTCTTACTAAAAATAGTAAGTCTCCAATCTGGGCATTTACTAAAAATAGTAAGTCACACTCAAATAGCAATTTTGGCACAATGGGACATTCATAACTTCATTGCATCATAGTTTTCTATCAACGAGGATCATCGGACTTCATCAGGGGAAACATATTCTTTTATTCTCTCTCTTCCCTCTCCCCTAACTTTCTCTCCCTTCAAATGTTCTAATTCTACGTTGGGGTTTACACTTTTTTAATATGCCTTTAAGTCACCTAATAGTGACTTTAGAAACATAATGTAAATTAAGTCACCTTGATTTTATAAAATGAACTTAAATATTTTGTAGGAATATGAATAGTCTAAATTCAGAAATAAGGCATATGGAGGGTCATGAAGAAGATGAGGAGTCAAATCTACTCTATACATTGTAAATACATTCCCAGCTCAAAGGGTTTGTCATTAATTTTGTAAGCTCAAGAGTGCATTCTACCTTGAGAGAACAAAAGAGATAGCCAAATTCTTCCATTCCCCTTATTCTCAATTTTTCTTTATTTCCTACACTATGTACAATTTCTACTTGAGCACAAATACAAGAAGAAGGAGTTTCTATCCTTTTTGATGAGAATATTTTAGAAAATTTGAGGTCTCAATCTTACCTCATCTTGCTGTTGTTTGTAGTATTATTTCCTCTTAATTTCAATGCATGTGATGTAATTTACAACTAGTGTAATACAATTCTCTGATTTCCTACCTTCAACATTAGTTTCTCTTGTCTAATATTCTCACTCCCTTTCCCTCTCTCCTAGAAAATTCTTCTCTTGCAAGTATTTTCAATATTTTCTATAGGATTAGTGGAGTGTCCATGTTGGATCCCTGGTCAAAAGGCTACAACAAAAAACCACCTTTTCACGTGCATGAATATATGACAAATGCACTGGTTAAGTAGAGGGCATTAGATTCCCATAGCATTGGCAAGAAACCCACAAGTTTTTCCCCTGACAAATTTTCTTGCCAAAATTTTTTGGCGCCCATCATGGGGTAGACTTGGTAGCATTTGCACCCAAAATATGATTGCAAGGTCCAAAAATTCAAAAAAAAAATTGAAAAAACCAAAAACAAAAAGGGTTCATGAAAATCCATTGTTCAAAGATACATTGTTTATTCCTATACAGGACCTTTCATATTCCACAGTGTCTTTTAATATTCCCACTGTAAAAGTTTCCCAAAGATGGCTGAAGGAAGATAAACTAGGTTGAGTAGGTCAAGAGGTGTTGTTGATTCCAAGTTCGAGGCTTTACAAAATCAGTAAGAACGAATTAGAGATAATCCTACTTCTTCTCTCAAGCCTCCTCTCCACTTGTCTCTTCAAGAATTTCATCTAGAAATCCTGTCAATACTCTTGTTGATACTCCCCCTTTAAATTCACTCATTTTTCAACCACCCTTGAGCATTGAGTTCCCAGAACAAGAAGAATTTGTAGAAGCAAGAGTAGAAGCAAAAGTAGAAAAAATAATGGAAGATGAAGTAGAAATACCCCAACCCATTGTTCCATGGGGAAGAAATACTGGCCCGCTTTCTCTTGAACCTCTTCTTCATGATCTACCAACAAGTTCCCTTAAGAACTTTCCAAATTTCAAATGTGATGGCACACAACTCCTTGAAGAGCACATATTGGCCTTCACCACATCATGTGGGATTTTTGGTGTCCAATATGAAGATGTCATTGTAAGATTTTTTGTCGAGTCTCTCCAAGAAAAAGAAGTGGAATAGTTCTACCTCCTACCTGCCCAATCCATCACTTGCTGAAATGACATAAAAAGGAAGTTAGAGGAAATACTCAAATATAATGAGGACTGTCAAGACCTCCTTTTTCAATTAGCACAAATGAAGAAAGGAGAAAATGAAATTATGAGAGACTTCGTGGCTCATTTTGACTGGTTACTTCCTAGGATACCTGAAGAGGATTTTCCATCTGAAAACAATGTCAAGAGATTCTTCATCAATGCTCAATCACTAGAGGTAGAATTTCTTCTATGAAGATTTTAACCAAGAAACATTGTAGAAGAAAAAAGGATCTCTCCATTGAGCTTGATGATGATTTCATCCTCTCTAGAAAGATCAAGAATCTGTCAAAGGGAAATACATAACATCATAGAGATGAGAGAATAGATCCATTGCTACAAAAATTGGTGAATGAGATGATGTCATTTGAGAGGAAAATATTTAAATGAGTTTCTTATCAAAGAAGCAATGGAAATTAGATTGCAAGAGAACCCTGAAGGCTTGCCTTGGAGGCCCCACCTATCAATGCAAATTGTAGGAGTAAGTAAAATGAAGAGGAGATTGAACAAGAAAGTGAAGGTAGTGATTTCCTAGAAAGTGATGAGTTTGAGAATGATAAAAAAATCAGATTTTGTGAGTATTCTAGAGGTGATGATGATGAAGAAGAAGAAGAAGATGCACCCAGTTTCTCATGAGTGGTATTCAATTGTTCTTAGTCTGATAAAGGAACATCTTCCTCCACTGCTGTAAAATAAAAAGAAGATTGAAGATCCTCCTATGGTGACTCTGCAAAAAAAAAAAATCCATCGAGGATCTCCACTCCCACCCTCCATGGAGTATGCATTATTGAATCTTGATCTTGTAGCAAGTAATAAGGCTCCTGTAATCCCAAGTAAGTCTTCCGATGCCTCTTCCAAATCTAAATCAAAAATTTCCCCTGTAAAATCTAGTAATTTAAAAACTCTTAGTGTACCTTTCAAAATAGCCTCCATTCCCCAAAAATCAACCCTTGTTTCCAAACCTATCCTAAATCCAAAATCATTCCCTTCCTCACCCTCACCCGCATTTGATCCTTTTGATTTCATAGAATATACGAATAAAGCCAAAGTCCAAATTACTAAAACTGAATATTTGCAGACTCATCTAGAACAATTTGAGAGGTTCTTCTGATATATCAGGAGTGGTAGTCTAATATCCAATGTTATGACTTCTAGCTCCAAAACAATGTTTCCAAACCACCTACACCTCCCTCACACAACATGCTTTCCCTTAAGCACATCCAAGACTGATAAGGTCGATCCTTTCTATGTCTCCCTTCTTGTTGGATAATATGTACTGAACAATTGCATAATATATTATGGTGCCTCAGATAACATGATGCCTTTGAAGGTTGCCAATGCTCTCAAACTTACCATGACTCCACCTAGTGGTTCTTATTACTCTTTGGAGTCAAAAGAGGTCCCACTTATAGGGAAGGTCAAAGATGCACAGGTGGCTCTTGCAATATTTCTATACCAGAAAGTTCCAGTGATGATTTTGGTAGCAGATGTCCCAACATCGTTCAGAATGCTACTAAGTAGAAATTTTCTTCCAAAGAAGAAGATGAGGTACACAGTATAAAATTATGGAAGCTTAGAAGCTAACATTTTGTACCAAGATAGCAGGAACATGAATCACTTTGTGACAACTAAGGAGGAAGATGATATTCCCACCTTGATAAGGCCACACATGCCTTCCTAGAGAGGCATGGACCTTGAAGAAGCATTAAGGAGATTTGAGTTTACAAGAGGGCAGCCCCAAATTCTCAAATGATACAAACTATAAAGAAGAGGAAATGGGTTCTTGATTGATTTTCAAGAAGAAAAATCAGCTTATGTGATTATCCGTGATGAGGAGTTATTCTCATTCCCATTTGGGGATGAAGCTAAACTCAGCTAGGCCATCTAGGGAGAGAGATAAGACCATCTTGACATAAACCCGTGAAAGGTTTGAAAGAACTACCTATACAAGAACTACTTAGAGCCGCAGAAGAAACTGAAGATCCTGAGCTCAGTATCAAACTCCCAATGTAAATCCATGAAGCTAGAAGATAATCACGAAATCTATTTTGAAAGATTAAATAAATGTGAAGGATAGCTAAGTTTTAAACAAAGCCAAAATGAGAAATATGATGCCCCCCCTAAGCCAATTATTAATGGATGTAAATATGAAATGGATATATTTTCTTCTACCCATTTGAAGATAGAAGACTCTCTCGATAATGAAGAAATTGAAACAACAATTTTTGAGGCCTTTGAAGCCAAAGTTCCACTTGATGAAGGATTGATAGAATGCATCCATTCCCAAGACTAATGAAGTAATCCCTCCATATAGTTTCCTTAAGATGAAAAATAAAGATTATTTGAAGGCATACAAAGATGAGATGCAGGAAGTAATAAAGGATATCATTATGCAAGGACTATTGGATGCATTGGAAGTTGTGGAAGACCCTGAGTTGATTCTTGATCTCTTAACATGTTTCATGGCCATGTGAGACAATTATGAGGTCACTCTCCAATCCTTCCGTCAATACTACAGTACCTCAATGTGAATTAGAGAAAAAGGGTAAGTCTAAGGTTTCTCATGGAAAAGAGGTCAACGAGCATAGACTAGGGAAAGAAAAGAATCCAGAATGTTCAAGTAATTTTAACGAGAATCAACCCTGGGGCAGCGATAGGATGCTCAATGAAGAATCATCTCTATGTGGATAAATATGGAAGGAAATTGGGCACTATGAAACTGATTTCAAAGAATGTGAAGGCAATGTAATTTCTAAGTGAATGCCTGAGCATCAAGAAGACATGTAGGCTCACTCCTACAAAGTGTATATAAAAATGTGCAAGCACCTAGATTTCATAAGCAGCTGAGGAGAAGAGGCTGATTTCTGGAACCAGTTAACGGCTTCACCAGAACATCATCATTCGGTGTTGTCGTCTTAGGGGTAACTTTTGAGAAATGAAAAGTGATTAAGTTAAAGAGGGTTTTCCCCCACCTTGTATCTAATTTACTTTCTTTGGTGTGTGTCTTTCCTTTCTGCGTGCGTTGTGTGTTTCCCTTTCTCCTTTTTTTGTGTGTGTTTCCTTATTCTCTCTCTCTTGTAAGTTGTACATGACTCCACAGGGCCCAATGGATAAGGAACTAGTCTTTGTTTTTAAATCTTGGGATTCTCCATGTCATGTCTTCACTATGCTCAGTCCCATTTCATGTCTCTAAGCTAGATCCAACTATTGTCATGCAAATGTGCTAATAAGGAAATTGATAATTTCTAAGCATGACAACGATACCCCTTTACAAAAGTTTTCATGTTTTATCAATCCAAGAAACCCCGGGTTCTTCCTAGTTAGTCCAAGTGACCTCTTGATTAATTTCATCTCATCCCCCTAGATGATTTAGGAAATTCCATTCATTCCCCGCTAAGTGATTGTAGGATTTCATTTGCAAAGCTACATGCAGTTGTGGGAAGGGCTATTACTGGCCTTCCTAGGGGTGGAGCAACCCCCATGAAGTAGAGAAGAAGATCCTAAGAAGATGTGGAGGTGATTTAAAATGTATTGAGACATAATGGAAATGATTCAGGAATATTTTGGAAGGGATCGAAGAATTTGGGGTAGTTTTGCCAGAATTAGGGTTCACAAGCCTAGTCAGTGTACAGGCCAAAAGAACCACCAAGCTTTATAAGGTGATTCCGGGAGCTCCAAATGGAGTTAGGTGAAAAAAAAACATCAACAGAAATATAATTGCAATCCCTACATGATGGTGAAATCATATTTTTCACAAAAAAATTATGCATCAAGTCTGCAGGTATTTTTTCTGAGGCACAGGTGGAGTACCAAATCTAAAATCAAAATTTTCAGGGATCAAATGGAAGAATAAAGACATGATACCCCCACCATTAGATTAAATATTCCATTTCCAGTTAGGATCATATATAAGGTTTCTTAAAACATCCATCGGGAGCTCAACTTATCATCATCACAAGTTGTCCTCTTGGAGCAAGTTCAGGACTTAGTAAAAATTTTGGAGGACATGTGTCAGCTGTAAGAGCCTGGTGGGATTTTATGTCCCCGACGTTGTTGAGGTTCATGTACATCAACCTTGGAAAAAATTTCTCAGCCCCCATGTGACCTCTGGGACCCCATACGACCATCTGGATTACCAGTTCAGCCCCCAGGTGCAATTTAGAGCTCAAATCCCCTACCGTCAGATCTCTGTCACGTGTCACCTCTGGGATCATCATGGAATTCGATGTCCCTCACGTCCTGTTGTTGCAGACTCACAACACCCCTAGATCTAGATCAGGCTTCTAGGTTGATCACTCTAGCATCCAGTGTGATTGCACAACATGGAAACCTCTCTCCAAGCGTGGGACTTGTGAAACTGAGAGAGGAATCTCCAGATTAGAGGCTGGTTCCTCAAACTCCTCTGATTTAGATCTAATGCTTGCACAACTACAGAGGTTCAGATCCTAATCCTACTCTAACTTGCAAGGAGATAGGGGTAGAAGTGTAAAAATTGAAACTAACTAAAGATGGTGATGCACCAAAAGGAGTGGTGAAACATATTTGTCATGTAAATAGACACAGACCAAAGTTCACAACATGAAACATACACAGACTGATAAGGTGTAATTTAGGATCTGAAATGAAGCAAATAATACAAACAAAGGACTGAAAACCATTCACAAAGCTTGCATTATCATTTCCAGTACCCAAATCACTGCATTACAACCTCATAGAGGTAAAAAATGTTACAATCTTTTGGAGAGGTCTAATTCTTACATCAATCACTTGCTGTAGGTGAAAGAAGAAGTTGCTATGTCAAAAAAAATGTTCCCCCTTTAGAAAATGAGCCAAATCTACCTTTTACATTGCATTGGTCGAGCCTAGGAGACAGAAGTGTACAAAAAACGTGAGAGCCCATTCCTTCCTGACTGCAGGTGCATTAAAACGACATGGGGGACCTTAAAAACCCATACCCTATCATTTTGACCGAATTACAGGAGAATGTGACCCATTCTGCATTAAAACTGGTCGCTGAAATGTCACTTCTGGCCATGACCACGTGTCAAAGTTGTTTCTCAAATTTCTCTCTCCAGAATACACCAAAATTCAATATTAATCCTAAAATCACATAGATAATTTCATAAGATTTCCATTGATATAAATAACGTGCAAATTTGAGCTCTGGATCAAAAGATATGGAGATATGAGGATTTAGGGCACAAAACAGGTGAAACAGATTTTTAAATTTCTTCCCGCACTCTGCCACCTTGATGACACGTGGCATGCATTGATTGGTAGTCAGGGGCACGGGGTAGACCTTTACTTTTAGCTTTTGGGTGAACTTCTTGCCAAATTCTCTAACTCCTTCCCGAGCTCTCCATTCCTTTCTCCATAGGACACGTGTCCTCTTTTGATTGGCTTGGGCTGACCCCTCAAACCTCACCCTTTGAATTTTGGAAATTTCTCCTTGTGACACGTGTCATGATTTGGTTGGTCCGCGGGTCTACCGGCTCTTTCGCATCCACCGCGTCCATTTGTCCTGGATGTCCCAGTGCTGTCTGGGACAAAAACTTCCGATCCACCCGAAATGGGCTTCCCTGTCCCATTTCTGCCGGTGACATGTGCCGTGATCTGATTGGCTCTTGGATTTTTCAGCTATCCGCGTCTTCCACGTCCCTTTGTCTCAGATGTCCCAATGCGAAAGTTCCCCATTTCAGCTGAACCGACTGGTTCGCGTCCTTCACGTCTTCTTGTCCCAAATGTCCCAGAGCAGTTAGTCGATTTTCTTCTCCTTCAGCCAAACCGGCTTTCCGCATCCCGCGCGTCCCAACGGCCCAGATGTTCCTTTGCTCTGTAGACTGCCTGGCGGCCTTTCGGCCGATTCACATCCAGATGTCCCTCATGTCCTGACTATTGCGAGGACTAGGACTTAGACATTTTTCATGATTTTTTTCTGGCCCAAGCTTGTTTTTGCAACTTTTTCACCTTTTCTCAGAACTTGCTCTTTTCAACCTGGACAGGAGAGTTAAAAAAAAAAAAAATCTGAGGGGACCCTAGGAACATGATTTTTTGCCCTGAATCAATCAATTTTCCTGGGGCTTGAGAATTCAATGCACGTTATCAAAATTTTACTCTGGGGGGTGAATTTTGGATAACAATTGGCGACTCAGCGGGGGTACCTGCCTGCTAGGTGAAAAGACCAGTAGCCTGAAGTAGTCCATTGGGCATGGAGTTATCAAACATTCAGTTTAGAATCCCAACTAACTTAGAATGTGTAAGGAGGAAGATGGAATGTCACCTGATGAAAGCAAGGACGGCAAAACATCTCCACGGACAGCAAGTTGTGCCAAAGCACTTAGAGAAGACAAAACTAACCTACAACAAAACAATGTGCACAAGCACTTGGAGGAAAGAAAATCTAATCTAATATGTACAGAGGTAGTGAACTTCCCTCTAGAAGCAACACTTGAGATAGATTCCATTGACTGGAATTTGCAGTTCTTCACCATCCAATGAGGCCAATTGGAAAGCATTGATGTTCTTGCACTTTGTGACCATTTACGGGCCACTCCAAATGGCATCAAATTTTGAATGCCTTCCCGGTTTTTCTCTATCCACATCCCATTTCAACACTAGGTCTCCAACTTGAAAAGATCTATCTTTGGCCTTCCTATCAAAGGTCTTCTTGATCAAAGCTTGATCCTTTTCCATTGCTTGGGATGCCTAATTTCTGATCTCTTGCAGCTCCATCAACTCTGCATACCTCACCTCCATGGGCTCAAACTCTAGAAACTCCAGCTGCTTCATGAGTTCCAACGTTGGCAACTCAAGTGACATGGGCAAGATTGCCTCTCTTCCATAGACAAGCCTAAATGGAGAGTTACCTGTGGATCTTTTGGGAGTTATCCTATCAGCCCATAAGGCTGATTTCAGTTTGGTATGCCAAGACCTTTGATTCTCATCAAGAGTCCTCCTAATGATCCTCAACAAGTTCTTGTTTGTAGACTCAGCCTGGCCATTACCTTGAGGGTAATAGTTCGATGAAGTGCTTAGGTAAATACCGTTCTTGACAGCCCACTCAGTCACCTTAGATCCAATGAATGCCAATGCATTATCAGAGATTATTGTAGCAGGTACACCAAATCTGGTCGTTATTCCCTCATAAAAGTCTAAGATGCTACACTCATTTGCCTCTTTGAGTGCTGTTGCTTCTGTCCATTTGGTGAAGTAGTCTGTGGCTGTCAAAATCCATTTGTGCCCTTGGCTTGAAATGGGATTAATGACTCCAATGAAGTCCAAACCCCATTGCATGAATGGTTGGTCAACTGAGATTGGATGCAATGGGAGGGCAGCAAGTCTCTCTTTTCCTGTGAAGAATGCAAAATTCTTACACCTCTATATCCATGCATAGCAATCACTGAAGATTTTAGGCCAATAATAATCAGCCTTCATGATTTTTAGAGTTATCACTCTTGGTGCAAAATGGCCACCAGCTGGTCTACCATGAAACTTTTCCAACACCCTTTGAATCTGATTTGTACTAATGCATCTCAGTAGCACTCCATTCACATCTTTCTTGAACAAAACTCCATCAACAATGGCATATGGAACAGCCTGCAACCTGAAGTGTCTCCTTTGGGTCTTGCTCATCTCCGGGGGGCATAGGCCTGTACCTAGGAAGTGTATAACATCTTGGGTCCAGCAAGGAGTGGGGGAAGCGTTGTCTTCTTATTGATTTCCACTTGGCTCATGGTTGTCCTGGACTGTCAAAATAGCCTCTTCTTCGTTGCATACTTCATTTTGCTTCCCTAAAACCAGCTGCTCACACAGTCCTTTCCCTCTTACCAGCTTGGTGGTCTTGATCTCAATGTCATATTCCATGACACGGGTGATCCAACCTGCCCTTTTCTCATTCAAATCCTTGTTGAGGAGGAAGTCCTTAACTCCAGCATGTGAGACCAGCAACTGGACCTTGTTGTTTGAGATTAAATGCTTGAATTTCTTCAAGCTTCGGATTACTGCAAGCACACGCTTCTCAATAAAAGAGTACCTCACCTCATAGTCATCTGTGCTCTGGCTGAAGAAGGCAACTGGCTGCTCATCATTATCTTTGTTCTGCTATACCAAAATGGCAGAAATAGTGTCATTACCTCCAAATGCATAGAGGATGAAATCCTTGGAGAAGTCCGGGTTGATGAGAGTTGGTGCTTGAGAGATAGCTTCTTTGATTGCTTCAAAACTCTCCTTGCCTTCTTTTGTCCACTTAAAAGCCATGCTCTTCTTTAACATTTTTGTGATGGGCTTGACAAGGGCTGCAAAATCTGGGACAAACCTCCGAAAAAAGTTTATCCTTCCCAAGAAACTTTGAAGGGCTTTCTTGTGGCTTGGCAGTGGTAGTGCTCTTATGGCTTCAACCCTCTCTAGATCAATTGCTAATCCTTCCTTGGAGACAATATGGCCAAGGAGCTTTCCTTCATGTGCAAAAAAGATGCACTTCTTAGGATTCAAAGACACTCCAAATCTCCTACACCTCATGAAGACTTTTCTCAAATGAGAGAGGTGGTCTACTGCATTCTTTGAAAAAATAGTGATATCATCAAGGTAGATCAGCACCACATTGTTAATCAAACCTTTGAATGCCATGTCCATTGCCCTTTGAAAGGTAGCACCAGCGTTGGATAGCCCAAATGGCATTTTCCTGTAAGCATATGTGCCCCATTTGGTTGTGAAGGCTGTCTTGAACCGGTCCTCTTCCTTCACCATTATCTGATTATAGCCTGAGTAGCCATCAAGTAGTGAGAACCTTTCTGAACTAGCTACAACTTGCAATATTTTCTCCATGGAAGGGAGTGGGTAATGGTCCTTGAGGGAGGCTCTGTTCAAGTCTCTAAAGTCAACACAGTCTGATTTCTCCATTTCTTTTTCTCACTAGCACCAAGTTTGCAACCCAACTTGAGTGTTTGATGGGGAAGATGATACTAGCCTCAATAATCTTGCTTAACTCTTTTCTCATGAGAGGTTCAATATGGGGATTCACTGGCCTTTGCTTTTGCCTGACAGGCTTGGATTCCAGATCCAGCTCGATAGTATGTTGTGCCAACTTTGGGTTGAAACCTCTTAGATCTTTGTAAGTCCAAGCAAAGACATCTGGGAACTCTTGACAAAGCTGAACAAAATCAGATTTCTCTTGTGAGGTACTTTGCCAATTTGCAATGTTTTGCCTTCTTCCACTAAAATAGGCTCTGAATCTTCACCCTTTACTTGAATGTTCACTTTCTCCTTCCGGAACTGATCATTCGGGTTGAAGATTGACTCCAAGGTTATGAGGCCTTTTGGTAATTTGTTAGTTCTCAGCTGCACCACTTGGTCACCATACTGCTAATGCAGCTTGTCTTGATTCCTGGCAGAGAACTCAGCTTCTTCTTGTAGGAAATCAACAATTTTCTGATCATTCTCGAAGACTTGCCAACTTGTATTGTTATCCGGAACAGCTAGTCTCACAACCAATTTGATATGAGGCTGAGATTTCTCACTTTTGATACTTTCTACAACATCAAACACAGCCCCAATTACTGCAATTCTGTCAGCGGCTTCATTCTTTTTTCTTGGGATAGAATTGATGCTAAAAGCTTTAAGATCTTCAATAAGATCCCATACCTGATATTTGTAGTTCTTCAACAGATCATTTTTGGCAGCATTTTTTCCTTTGACTTGGTTTACAATCAGCTCACTATCACCAAATACTTGTAAATTCCTGATGCCTTTCTTCATTGCCCAGTGCAATCCATGAATTAAGGCTTCATACTCAGCCGTGTTGTTTGAACAGGAAAACTGGAAACGGAAGGCTGAGTAATACCTTATACTTTGTGGTGAAATGAGCATAGCTCCTCCTCCTGCACCTTGTCTACTCCTTGACCCATCAAAGAACAATTTCCATACTTCATTCTTGTCTTTATGATCCGGCTTGGTGATGCTGGGGAGAGGTTGATTCTTTTCATGTAAACAATAAACTCCTAGCGCAGATTCTTCTACTTCTTGATAGGGATCAAAAGCATGTATCTTGTTTGCCCATTCATCAAGAGTTAGATCCGGGATACTTCCAACCTTGGTGTTAGCCTCATCAGTGCTAGGGTGATCTTCTTGATCAAATGCTGAGCAATTGGCATTAGTCTGACTTGGAGTGTAAGGCTCAATATGGAAGTTTGCAATAGGTTCAGATCTGATTGTGGCCTTAGTTCCATATCTTGTTCTGAATAGCATGTGTGACCAATCAACAGACAAATACCCCCCAATCTTGGCTGTGAAGTCCCTTGACAAGAAAAGGGAAAAGAGTGGTGGAAGGTCTATGATTGATACATCTTGTAAAACAACAACATTTGGACATGCGTGCAAGGTAAGACTCAAATTTCTAATCACTCCAACTGTTGCTATTGCTGTCCCATCTAGCTGCACTACCCCTTTAGATTTCATTTCATACTGGAGCCCTAGCTGATCAGCTATCTTTTTAGGCATTACTGAGCTACTTGCCCCAGATTCTATCATGCAATTATGTACTAGTTGATTTCCAATGATTAATGAAACATAGAAAGGAGGGGGCTTCAACATTTTACCTTGTTGTCCTCCATGACTTCCTTCAGGCTGGGAAACATTTGTAAGCACTTTGTCTTACATCTGAGCCTGCTGATTCAAAGTTGGTCAATCCTTCATGGCAGCTTGCAGCAGATCTCTTTGGCCTGGGATGGATAGGGATTCCAACATAAATATATTGACGTTTGTCTTCTTCATCTGATCAATGATACTGAATGGTGATGAAGGATCTCTTTGTTGTCCCTTGGTTTGCACATTTACTCCTTGCACGTGGGCAGCAACAACTGGCATTTGAGTTGGCCTAGGGGCTATTCTTAGCTTCCCTTGTGTATTTGAAATGGGACTTTGCTTTCCAATCATTTCTGGATTCATAGAAGGTTGTGGGCTGGTTGGAGCTAGTGGCTGCTCTTCACCCAAATTCCTTCTTTTTGACCTTGTGTTGGCTGCAACACCTTGGGAAACTGCCTGGTTCATGCCACAGAAATCCTCTGCCTGCCAATTTACCAATGTGGTGTCATTTGGGGCTGATTGTTGTTGGAATGTTTCTTGTTGTTGGTTGTTTCCTTGACTGCCCTCACCCTCCACTCCAGTAGTTATCACCATCAATGCTTGATTGAGAGCACCATTGAAACACATGGATTGGTTATGAGGCTTGTTGCATGGAAAGCACCAATCATATTCCTGAGCAATGTTGTTCTGTGTTGGCACTAATTCCTTAGAGGCAGATATGGCATTTGGATTATAGGGCTGGAATGGTCTATTTGTAGGAGGCCTTGTTTGATTCATATTTGCAGCTGGATTAGGTGGTCTTTGTGGTTGGTATGGCTGCCTAATAGGCTGAGCTTGAGGTTGATAAGAAGGTCTAAAACCTTGGGCCTGTTGCCTCTTGAGAGTAACCACCTCATTGCCTAGGTTTTGCAATTGCTTCATGACCTCTTGAAGCTCATTTGGGGTACTTGGAGATGAAGTGGAAGCTTCATTTGAACTCTGATTTCTAGGAGTGGAAGAAGGAGCCAAATTAGGTGCTTGATGGGTGTTTGGGCTCTCTAAACTTGGAAACAATGGCATGGGAGGTCTAGGGGCAAGTTTTCCAGCTTGGATTAAACAATTCTCAGCCCTAATGGCAATGCTATAAGCCATAGGGATAGTTATTCCTCCCATGGACTGAATTAACATAGAAATATCAGAATTTAGAGCTTTGAGATAATAGAGAAAAGCACCTTCTGCTGTTGGCCTGACTGCCACTGGAATCCTCTCCCAAGTTTTTTGAAATCTGAAGTTGAAATCGGTCAGCTGCTCATTGGGAGCCCTCTTGATGGTTGTCAGTTGCTCCAAAAGAGACAAGTTATCTCCCTTCTCTTTAAATTACTCATGAAGTGCAATACACAGCTGATTCCAGTTTGTGATAGAACCAGCTCCAAGGCTCCTAAACCATTGCAATGCTTTACCCTTGAAGGAGGATGCCAGTAACTTGACAGCGACTTGCATTTCATTGATTTCATGAATTGCATAAAGGGTAGCAATATATTTAACATGATCACCTGGAGTAGTTTGATTTTCTCCAATGAAGTAGGGAATGTTCTTCAAGGCTGCAATAGGAACTGAATGTTGTGCATTGAGAGCAAGTGGGCTGCTTCCTGTGAAGTTGACGTAGGGATTATTTTGAGCCATTCTGATTGGTCTTAAAACCCTTGTTGACTGAATGAAAGGCCTACCAGGTGGAGGAGTTGAGAGAGTTTTGTTTGGTGGAGATGGAGACCTTTGAATCCTCCTCCCTCTTTGCCTTCTCCTTGGAGATAATTGCAGGTATTCAAATAGCACTTCTTCTTCTCCAACTCTTGACCTTGTGATGATTCTTGTCATGATTTTTTAGGCCTACACTGCTGAAACAGTTGATTCTTCCCCTTGGACTCACCAGATATGCAAATAATAGTTCTTTTTAAGCAAGAAAATTGTAGCAGATGCACATCAACCCTGCTGCAATAAAAATGAGACACCTAGTGTCCCACCAGGTGTGCCAAAACTATTGTTGCAGACTCACAGCACCCCTGGATGCAAATCAGGCTTCTAGGTTGATCACTCTAGCATCCAGTGTGATTGCACAACATGGAAACCTCTCTCCAAGCATGAGACTTGTGAAACTAAGAGAGGAATCTACAGATTAGAGGCTGGTTCCTCAAACTCCTATGTTTTAGATCTAATGCTTGCACAACTACAAAGGTTCAGATCCTGATCCTACTCTAACTTGCAAGGAGATAGGGGTAGAAGTGCAAAAATTGAAACTAACTAAAGATGGTGATGCACCAAAAGGAGTGTGAAACATATTTGTCATGCAAATAGACACAGACCAAAGTTCACAACATGAAACATACACAGACTGATAAGGTATAATTTAGGATCTGAAATGAAGTAAATAATACAAACAAAGGACTGAAAACCATTCACAAAGCTTGCATTATCATTTCCAGTACCCAAATCACTGCATTACAACCTCAGAGAGGTAAAAACTATTACAATCTTTTAGAGAGGTCTGATTCTTACATCAATCACTTGCTGTAGGTGAAATAAGAAGTTGCTATGTCAAAAAAAATGTTCCCCCCTTTAGAAAATGAGGAAAATCTGCCTTTTACATTGCATCGGTCGAGCCTAGGAGACAGAAGCGTACAAAAAATGTGAGAGCCCATTCCTTCCTGACTGCAGGTGCATTAAAATGGCATGGGGGACCTTAAAAACCCATACCCTATCATTTTGACTGAATTACAGGAGAATGCAACCCATTCTGCATTAAAACTGGTCGTTGAAATGTCACTTCTGGCCATGAACACGTGTCAGAGCTGTTTCTCAATTTTCTCTCTCCAAAATACACCAAAATTCAATATTAACCCCAGAATCACGTAGATAATTTCATAATATTTCCGTTGATATAAAGAACGTGAAAATCGGAGCTCTGGATCAAAAGATATGGAGATCTGAGGATTTAGGGCACAAAACAGGCGAAACGGATTTTTAAATTTCTTCCCGCGCTCTACCACCTGGATGACACGTGGCATGCATTGATTGGTAATCAGGGGCACGGGGCAGACCTTTACTTTTAGCTTTTGGGTGAACTTCTTGCCAAATTCTCTAACTCCTTCCCGAGCTCCGCATTCCTTGCTCCATAGGACACGTGTCCTCTTTTGATTGGCTCGGGCTGACCCCTCAAACCTCACCCTTTGAATTTTGGACTTTTCTCCTTGTGACACGTGTCATGATTTGGTTGGTCCGTGGGTCTGCCGGTTCTTTCGTGTGCACCGTGTCCATTTGTCCCAGATGTCCCAGTGCTGTCTGGGACAAAAACTTCCGATCCGCTCGAAATGGGCTTCCTTGTCCCATTTCTGCCGGTGACACGTGGCGTGATCTGATTGGCTCTCGGCTTTTTCGGCTATCCACGTCCCTTTGTCCCGGATGTCCCAATGTGAAAGTTCCCCATTTTGGCTGAACCGGCCGATTCGCGTCCTTCGCGTCTTTTTGTCCCAAATGTCCCAGAGCAGTTAGTCGATTTTCTTCTCCTTCGGTCGAACTGGCTTTTCGCGTCCCACGCATCCCGACGGCCTAGATGTTCCTTTGCTCTACAGACTGCCTAGCGGCCTTTCAGCCGATTCGTACCCAGATGTCCCTCACGTCCCGACTGTTGTGAGGACTAGGACTTAGACATTTTTCATGATTTTTTTCTGGCCCAAGCTTGCTTTTGCAACTTTTTCACCTTTTCTCAGAACTTGCTCTTTTCAACCTGGACAGGAGAGTTAAAAAAAAAATCTGAGGGGACCCTGGGAACATGATTTTTTGCCCTGAATCAATCAATTTTCCTTGGGCTTGAGAATTCAATGCACGTTATCAAAATTTTACTCTGGGGGGTGAATTTTGGATAACACGTCCTATTATCCAAATCCACCCCTAGGGTAGATTTGATAACATACATCAGAATTCTCGAGTCCCAGGCAAATTGATTGATCCAGGGTAAAAATCATGTTTCTAGGGTCCTTTTAGAAATTTTTCTAACTCTCCTGTCTAGGTTGAAAAGAACAAGCTCTGAGAAAATGTGAAAAAGTTACAGAAAATAAGCTTGGGCCAGAAAAATTGTGAAAATCGGCTAAGTCCTTGTCCTAGGAATAGATAGGACATTCGGGACACCAAGGCGCAGATCGGCCAAAAAGCCTATAGGCGGCCCAAACAGCAAAGGGACATTTGGGACAAATGGACCCAAACCGATCGGTTCGGCCGGTTCACCCGAAACAAAGAACTGTAGCACCGAGACAGTCAGATCAAAAGGAAGTGAAGGGCATGAGAAGCTGACCCAGTCGAAGGGAGAAGAAAATCAACCAACTGCTTTAGGACATGTGGGACAAAGGAACACGAACCGGCCGAATCGGGTGAATCGGAAGAATTTGTCCCATACAACAATGGGACATGTGGGACGAATGGACACGAAGGACGCGAACAGGCCAATTCAGCCGAAATAGGAAACTTTAGCACAAGGACATTCAGGACAAAAAGACGCGGTGGGGGTGAAAATTCGGCAGGCCCGTGGACGAATCACAGCATGACACGTGTCGCCAAGACAAAGGGTCCAAAAGTCAAAGGATCAAGGTTTGAAGCGCTGGCCCAAGCCAATTAGTACAGGACACGTGTCTAATGGAGTAGGGAAGTGCGAAGCCAGGGAAAGATTTGGGAAATTTGGCCAAGTTTGGCCAAAGATCTAGAAGCGAAAGTCTACTCCATGCCCCGTGTCAACCAATCAATGCATGCCACGTGTCCCAAGTGGCGGGGGCGTGGAGGAAAAGTAAAAATGTTCCGAATCATCAAAAAGTCAAAGTTTTCAAGGAAGACCCACGTGACAGGTCAGGAGAGAGAATAACATATCCAATCAGTGCGTGCCACGTGTCATCCAGGTGGCAGAGTGCAGGAAAAATTTTCAAAAATGCACCTTCGCCTGTTTTGTGCCCTAAATATTCATATTGACATATCTTTTGATCCAGAGCTCAGATTTGCACGTTCTTTATATCAACGGAAATCTTATGAAATTCTATACGTGATTCTAGGGTTAATCTTAAGTTTTGGTGTATTCTGGAGGGAGAAAATTGAGAAACAGCTCTGACACGTGTTCATGGCCAGAAGTGACATTCCAGCGACTAGATTTAATGCAGAATGGGTCGCCTTCTCCTGTATTTCGGTCAAAATGACAGGGTATGGGTTTGTAAGGTCCCCCATGCCATTTTAATGCACTTGCATTCAAGGAGGAATGGGCTCTCATGTTTTTGTACGTTTCCTGTCCCCTGGGCTCAACCCTAGCACTAAAAAAGCTAGATTTGGCTCATTTCTAAGGGGGGGAACATTTCTTTGGATAGCAAGCTTCTTCTTTCACCTGTAACAAGTGATTTTTGCAAGTATCATACCTCTTCTAAAATTGTAACAGGTTTTCTACCCTTTTGATGTTGTAATACAAGGATTTTGACAGTGGAAATGACAATACAGGCTCTATGATCAGTTTTCAGTCCTCTGTTTGTGTTGCTTGTTTCATTTCAGATCTCTGATTACATCTTATCAGCTTGTGCATGATGTTTTATGTTGCATTTTTATGATTTGTGTCTATTTGTAGAGTAAGAAGTGTTCACCACTCCTCCTTTGGTGTATCACCTGTTAGTTTAGTTTCATTTTGCACTTTCTATCTCTGTCTCCTTGGATTTTAGAATAGGATTAGGTTTCAAACCTCTGTAGTTTTAAAAAATATAGATCTAAATCAGAGGAGTTTGAGGAACCAACCTCTAATCTGGAGATTACTCTCTCAGTTTCACAAGTCCCCACACTTGGAGAGAGGTTTCCATGTTGTGCAATGACACTGGATGCTAGAGTGATCAACCTAGAAGTCTGATCTGCATACAAGGGTGCTATGAGTCTGCAACAACACGTCCCTCACAGGTAAATAAAATAAAACCTTGAAAAATGTTCCCATCCCTCTAGGATATATTTTTTGTCACCCATGTGACCCACTTCCATCCCCTCAATGCTTTAAAATGTATTTTAGAGCACTCACTCCCTACCATCGTATCAATGCCACGTGTCACCTCCATGATCACCATGAAAACTGATGTCCCTCATGTCCCTTTGAGGTGAGGGATGTTAAGGACATAAAAATGCACCCAATCCCTTGCCATGCATTTTTTTAATGTTTAAATTTGGCACTTAGTCATTATTTCCCCCTCATTTCTCCTTCATAGCTTCTCACCATGCCATGGGCATGTTCTTTCTTGTCCAGACATCTGGTCAACAATTTCCACTCCAAACCAGCACCACCATGACTCAAAAATCCTCCAATCCCTGAAAATATGAAGGGATTAGAGAAAAATGGATTGAAATGATGAAGAATGAAGACAAAACAAAGATTTTTTGCTAGATGACTATGAAGTCACGCGATCGAAAAATCCTCATATCTTTTAAAATACAAGTCGGATTGAAATTTGATCTTTTGCAAACTACCACATTTTTAAAGGTGATAAAAATGCAATAAACAAGAGGTTAAATGGTGCCAAGAATCATTTTTTCCAACAAAATCCTCACTTCGTGCACTGGCTCACATTCGTCAGATTTCCCATCATTTTGGAAATGGAAACGAGCTAAAAACTTACACACAAGCTCTAAATGAAAAACCTATTGCAATGGAGTTGTTTTCATTGCAAACAAAGATAAACACTAGACCTACAAATTTTGATCTCCATTAATGGTGGCCATGGCAGCTCCATGCTCGAAACCACTAACAATTTAAAGTTTCAAAATTTATTTCCAATCATTCTAGCGGGCGAGATCAAGTGAAATTCGGAGGATGTGACTGTGATGAGGATCCGAATCTAGAAAAATATACTCCATTGCAAACTGAGCACTGGAACTCCACTTTCCAAAAATAGTAAGCTTTACTACACATGCTTGCTATTTTTGGTAAGTCTTCATGAAAAGCGGCTATGGAAAAAGAAGTGTGCATTATAGATCTCTAAGAATCTAGAATGATTATCCAGAGAATAAAATAGTAAAAATGACCACTTACTAAAATAGTAAGTCCCTTATATGGGTGCTTAATAAACATAGTAAGTCACCCCAAGAAGTGATCAAAGAAAAGACAGTGTGCATAGGATTGAATGAACATTTTCATCACGTCAAGATGATCAAGAAGAATCAAAAATCACCTCTTACTAAAAATAGTAAGTCTCCCATCTGGGAATTTACTAAAAATAGTAATTCACACTCAAAGAGTAGTTTTGGCATAATGCGACATTCATAACTTCATCGCATCAGAGGTTTCCATCAATGAGGATCATTGGACTTCATCAGGGGCAACATCTTCTCCTCTTCTCTCTCTTCCCTCTCCCCCAACTTTCTCTCCCTTCAAATGTTCTAATTCTTCGTTGGGGTTTGCACTTTTTGATATGCCTTTAAGTCACCTAAAAGTGACTTTAGAAACATAATGTAAATTAAGTCACCTTGATTTTATAAAAGGGACTTAAATATTTTGTAGGAATATGAATATTCTAAAGTTAGAAATAAGACATATGGAGGGTCATGAAGAAGATGAGGAGTCGAGTCTACTCTATAAATTGTAGATCCATTCCCATCTCAAATGGTTGGTCATTAATTTTGTAAGCTCAAGAGTGCATTTTACCTTGTGATAAAAAAGGACATAGCCAAATTCTTCCATTCCCCTCATTCTCAAATTTCTTCTATTTCCTACACTATGTACAATTTCTACTTGAGCACTAATACAAGGAGTTTCTATCCTTTTGATGAGAATATTTTAGAAACTTTGAGTTCTCAATCTTACCTCATCTTGTATTTGTTTGTAGTATAGTTTCATCTTAATTTCAATGCATGTTTTGATACTGTCATTCTACACAGAGCGGTGGTTTTATTTCCCAAAAAGAGAACCTTAAATATATACATTTTTCAACAATTTTCTACTTAGGTTGGTGTTAAATGCAATATTAACTTTAAGTAAGGTGTCTTCCATTCATTAGTTGATAGATTTACATCATCTCTTAGTTTCATAACTCAAAATTTCTAAATGCATAGCTTTTCCATCCAAACATACAACCTTCAACAATATGAAATGTAAAATTTCTTTTATTAAACATATTTTGGAATTCCTCTTTGCAACCATACAATATAAATATGAAAACTACAAGTTACAATAACATTCTTTTACAATACAAGAACTTTAATTCCATTTATTTTAATAAAACTAGTCCTTTCCAATAAGATATGCAAAAAAAAAAACCTACATTCACTAGATTAATACAACTTGGAGTAAATGAAATATACAAAATTTTATTTCAACCATAAAAAAGTTACAATCTTCAACTCTAAGTGGGAACAATAATATGATTCACAACATTGAGAATTCTTCCAATAAGGTAAAAAACACAAGTCTTCTTTCCAAGTCATCTCCCAACTTCATATCTTTCAACTTGCATCCATCAACTCTTCAAAACTTTAATCACAATACAAATAAATGGGTATAGGAAATGCTCTCTATCCAACCTATAATCCCATAACATGAGAATCCATCCCCTTATTAGCCCCTGAGCCGCAACCAAAGAACAATGGGGAGTATAATGCAACTTTGACAACCTTTACAAAAATGGCTTCCACAAAACATTCAAGACATTCAAATGGACATACTCAACAATATTTACAAATTTCACAACAACACATAGGATTGACATCAATAAAAAAGGAGCAAGGAATATGGGAACCACCTCCTTTTGCCTCCCAAGTGAAGTAGTAGTTACACATAAAATTCTCCATGTGGACTGTTATCTCAATTTTTCCCCTAGAAAAATTTATCAAACACGACCCCGTGCAAGAAGAAATGCAAGGGATGGTTCTGTTGAATGAACCCATGCTTCAAAATCCAATAGATTGAAGGAAAGATCTATAATGGAGTAGAAGGGTCGGGGAAGGAGGAAAGCAATGTTATAGAAAACCAAAGGTCGTAAGGAAAGGAATGGAGAAAAACAAAACCTAAAGTCTTTGGGCTCTACGGATGATGTAGAATGAGATAAAACTGGCTAAGTATGGGAGGATTAGCAGAAGCCTCCACGTACCTTAGTGGCACATCTCCAAAGATTAAAATTAAAAAGTAGGACTCGAACAAGCGCTAGGCTTCCAAGTACCCCAGAGTCAAAAAAAGGAGACAGAGCGGGACCAAAATGATTAAGTATAGAGAATCAGCATAAGCCTCCACATGTTCAAATGGCGTACCTTCAAGGGTCAAAGCAAAAGGCAATTCCCAGACGAGCACGGAGCTTCCACATGTCTCAGGCTCGAAAAATATAGAGCCAACCATTGAAAATTCCATACAAGCACAAGGCTACCATGTGTCAGCTCGACGTAATTTCAATATGGGAGCCCAAGGAAGAGACTCAAATTTGCGCCAACCTCCATGTGGCTAGGGGTCAACAGATGTAAAATGGAAAGCGGGCCCAAATTGGTTAAGTATGAAGTGTAGGTGGAAGGTGCCACATGTCTTAATGGTGCACATTCAAAGGCACGGGCCAAAGTAGAGACTCAAAGGAGCGCAAGGCTTCCACATGTCATCCTGGTGCATCTTCAAAGATAGATCTAAAAGTGGGTCCTTAGACAAGTGCCAAGCCTCCACATGTCCCTGGTCAGATATACAGCCCTACCAAGTAAAATGACTTAGTAAAAAACATAAAGGAAAAAAGAAAATTTGCAGAAGAAGCCACATGTCATCCTAGTGCAACTTCAAAATAAAAAATTCCAAAGCGGTCCCCAAACAAGTGACAGCCCTCCACGTGGCCAGATTCTAAGTCAAAATGGGATGGCAGGTTACCGGAGGTAATTTTAACTTTTGGATTTGTCGATGCCCAAGGAGCAACACGTGTAAGGCCTATATTGAATGTGGGACGATGGGCCTTGGAGTGATTTTTTGCCCAAATGGAAAATATGGACCGGTGAACCAAAAGATGGTTTTTTGGCAAAAAGTGAATTTCAGGCCCGCAGACCCGTTCTGCTAACTAGTTTTTGCCATTTTTGTACGGACCTGATTCAAATATTCAAATGGCATATCTTCTGACCCAGTGCTCAAAATTTGACAAAATTGGCACCATTGGAAAGGTCTCGACCTCGTCTATGCCATGGAAACCTGAAAACTTTAATTTTGGTAAGGTTAGGTGGGTGAAAAATTGGAAAACATCTTCTCGCCATTAATACGTGATCCGATTGCTCCAAAAACTAGATCAAATTAGATTTGATCTGTCGTTCTTATTTCTTCAAAGTGCTGAGTAGACATGGAGTGGTGGATTTGATAGATTGTGGGTGGATTTATAGGAGCATTAATGGCTGGTAGCTGAGTTCCAAATCAAGTTTTCCTGCCTCTCTCTCCTTCATCTCTCTTGTTGCATCTATAAAAGAAGGGATTGGGCTCATTGAAAATGGTTGGACATTTCTGTTTATCACTCTCCCTTCTTCCCTTGTCTATAAGTGAATTTTTGGAGTTTTCAAACCTCCCATTCAAGTTGTAATGCAATATTTTGCCTCTTGGCCACTGTAATGCACTGCATATGAACTTTTGGAGCAATAATATATGTCTGTGGATGATTCTTGACCCTCTCATGTGTTTATTGTTGTCTTTTGATCTCTCATTGCAGTTTGGTTATCTGTGCATGGTGTTTGCATTACATTTTTATGGTATGTGTTAGCTTGTAAAACAAGTGTTTAACATTCCTTTGGTGCATCACCTGCTTAGCTTAGGTTTATTTTTTACATCTTCTCAACCATGTCTCCTTGGTAAGATAGAGTAGGTTTAGAGTATATCCTCTGTAATTTATTTGTGTGCACCTGAATAGAGGAATAGGAACCGGCCTTAATCTGGAGAGCTCTCTCAACTCGAAAGGTCCCACACTTTGAGAGATGCTCCATGTTGTGCAATAACACTGAGGGTCTCAACCCATTTGGTTGCAAACATTCAGGGGTGTTGTGATTTTGTACTAAAATTTTTGGCATGCCCGGTGGGACCAAGAAGTCTCCATCCTTCTTACAACAAGATTGATGTGCACTTGCTGTAATTTTACTTTTAAGAAGATTTGAAATTACACATCTGGTGACTCCAAAAGAATTAGAATCTATTGGTTTCAACAATCCAAACTTATCAATTTCATGAGAAGAATACAAACAAGGTCAAGCACTAGAGAGGAGGGACTATTTTTCTATCTACACTTGTCCCCAGATAGAAGGAGAAGAGGGAGAAGAGCCTAGAGGTCTCCATCTCCACCAAATAGAACCTTGTCAACACCTCCTCCTGGTAGGCCATTCATTCAATCAACAAGGGTTCTTAAGCCAATCAGGATGGCACAATCCAAATCCTTATGTCAATTTCACTGGCAGCAACCCACTCACCCTTAATGCACAAAATCTAGTCCCAGTTGCAGCATTAAAGAGCATCCCATATTTCACTGGAGAGAACCAAACTTCTCCTAGTGACCACATTCAAGACATTGCAAATGTCTGTGAGATTCATGAGATCACTGAGATGGACATTGCAGTCAAGTTACTAGCCTCTTCACTCAAGGGTAAAGCTTCATAATGGTTCAGGATTCTAACAACAGACTCTATTCAAACTTGGGACCATCTGTGTAGAGCTCTTCATAATCAATTTGGAGAAAAGGAGATAATCTATCCTTGTTGGAGCAACTGAAAACAATCAAGAGGGACCCTAACAACAGATTTCAACCTCAATTTCAAAGGACATGGGATAGGATTCCATTGGCTGTAAGGCCCACAAATGAAGGTGCTTTCTTATACTTTCTTAGAGCTCTAAATTTTGATATTGCTTTAATGGTTCAATCAATGGGAGGAACCACCTTACCTGCAACCTATGACATTTCCATAAGAGCTGAAAATTTTTTAATTCAGGTTGGCAAACTTGCTCCTAGGCCACCCATGCCTCTATACCCAGAACTATCAGCCTCAAGCACTAGTCAGACACCCACATTAGCTCATATACCTACTCCTAGGAATCAGAGTTCAATTGAGGCCTCCACCTCATCTTCTAGCACTTCAAAAGAGCTTCAAGAAGTTATGAAATAGTTTGAAGAACCTAGGGAATGAGCTAGTGACTATCAAAAGGCAACAAGCTCAAAGTTCTAGGCCATATCAACCTCAAGCTCAGTATCAGGCTAGACCCCCATATCAACAAAATAGACCACCAGCTCAGGCTGCAAATCAAAACCAAAACCAAGGATAACCTCAAGCTACTAGGCCTTTCTGGTCATATGATCCAAACACAACTTCAACATCAAGGGCCCTAGTTCTAGCACAAAACAATATGGCACAAGAATATGACTGGTGTTTCCCATGCAATCAGCCTCACAACCAGTCAATGTGTTTCAATGGTGCACTAAACCAAGCCTTGATGGTACATACCATTGGTGTGTCACAAGAGTCTATTCAAGAGGAAAATCAGCAAGCAAGGAGCTCAGTAAGAGGCATCTCCAAGTGAGACTATGCTTGTCAATTGGCAGGCTGAAGATTTCTGTGGTATGAATCAAACCCCTTCTCAAAGTGTAGCTGCCAATACATGGTTCAAGAAGAGGAATATGGAGAGGGACAATCACCAAACTTAGGTAATCCTAAACCTTCCATTATTCCACAAGGTATTGGCACTCAGAATGTAACTCCCAATATGAAGAGTCATCCCAAGCCACCTTCCAAACCCACTCAGGCACTGGTTGTAACAACCCATGTGCAAGATAAAAATGTAACAAGAAAGGGGCAACAAAAGGATAGCTCATTTAACATCATTGAAACAAATGAAGAAGAAAAATGTGAATATTTCAATGTGGGAGTCATTGGCCATTCCAGGACAGAGAGATCTATTGCAGACTGTTATGGCCAATTTGTCAAGCTCAAAACAACCCCCTAACCAGCAAGAGAAAGTGTTTACCAATGTGGTTCAGCCTGAGGGAAACCATGGAGGACAACAAGGTAAAAATATGAATCCACCTCCATTTTATGTTTCATTGATCATTGGAGACAAACTGGTACATAATTACATGATTGATTTGGGGGCAAGTAGCTCTGTAATGCCAAAACAAATAGTCAATCAGTTAGGTCTTCAATACGAAGTCATCTCTAGGGTCGTAGTGTAATTAGATGGGACATAGGTAATGACAACTGTTGGAGTCATCAAATATTTAAGCCTCACACTACACACCTACCCCAATGTGACTGTATTGCAAAATGTATCAGTAATAGACTTACCGCCACATTTTGTATTGTGTTTGTCAAGAGAATTCACTGCTAAGATTGGAGGCTATCTGTCCGCTGATTGGTTGCACATGTTTTTTAGAACAAGGTATGGAGCTAAGGCCACAATCAGATCTGAGCCCATTGCAGATTACCATATTGAGTCTTATGTACCCAGCCCGATCAATGCCAATTGTTCAGGCCTATGATCAAGAGGATCTCCCAAGCAATTTTGAAGTAGATACCAAGGTGGGGTGTATCCCAGACTTGACCCTCGACGAGTGGGTGAACAAGAGGCATGATTTTGACCCCTATAAAGAGATGGAGGAATCTGAGCTAGGAGTCTACTTTTTGCATGAGGAGAATCATCCTCTTCCTGACATCATTAAGCCAAACCATAAGATGATAATGAGGTATGGAAGTTGTTCTTTGATGGCTCAAGAAGTAGACAAGGAGCCGGAGGAGGGGCTATGCTTGTTTCCCCCCAAGGTATGAAATACTACTCAGCTTTCCGTTTCCAATTTTCTTGTTCAAACAACATAGTAGAATATGAGGCTTTGGTCCATGGACTGCATTGGGAAAGGAAAAGAGGAATAAAGAACTTGCAAGTGTTTGTGACAGTGAACTAGTTGTTAATCAGGTCTAAGGACAAAACACTTCCAAGAATGACCTGTTAAAGAGCTACAAGAACGGGTATGGGACCTCATTGAGGATTTGAAGCATTCAACATCAATTCCATCCCAAGGAAGAAGAATGAAGAAGCAGACAGACTGGCAACAATCGGGGCAGCATTTGATGTTGTAGAGAGTATCAAGAGTGATAAGTCTCAGCCCCATATCAAAGTGGTTATGAGACCAGATGTCCCTGATAATAACACAAGTTGCCAGGTCTTCGAGAATGATTAGAAAATTGTCAACTTTCTACAAGAAGAAGTTGAGTTCTCCTCCAAAAACCAAGACAAACTGGAGCAGCAGTATGGCGATCAAGTGGTGCAGCTGAGGACCAACAAACTACCAAAGGGTCTTGTCACTTTGGAATCAATCTTCAACCCAAATGACCAATTCCAAAAGGAGAAGGTGAATATTCAGGTAAAGGGTGAAGATTCAGAGCCCATTTTCATAGAAGAAGGAAAAATGTTGCAGATTGGTTAAGGTAAGCACTCAACAAGAAAAATATGAATTTATTCAACTTTGTCAAGAATTCCCAGATGTCTTTTCCTGGACCTACAAATATTTAAGAGGCTTCAACCCAAAGTTGGCACAACACACAATCGAGCTGGATCTAGGATCTAAGCCTTTCAGACATAAACAAAGGCCAATGAACCCTCACATAGAGCCTCTTATGAGAAAAGAGTTGAATAAGCTTATTGAGGCCATCATCATCTTCCCTATCAAGCACTCAAGTTGGGTTGCAAACTTGGTGCCTATGAGGAAAAAAAGTGGAGAGATCAGACTGTGTGTGGACTTCAATGATCTAAACAAAGCATCACTCAAAGATCACTATCCACTTCCATCAATGGAATAGATCCTATAGGTTATAGCTGGCTCTGAGAGGTTTTCATTGCTAGATGGATACTCAGGCTATAACTAGATAATGGTGAAAGAGGAAGATCAGTTCAAGACATCCTTCACCACCAAATGGGGTACATATGCTTATAAGAAGATGCCATTTGGACTATCAAATGCCAGAGCAACATTTCAGTGAGCTATGGACATGGCATTCAAAGGCTTGATCAACAATATAGTTCTGGTGTATCTGGATGATATCACCATTTTCTCAAAAAATGTTGCAGACCATCTCTTCCACCTCAGACAGGTATTCCAGAGATGTAGAAGGTTTCAAAGTGTCCTTAAACCCAAATAAATGTGTATTCTTAGCACATGAGGGTAAATTGTTGGGCCACATTGTCTCTAGAGAAGGGTTAGACAATTGATCCTGAAAGGGTTGAAGCCATGCAGACACTTCCATTGCCACAACACAAAAAGTCTCTCCAAAGCTTCTTGGGGAGGATAAAATTTGTTTGCAGGTTTGTACCTGATTTTTCCACTCTTGTGAAGCCTTTAACAATGATGTTAAAGAAGAGTCTTGCATTTAAATGGACAGTAGAAGGAAAAGAGAGTTTTGAGGCCATCAAGCTCGCAATATCACAGGCTCCAACTCTTATTAACCCAAACTTCTCAAAAGACTTTATGTTATATGCTTTTGGAGGTTTAGACACCATCTCAACCATCTTGGTCCAGCCCAACAAGGAAGGTTCAGAACAACCCATAGCCTTCTTCAGTCAGATCTTGGAGGACTACAAGGTAAAATACTCTTTCATTGAAAAGCATGTCCTTGTTGTTATTAGGAGCTTGAAGAAGTTCAGACACTTGGTCTCAAACAATAAGATTCAACTACTAGTATCTCATGTTGGTGTCAAATATTTTCTCCTGAACAAGGACTTGAATGAGAAGAGAGTAGGTTGGATCACTCGAGTAATGGAATATGACATTGAGATCAAGGTGACCAAACTAGTTCGTGGCAAGGGTCTGTGTGAATAGCTCACTTCCAAGAAACAAGTTGAGTCAGTGGATGAAGAAGAGGTTGTACTATTACTACAGAATGATCAAGAATAACCAACTAATGATGCACCTACTCCATGTTAGACCCAAGCCTTGGTGCATTATCTCCAAATAGGTTTGTGCCCTATAGAATGAGACAAATAAAAAAGGAGATAATTCAGACTACAAGCCATCCCATATGTGCTTGTTGGTGGAGTCTTGTTCAAAAAGGATATCAATAGTGTCCTATTGAGGTGCATTGGGACATGCCAAATTGAGAGAGTGTTGCATGAGTTCCATGATGGAGAAGAAGGAGGCCACTTTTCTCCTCGAGTAACAGCTCTTAATATCATGAAAGCTGGTTATTACTGGCCTACAGTGTTCAGGGACTACTACTCATGGATCAAGAAGTGCAAGAAGTGTGCATTCTTCATAGGGAAGGAGAAGTTAGCAGCCCTGCCCCTTCACCCAATTTCAGTGGATCAGCCATTCATGCAATGGGGACTAGACTTCATTGGGGTGATTAACCCAAATTCAAGCTAGGGCCACAAGTGGATACTTACAGCAAACAGACTACTTCACCAAGTGGACTGAGGCAGTGGCACTAAAAGAAGCAAATGAATCCAACATCTTGGATTTCTATGAAGGAATAGCCACTAGGTTTGGAGTCCCTGCCACTATTATATCTAATAATGCATTGGCATTCCTTGGTACAAGGATCACTGAATGGGAAGTCAAGAATGGTGTGTACCTCATCACTTCATCAAACTATTACCCTCAAGGTAATGGCCAAGCAGAGTCCACAAATAAGAACCTATTAAGGATTATCAGAAGGACTCTTGATGAAAATCAGAGAACTTGGCATACAAAGCTCAAATCAGCTCTATGGGTTGATAGGATCACATCCAAAAGATCCACAGGTAACTCCCCATACAAGCTTGTATATGGAAAAGAGGCAATATTTCCCATATCATTGGAGTTGCACTGCTCTGGAGCTCATGAAAAAGTTGGAACTGGCCGAGTTTGGACCCATGGAAATTAGGTATGCAGAGCTGATGGAAGTAGGAGAAGCAAGAGAGCATGCAATGTAGAGCATGGAAAAGGATCAAGCATTGATCAAGAATATTTTTGATAAGAAAGCAAGAACAAGGACCTTTCAAGAAGGGGAATTAGTTCTAAAGTGGGATAGATCGGGAAAAGCCAGGAAAGCATTCCAAATTTGATGCCATTTGGAGTGGCCCTTACATGATCACAAGGTGTAAAAGTAGAAATGCCTTCCAGCTGGCTAAATTGGATGGCAAAGAATTACAGATCCCAGTAAAAGGGATCCATCTCAAACATTGCTACTAAAAGGGAAGGTTTCCACCCTTGTAAATATTAGCATAGAGTTTTAATTTTCCCCTAAGTGCGTATGCACATTGTTTTGTTGTAGCGTAGGTTTTGTTTCCCTAAGTGTCATGGCACAGGTTTTTTGTTGCTCCAGGTTTGCATGTTGTTATAAATTTCAACATGTGCCTCCAGGTGAATGCATGCCAAGCCCTTCAGCATTTGCAAAGGGGAGACCCATAGTTTCCATAACAGTTTCTCATTTTAAAATATAACAAATATAGAGCAACTAAAATTGGATCTCAAAGTGTTCATTCTTAGTAGACCAGGACCAATGCCAGGCCACCAACCATGACTCCATGTACCCAATGGATACAACAAGAAAATTTATCTCTTCATCTAACAGGAAGACGTCCACATGAGTCACCAAATTATTATCTCAATTTTTCCCCTAGCAAAATTGATCAAACATGACCCCGTGAAGGAAGAAATCTAAGGGATGGTTCTGTCGACATGAACCCATGCTTCAAATCCAGTAGGATTAAATGTAGGCTCTATAATGGAGCAGTAGGGTCGAGGAAGGAGGCAAGCAATGTCAAAGAAAACTAGAGATTGTAAGGAAAGAAATGGAGAAAAAAAGAAGTCTTTGGGCTCTACGAATGATTGCAAAATGAGCCTAAAATTGGCTAAGTATGGGAGGATCAGTGGAAGCCTCCACATGCCTCTTAGTGGCACATCTCCAAAGATTAAACTCAAAAAGTAGGCTCGAACAAGTGTCAAGATTCCACGTGTCCCAGAGTATAAAAAATTGGGACAGAGTGGGCCCAAAATGATTAAGTATAGAGAATAAACGGAATCCTCTGTGTTTAAATGACGCACCTTTAAGGGTCAAAGAAAAAGGTGATTCCCAAATGAGCACGGAGCTTCCACATGTCTCAAGCCCAAAAAAGATAGATCCGACCATTAAAAAATTACAAATAAGCACAAGGCTACCACATGTCAGCTCGATGCAATTTCAAGATAGGAGCCCAAGGCGGAGACTTAAATTTGTGACAGCCCTTCACATGGTTAGGGGTCAATAGAGGTCAAATAGAAAGCGAGCCCAAATTGGTTAAGTATGAAGTGTAGGCAGAAGGCACCACGTGTCTTAATAGTGCACATTCAAAGGTGCGGCCCAAAGCAGAGACTCAAAGGAGCGCAAGGCTTCCACATTTCATCCCGACGCATTTTAAAAGATAGATCTAAAAGCGGGTCCTTAGAAAAGTGCCAAGCCTCCACGTGTCCCCAATCAAATATACGGCACTGCCAAACAAAAGGAGTTAGTAAAAAATATAAAGGAACAAAGCAAAGCTGTGGAAGAAGCCACATGTTAGCCCGACGTAACTTCAAAAGAAAAATTCAAAAGTGGTCCCCAAATGAGCACTATTCCTCCACGTGGCCATATTCCAAGTCAAAGCGGGATGGCGGGTCACCAGAGGTAATTTTAACTTTTGGCTTTGCCTATGCCCAAGGAGCCACATGTTAGGCCTATATTGAAAGCCGGCTGGTAGGTCTTGGAGTAATTTTTTTCCCAAATGGAAAATATGGACTAACAGACCCGAAGATGGTTTTTTGGCAACAAGTGAATTTTGGGCCTGTGGACCCGATTCAAATATTCAAATGGCATATCTTCCGACTCAGTGCCAGAAATTTGACAAAATTGGCACCATTGGAATGGTCTCGACCTCGTCTACACCATGGAAACCTGAAACTTTAATTTTGGTAAGGATAGGTGGGTGAAAAAGGGGAAAACATATTCTTGCCATTACTACGTGATCTGATTGCTCCAACAACTAGATAAAATTAGATTTGATCCACCTTTCTTCTCTCTTCAAAGTGCCAATCAGACATGGAGTGGTAGATTTGATAGATTGTGGGCGGATTTGCAAGAACATTATTGGTCGGTAGCTGAGTTCCAAATCAAGTTTTCTCACCTCTCTCTCCTTCTTCTCTCTTTGCTATATCTACAAAAGAAGGGACTAGGCTCTTTGAAAAGGGTTTTATATTTCTGTTTTGCACTCTCCCTTCTTCCCTTGTCTATAAGTGAAAATTTGTGGAGTTTCCAAACCTCCCATTCAAGTTATAATGCAATATTTTGCCTCTTAGCCTCTGTAATGCACTGTATCGACTTTTGGAGTAATAATATATGTTTGTGGATGATTCTCGACCCTCTCATGTGTTTATTGTTGTCTTCTGATCTCTCATTCTAGTTTGGTTATCTGTACATGGCGTTTGCATTGCATTTCTATGGTCTGTGTTAGCTTGCAAAATGAGTGTTTAACATTCCTTTGGTGCATCACTTGCATTAGCTTAGGTTTATTTTTTGCATCTTCTCAACCCTGTCTCCTTGGTAAGATAGAGTAGGTTTAGAGTAGATCCTCTGCAATTTATTTTTTTGCACCTGAACAGAGGAATAGGAACCAGAATTAATCCGGAGAGCTCTCTCAACATGAAAGGTCCCACACTTTGAGAGATGCTCCATGTTTTGAAATCACACTGAGAGTCTCAACATATTTGTTTGCAGTCATTCAGGGGTGTTGTGATTCTGCACTAACAAGCACTATACAAAACATTCAAATACATCCTTATCTTTCCCCTTACAAATCTGTAAAAATATGTCCATGTTTTCCGTTTCACTCCCCATAGGTAGAACTCCTAATTAAACTCCCTCCAAAATACATGGCTCAAAACTCCATTTTCCATCCCCCAATGGTCCCATACTTCCATCTCTCACTCCCCTCTTAAGAAAAGTTACCCAAACCCAATATATTAGATTCACAACACACATGCAAATACTCATAAAAACATAATTTTCACATCCATATACATAAATGAAGAAATAAAAAAGGTAGAGATCTTACCTCTCCATTAAGCTTCCAAAAATCTTCACTCCAACAAGCTTTCAACACCTTCAAACCAAGCACAATCCAAAATGCAACTCTAAAAAGGCTCCAAGAATGCAACTCAAGACCAAATTTTTCAAAAGTGCAAGAGAAGAAAATAAGACAAGTAACCCAAAATCCTTCAAATTCATTCAATAAATAGAAATGGGATGTGAGGTTTATGAGGTGACTCCATGTAGGATGCCACTTCATCATCCCTCCATTCCAACACATAAGTCAAACACCATGCCCAAGGTAATTAAATGCGCATGTAAGACTTATGATATGCCCACATGACACTCCAACTTGCACACCATGTTTATCAAGGACAACTTAAATGTGGTAAGTAACAAGTGTTATTATTTACCATTTTTATTCTCTAAAATGCATAATTAAGCCTAAAATCAACTGCTAATACCATAGGTATGGTTTTTGGATTAATTTAAGAGGCATGGGACAAGCCTAGCTTGTCGTACAAGCCTCCAAAACATCCTCCCAAGTCATAATTTGAGTTTTGAAGTTGGGAAAGAGTACACAACACAAAACCCAACACAAATCTAATTTACATCTTGTTATCCTGTAAAATTGGCAAGGGAAATTTTGTAGATAACCATACCAAAATTCTATTTTGGTCCCCTGAAGAAATCTGTTAACGTCCAAAGATGCCTAAAAACTCCCTTCTGGAAATCAAGTTTTAAGAACTTAGCCATTTTTCACCTTTTTGAACTAGGCACAAGAAATGTTGTGTCGACATCAAATATTATGCGCCCCTTTGAAAATCCTTTGGTGCCCAAAATAACATGTCAACATCTATGAAGTTGTGCTCCTTTGGCATAGGAAATGACATGCCAACATTAGTAAACATGTGCCAAATATTTGTGCCTAAAGAGTGAGAAGTGGTATGTCAACATACCAAAATGTGCGCTAAGTAAATTTTCCTTAGGTGCTAGAGATATCATGAAAATTGTGCCTCTTTATACCCTTTGGAGCTGAAAGTATCATGTTGACATCTCAAAATATGTGCTTAAGGTGCTAAAAGTGTTATGTTGATGCCAATAAACTTACACCAAGGCACATTTAAACCTGTGTCGACACATTGAAAACCGTGCCAAAGAAAGTTGGTGAAATAATTAATGCCAGGTTTTATATAAATAGGTGCTTAACACTTGTCATTTTCATGATTTGAAAATTGTGAAAAGTATTCCTCTGCGCCTGTCAGCTATCCCTATCACGCCTGTATGCCATTTTTTGAGTTTGTGGACCCCAACGTCGTCCTTCATCCTTTATAAAACCAGGTAAGTGGACTTTATAGTCCTTGTTGTTTTGGATTTTGTTTCTTGGTTATTGTTAGGTTTTAGGGTTGTTATAATCTAAAAGGTTAAATCTAAAATGAATAAACTACCACTCCATAACCATCCAGAAACCACCTTATCCCTCCTTCCAGATCTGTAAATCTAAAAAGGCTCTACCTTAGAAGAAACCATCGTTTATATATCTGCTTACTGCCTTGCAAGAATTCCCTCTCCTCCCTGCCATTTTGTAAAAGCAAAGAGAGAGAAAAGTCATGTAAAGAGAAAAGGAATCAAAGAAAGTGCAAAAATTATCTAAATTATGGCGCACAATCCTTTCATGTTACACTCCTCACAGTTGCACCTTCACGCACTATCTTCGCATGCAACATATCCCTAACCCGCGCCCAATATAAACACTTAGCAATATTGTAAGGGTGCGGGTGCATCCTGACCAACATCAACATTGAATTTTTTGTCCTCCAAATCCACGCCAAGCAGTTTTCCTTTGGCACACTGATCTCCTTTGCAACATCTTCTGAAATTACGCCTTGGGTGCACTTAAAAGCCATGCAACACCATCTTTTGTAGTGCCCAATTAAAGTAAATTTCCTAAGGTGCTGGTGCATGAACCTTGACATCAACATTCCATGTTTTATGTTGTAAAACTGTGCCCCGCACCTTTCTCCTTGGCGCTAAAACCTTTTTTGCAACACTCCTCAAAAGTGCGCCCTCTATAACCCTTTAGCGCAGCTTTTCTCTTGTCAACATGGGAACACATTTTTACATGTTGACATCCCTAAAAAGTTCACCCAACCTTTTTAAGCCTCTGTAGCATGTTATGAACTTGTGCCTTGCGCCCTAAGCCTTATAATCACTCATTATTCTTTCTACAAGCTTTCATTATGAATAATATGACGGTTGACATGGCTCTTCTGTGTTGGACCTCATTGATTCTCCTTGTAGAACAACAACAGCCATCCTTGAGCTCACACATGTCTTCATCAAGAAAAAATCCAACCAATTCTAAAGGAAAAGCAAAGTTGACAGAACAAGAAATGAAGTACAAATATCAGAAAGTCAGGATGCTTGACTCATATGCAGAGAGTGATCTCGATATCCGAGACTCTGAGCTTGGGCACATTGATCTGGAAGACTTCTGGGTAAGAACCAACCAGATAACTAGTGGCCCCTGGATGAACAAACTGGTGGGCAGTGTATTGCACTTTGTAGCTGGGCTGCTAGTAAGTGCTATGAATAATGAGTTCATCATGTTGGTAGCTCGATGCTATAACAAGGACACAAGATGTGTCAAAGATAAAGAGGGAAAGCCAGTCATCGACCTAACTGCTCGTCACTTTGAAATAACCCTGGGCATTCCTCATCACAGGCAGTACATCACCATAAGCCTAGAAGACTGTAAGAAGGCATGGGACGAAAATGAGGAAAAATGCATGCAAATGATGAACAAACTATATCTGAAGAACAAAAATTCAGTGAGCAGATTGTCTCAGACCATCCACCGCAGTGATTTCAATGAGGAACTGAGTGATACAATCACCTTTCTGAGTAGAGTGTTTGGGCTTCCTGATGCCCATCATTTCCATAAATGGATGCTGAGGTACTTAGAAACCATGAGCAAGAATGTGCTTGAGAAGTGTTTTTGCTAGGGAGAAATCGTCAGCGACGCCATCTCCCAGCAGCATCAATAGGTCATGACAACTGGGAAGTTCTATATGAATTCCTACGTTGTATACGCTACAGTATCAGCGAGAGATTTCACAGGCCTAGCTCGAAATGGAGTATGGCCCTAAGTCAAAATATATGAATACTACCCAGATCTAAGGCTCGAGAACAACATCCCTCAGTTCTCAAAAATCAATGACACCTTCTTCTATGTGGTGATCTGCCTATTGAGACCAAACATGAGGCATGGTCAAACTATCATGAGTGTGATCACTGTCACAAAGAAGTGGGGAGCATTTTTCACTTAGTTTCCCACATTCACATATCTCGGGGTGGTGAATTTCAAAGGTGAAATGACAAAGCTACCACAGTATGCAGAGCCTAAACTGATTCTCTTGGAGTTGTCAGGACAACTAATCACATACCATGAGAAATGCATGAAGAGAAAGAAGGGAAGAACTCCATTCCCCCTTACAGTGGGCCGATACACTTGCACCACACTGGCCAAAGCATGGGAAATGTATTCCGAGCTTGAATTGTTGAATCTAAAGCAAAACTTCCCAGCCATGCCCACCTTTGATTTCCAGAGTTGCCTCCCAAAGGCAAAAATTGATCCTATCCATGTTCCTGAGATCGAGGACATCTACATCGATCTGACACACAAAATAGATCTCAGGCGAAAGGATCACTCCAGGATGGCTCTAGAAGAGCTCAAACACTATGGCATGGCCATCATTCCAAAAGGATTCCAAGATCCTAATCAATAAATTGATCAATTTTACCTTAACACGGATGGGGATGATTGGCACTTCGCAGAAATTAACAAAGCCAAGGCACAAAAGACCATTCAGGAAAGGGTCAAGCACATGTTGCAGTGCATTGAGCATTGGTGCAAACATAATGGTTTCACTGACTTTGGGGTAGATTTTACTGCTTCTCCATCAGGAAGATTACTTCCAAGAATGGCCCAAGTGCTGAAAGGAAAAGGAAAAGATAAAGAGGAGGAAGGACCAAGCAAATAGGAAGAAACTCCTAGAAAGGCCCCTCCTACTACTTCTGAGAAGCAAGTGGTTGACCTGGTGTCTCCAAGTAAAGAAGTGGAGACCACCAAAGTTTTGACGGACACATCCACTTAGGATGTGGTCACAGCTACAACTACTGAGGTACCCACCATTCCTTCTTCCGCTCCTTCTCCTCCCCCTGTCGTTGAAGCATCTATTCCTATGGATGTATCTTCTTCTCTCCCTTCCTCCCTTCCATCTCCCACCTCTTCCATCTTCTCCTCTCTCGCAGATCTATCATCTGGTGTTCCCTCCATCCCATTACATATCCCTTCCACCTCAATGACCTTTTCTTCTCCTATAGAAGCTCAAGGCCCTACAAGCGGCAACGCATTGGACTCCTTATCGATGCCACCACCAAGTGTCTCAACATTCTTCCCTACGGCCTCTTTAGTTGCTTCCCCTTTCACCCTCGTTTCTTCTTCCATTTCCTCTACTCCCTCTCCCATAATTCCAAGCTGGATCTCTGACCATCTGGGTCAACTCAAGAGAAAGGTTCCCATAGTACCCATAGACTTCTCTGTCATTCCAAAGAAGTGAGCCAAGAAGCAAAAAGCTATAACTCGCTTCTCTAAGAGCGTTTCAGGAGAGAGAGTCATGGAGATTGCCTACCTGGATCCCTTAAAAGAGAAGAAAGATTTGTCTCCTATAGAATTTATAGTGACCCAAGTCAGGATGGGAACCTCATCTGAGAGTCTGTAAGGAGAGGCCTTATCTATTGTATATGCCCTTTGTAAGAAGCTATAAGAACCAAAAGAGGAGAAGAGAATAATCAAGGAGCAAAACAAACATCTGCTCTAAGCTTTTCAGAGAATGGGCAATTCTCCTCCTATGACTACCGCTGAGCCTACTAAAGTTCTCAATCAAGACAAGATAGATGAATATGCCAAGATTGGTGAACAAGGTGCGGCAGTGTCCTCCTAGATAGAGAGAATCCTCAGAGATAGTGAGGAAATAATCAAGAAATTCATAGGACTCTAGCAGGGTATAGATCAGGCAAATAAGGAGCTAAAAGTAGTAGCAGGATCCCTCTCCAAGGAGTTGGACAATGCCAGATTGTAACATGAAACATTTCAAGCAATGGTCAACTGATCCACTGATGACCTATTAAAGGTCCATGTCATCGATCACCCGCAAGCACATAACAAAGCTCTCGTAGCTTTAGATTATCAGGTTGATCAAATGGAGTATATCCTGGAGAGGATAGATAAAATCAAGGACGAGGCCCTAGATTCAAAATACAACATGGAGCAGACGGTTACAAAGATGGCTCCAGAGATGCTCAGTGAAGTGTTCACCTTGAGGGAGGTAGATGTAATAATCAAGCTCTTCAAGGCTATCGTAACCCAAGGTTTTACGCCAGAGGTCACTTTTGACTGAGAATGAATCAATAACCTTCTGGCTTGCCATGATTTCATTGGATTCTTGATTGAGGCATGCGAAAAGTATGCGGGGCTACCTGAAAAGCTCAAGACTGAAAAAGAAAATTGTGAAGTTATTGGAGACCATTTCAAGGGTCTAGATCATAATCAACTTCAAACAATGATTAGCAAGTTTATGGAATACCGAGCTCAATGTCACATCACCTCTCTCGATCTGAAGCAAGACACTCCGTTCAAGCAAAGAGATGACGATGAGTAGTTTCTCTTCTTGTGTACGCTTCAATCTTTTTGTAAAAATATTGGCATTTATGATGACGTCATCCATGTTACATCATGGGATGTTGCCATCTAAAAACTTGCCCAAAGTCAACTTTTGTCTTTTTAGATATTTTGTAGATATTTTGTAAATAATGGTGGGTTTCTTTTTGTCTTCTTTCTCCTTCTTCTTCTATAAATACTGGAATACTTGTATTCTAGGTGGACCATTTTTGTATGAAAAAAGAGGTGAAGAGAGAAATACTTTGTGCCTTCTTATAACAGAAGAGATATTAATATATATGTTTAGACTTTGTGCTCAATATATGTATTATTTTCATCAGATCTTTCTTAAGTTAGATCTATGTTTCTATTTTGTTGGATTCATTCTTATTATCGGCATATGCTCATCAGTATTGCTTTGTTTGTTTATGCAAGTAAGTTTGGCTCTATTTACTACCATCCCAAAGCATAAACCTTCTGACCTTTCTGTCTTGGAATTCATTTATTTTCTCCCTTCAAATCTACATTCCTCCATTCCTTCCCTCTTACATTTTTGTTCGCAGTTGGAACTACCTCTACTGGGATGAGATCCCAAACCCCCTGAAGTTAGAATAGTGTAGATTTGCATAGATTCCTACTTGATAGATTAGCAATAAGCCAGTTTCATTTTATTGTCTCAAAGAGGGGCTATGCCCTGCACACTGTTGGCCTATTTCCCCACGACATGTCTAACTGACAGATTTTCAAACCAACACATCCACAAGATTTCAAGGACCATTTACCCAATTTATTTCTCACATGTTAAATCTTCCTTTTTAATTCAAATTTAAGCTAGCTAGTTAATTAAGACACATTAGTAAGTGTTTATAAAGTGACAATATTTCCCAAATAATTAAACCAATACACAACAAATTAAAATAAACAAAATTTAAAGGAAAGGAAAACATCATACCCATGTCCACATAAATGAGGTTACCCCTGCATGGGAACCTCCTATTAAAGCATGCAACAACATAACATAACATTATACACAAGTCGTCAATTTTTTTTCCATGTTACATAACACCCGACATCCTTCTGTGGTTGGTCCCCTATCCCCTTTCAATGTATGTGATAAAATGACCTTGCAACACAAACATAGTACCTCTAGCCTTACGGCCATATCAACAACATCGATAATAATATACGTATAGAAATCAATAATCATCATCCAAAATTAGCAATTCTATCATCTATCATCATTCAATTTAATTCAATTTCAACCTCCATAACATCATAATTCTACTTAAAATATCCATTATAGGCTATGCATCCAAAATATGACATTTTAGTATAAAATTAGAATACTGCAAATTAGCATATATATTTTTCCATCATCGTCATCCAGTGCATTGTAATAAAAATGTAAATCACAACATGTCAATAGTTCAAATATATGCATAGTCTATCATCTACTTATCAATATATAATAATCAAAATGTCTAAGTATGAATACAACAATAATATCATCATAATGAAAATAGTTTCGTAGAGGAGTGGGCACTACATTTACCTTTTTTAAAAATTTATAATAAGGTAATTATTATATTAAAATAATCTAAAATAGTTATAAAAATATTTCAGCCAATGAGAAAATTAAATTAAATGTTTTAAAAAAGAAATACATATATATTTATGACAAACTATTTAACAAACATATAGGATGCCACTTGGAATTTTTTTATTGGCTTCACAAAATAAGGAAATTTATTTTTTTTGGTAGCATAATAAAAACCACTAATAAATTGTTATATAATCTTGCTCATTGAAGGTTTCATGTTTATTAATAATTAGACCATTTTATTAAAAAAATTATTATTTGTGCAGACATTGACTTTAATTGTATGCATGGATGATTCCATTTCCCTGTTATAAGTTTTGGAAAATATTTAATGTAGTTGTAGCAGTATCAAGAGAAATACGGGAAAAACATCTATCATACCTCCAATTATAGTTGTACATTTATCCCTTGTCATATTGGATGTAAAAAATGGAAATTTTAGTAGTTACTCGACATGTTAATTGTATAATAAACATCCAATGTAAGTTTTCTAAAAAAAAATAACAGTACTGGTGTGTATTTTAGTAATCGTCATCAACCTCAAATTCTCTTTCTAATATACCTCAAAATGTTGCAATGGGTTAAGGATGACATTTCAATTTTTGTTGTGCGGAATCATGTAATTTGTTAATATAATTTTATTTACCAAATTTATTCTAGTAAAAATATCATTCACAATTGGAGGATAACTTAGAATGTAATGCTACTACCAACCTATTAGCCAAATGAGTAAATCTACAACCAGTGTCTAAACATACGACTTATGTTTTACTATAATTACCTCTAGATATTTAAATAATTGACAAGAGGGAGTTTGAGAGGAACATTTGTTTTATTGCAATTTTAGAGATAGTCATAAAATATAGAAAATGAATCTCATGTCTAGACAATAAGGAAGAAAAACATCTACGAAACCAACGCAAACAAACCACCTTTGGTAGAACCAATTTAGTCCTTCTACACGATAGTAATATGGTTCTAGAAATTGTGACACATGAAAAAATATGATTTTTACCATTGTCATCAACTTCATGGCTCCAAAATACTCACTCCATTTTCTTCAATTCCATGTGGATCTCTAGGAAAATGATATCCTTTATTGAAATCCCAAGATAGTAACATGAATACTTTGCAAGAGCACATTAAAAATGGGTATGTTTTAAGAGTGCTAAGTTATCCCTCTTCTATTATCAATTACTTTGATGCAAAAATTTTCTTTGAATTCAACACACTGAGCATAAAGCAAGTAAGCAAGCGATCTAATGTAATGCAAGTACCCAACCCATATCACTTCTAATGACTATTTACTACAACATAAAAAATGCTAAATGTTTTTCAAATTTCCTTAAATTCTTGAATGGTGTACCGAATACTTACATTTTCATTTGGAATGTGGATTCTCTTTTAATAATTTATTATTCAATTAATCTTGTGTGTCCTAAATGCACTAATAACTTTATGTATTTATAGATATCTTAATATTAAATTAAGATTCAGTTGTTTCGACACACAATGGGAAGAAAAAAATGACAAACAAGGGACAAAAATGTCGAGGAGACCCAATTATAGGTCAGAGGGATCCAGAAAAATAATATTAACCTCATAACCATAGAGGTAAAGTTATAAGGAACCATAACAATACAAGGTCAATTCTAACTGACCCATAACTAAGATAATACAATTATGTCGAAAGCCACAACAATAAGGAAGATAGGAGACAAGGAGAGAATAAGAAATGAGAAAGAAAAAAAGGAACTGTATGGATAAGAATCAACATGTGACCTTAGGATGCACTCAACTTCCTGAGGTCATGATGGGACATTTGATGTGCAATGAAAACAAGGTTATGAAATGGTTAAATAGGGTGAATAGGCGGATTATGAGAAAATGGGTTAAAATGGATAACAAGTGATCAAGTTAATTGAGTGTCTTCTATGTGCACTATGGGAATCTTCTCACCTAAGGAAATGAAGGCCTTTCTAACTTGGGTGGGAAAAATGGAAGGGTCGAGGAAAATGGACAAATGAAGAAGTTTGTCAATATCAGTCTCACCAAATACTCTTTGAACTAGCTATGGAATACGTGGGAATCGTCTTGCATTTTCCTCATAAAATTCTCCAGATAATGTCATCGAGGTGTGAGAGGAAACATATGGGTATGACAAATGAGTGAATTACAGAATCTAATTCTGACCAAGTCAATTTTTCCATAACTCATAAGCATTATCTACTTTGATGTTCAAATCTGTCAGCTATAATATGATGACAGGTGGAAGTGGGTGGTTTGGAAAGTGATGTTATAGAATTTTTGGTACAATCCATAGGTTGGAAAATCTCTAAAATCTATGAAAATTCCTTAATTTTTTTTTTTTAGGTTATGGATCCTTAATTCATGTGTGAAAGTGTTGAAGACTATACATTAAGAGTACTGTACACTTTCCAGTGAATTGTTTTAGGCTTTGGGGGTGTGAAGCCCCCTTGATGGATGGGGGTTCGGGGGTGAAGCCCATGAGAAAAAAGCAAATTATCGTTCAAAACGTGCCCCATATAACCCATGGGAAACGTGTAACTGTTATGGGCTGTTTATGGGCCCATGGTTTTTTGGTACCCATTGTTTTGATACCCACGGTTTTTTGCCCATGGTTTTGATACCCACGGTTTTGTATCAAACTGCTTAAGAAATTGTCTATTTATATGGTCTTATGCATATGATACAAATAAACAACAAAACATTGCAGATGTGTTTTGAATTCGGGTGTGAATTCTGTAGAGTTTGTTGAGCATAGCTCCAAACGGATCTAGGTATTGTATTGAGAGAGTGGAGGCTTGTAATAAAATCTGAGCAAGTGATTCTTGGTGGACATAGCCCAAATTGGGTGAACCACGTTAAATACTTATCTCTCTGTGTTGTGTTATTTATTCTACACTTTTATTTGAGATCTGTAATATTTTTTGCATATTAGTTTCTACTGTTGCGATTCTGTAAGGGATTATTCTGCATATTTTATCTCTTATTTCCTAACAATTGGTATCAGAGCCTGGTTTTGATTTGCTGAAGTGTTGAATCGCAGGGAAAATTTTATCTTGAGTGGGAGCTATGACAGATGATGGAAGATCTAGGGTTGATAAATTCAACGGGTAGAATTTCAGTCTTTGGAAGATGCAGATGGAAGATTACCTTTATCAGAAGGATCTTTATACTCCATTGTCTGAGAAGGTGAACAAACCCTCGAGTATGAAAGATGCGGAATGGGATTTGTTGGATCGGAAGGCACTTGGAACGATCTGGTTGTGTCTTGCATCTTCGGTATTATTTAATGTTTCAAAGGAAAAGACTACAAAAGATCTAATGGATGCATTAGGGAAGTTGTATGAAAAACCCTCTGCCTCTAACAAGATATTTTTAATGAAAAAGTTGTTTAATATGAAGATGTCTGAGAATAGTTCAGTAGCAGATCATTTAAATGATTTCAATATGGTTGTGAATATGCTAGCTTCGGTTACAATAGAATTTGATGAAGAAGTTAGGGCTTTATTAATTCTGTGCTCTTTACCTGAAAGTTGGAATAGCCTGGTAATGGCGGTAAGCAACTCGGTTCCAGCTAAATCAAAAGTTGAAGTTTGAGGATGTTGTAGGGGTGATTCTAAGTGAGGAAATGTGAAGAAAAAGCTCCAGGGAATCTTCTACTTCAGGGAATGCTTTGACAGTGGAAACTAGAGGGAGACAGAAGAATAGAGGAAACTGTGGAAAATCAAAAGATCAGGCAAGGTCAAAATCAAAGAGCAAGATTGTATGTTGGAATTGTGGAAAGTCTGGGCATGCAAAGAAGGACTGTTGGGAGCTTTGAGACAAGAAGAAACAACAGGAAGAAAACAAGGAGGACAAATGTGGCATCGAGTAATGTATGTCAGGATGCTTTGATTCTTTCTTTGCACAATATTACTGAATCTTGGGTTTTAGATTCAGGGGCTTCTTTTCATGCTACTCCACATAGGCATTATTTTGTTGATTATGTTCAAGGGGATTTTGGGCATGTTTTTCTTGGTGATGATGAGCCTTACAGTATAGTTGGAAAAGGTTCTATTCAGGTTAAGATGCAGAATGGCAATACATGGCTATTGAAGGATGTCAGACATGTGCCTACATTAAGGAGAAATTTGATATCGGCGGGGAAATTGGGAAGTGATGGTTGTACTGTGATATTTACAGCTGACTCTTGGAAGGTTACCAAGGGTGCTCTTCTGGTGGCAAGAGGTAAGAAGATTGGAACCTTGTATTTATCCACTGATAGTACTAATGATTGTAATCTTGTGGCTTCAGATGCAGATACAACATTATGGCACTATAGGCTCGGTCATATGAGCCATAAGGGCATGGACATCATAAAGAAGAATTTTCCTGGATATACAGAAATAGGTTTGGATTTCTGTGAGAACTGCATATATGGGAAACAGAAGCGAGTAAGGTTTCTCAAGGTTGGACCTACGAAGAAAGAGAGTAAGTTAGAGATGGTACATTCTGATGTGTGGGGGCCAGCTCAGGTATCATCTCTTGGGGGTTCAAGTTATTATGTTACTTTTATTGATGATGCAACAAGGAAAGTTTGGGTTTATTGTATTAGAAACAAATCTGATGTATTTGACACTTTTGTTAAATGGAAAGCCTTGGTAGAGAATGAAATAGGTCTTAAGTTAAAATGTCTCAGGTCAGATAATGGAGGGGAGTATTGCAGCAATGAATTTGATGATTATTATTCTAAGAATGGAATCCGCAGGTAAAATACAGTTCCAGGAACCCCGCAGCAGAATGGGGTGTCAGAAAGGATGAATAGAACAATAATGGAACGTGTTAGGAGTATGAGGATACATGCAAGACTGCCTCTTTATTTTTGGGTAGAAGCAGTGAGCACAACTATGTACTTGATAAATAGAGGACCCTCAAGTGCCTTGGATGGAGGCATACCTGAGGAGGCTTGGTATGGTAAGAAAGTTGATTACTCATTTCTTAGAGTCTTTGGATGTGAGGTGTTTGTTCATATTGACAAGGATGATAGGACCAAGCTAGAGGATAAATCAGAAAAATGTACTTTTATTGGTTATGGTGGTGATGACTTTGGATTTAAATGTTGGAGTATTAAGGACAAGAAAATCATTTGGTCTAGGGATGTGGTCTTTAATGACAAAGTCATGTATAAGTAACAGTTGCAGGAAAATAGGGAAGAATCCAAGAAATAATATGCAATGGTAGAGGATCTTCCAGATGGGATAGTGACCCATGAATCAGTTCAGGAACCTACTCAATAGGAACCCCAAACTCCTATAGTGACGAGGTATTCTAGGGTAAGAAAAGAACCTGAATGTTTTTATCCTTCTCTTTATTATTTATTACTCACTAATAGTGGAGAGCCAGAGAGCTTTGATGAAGCAATGCAGGTAGATGCCAGTAAGAATTGGGAGCAAGCCATGGATGAGGAGCATAAGTCTCTCATGGATAACCAGACTTGGGATTTGGCGAAGCTACCAGAAGGCCAAAAGAGCATTGCAGAACAAGTGGGTGTATAGAGTTAAAGATGAAGGAGGAAAGAAAAGATATAAGGCCCGGTTGGTGGTCAAGGGGTTTGCACAGAAACAAGGTATAGATTTTGATGAGATCTTTTCTCCTGTAGTAAAAATGACTTCTATTAGAATTGTTCTTGGAATAGTGGCAGCAGAAGACTTGCACTTAGAATCAGTTAGATGTAAAGACTACATTTCTCCATGGTGATTTGGAGGAGGAGCATATATATGCAGCAGCCAGAAGGATATGAAGTCAAAGGTAGAGAGGAGATGGTGTGCTAAACTGAAGAAGAGCTTGTATGGCCTAAAACAAGCTCCACGCCAATGGTATAAGAAGTTTGATATCTTCATGATGGAGCAAGGTTATATCTAGATGTCATTCTGACCATTGCGTGTATATAAAGAAACTTGAGGATGGAAGTTATATTATCCTGTGTTTGTATGTTGATGACATGCTGGTTGCAGGTAAAAACATGCATGAATTAAAAGTACTCAAGAAACAGCTAAGTGAATCATTTGATATGAAGGATTTGGGGGCTTCCAGACAAATCCTTGGTATGAGAATAACTCAGGATAGGAAGGAACGTAAGTTGAATTTATCTTAGAAAGAGTACATTAAGAAGGTATTAGATAGGTTTAACATGCAGGATGCTAAACCGGTTGGGACTCCTTTGGCAGGCCATTTTAAGTTATCAAAGGAGCAAGTGTCCCAAGACAGAGTAGGAAAGAAACCATATGTCCAAGGTACCTTACTCATCAGCGGTTGGTAGTTTGATGTATGTTATGGTATGCACTAGGCCTGATATTTCCCATGCAGTAGGAGCTGTGAGTAGATTTATGAGTGATCCAGGTATAGAGCATTGGAAAGTAGTAAAGTGGATCCTTCGGTATTTGAGAGGGACCATGGTGACCGTTTTATACTACAGTGAATCAGACACCACTTTAAGTGGTTACGTAGATTCAGACATGGCTAGAGATGTAGATAGTAGGAAGAGCACGATAGGTTATATTTACAGATGTAAGTGGGACGGCAATGAAGCTGGATTTCACGAAGATAGAAGTTTGTGGCTTTGTCAACCATGGAGGTTGATTATGTTGCTGCCACAAAGGTAAGCAAAGAGATGATTTGGTTACAACAATTGCTTGAGGAGTTGGGGCATAAGCAGGAGGAATCTAATATGCATAGTGATAGTCAGAGTGCTATACACCTAGCTAAGAACTCTGCTTTCCACTCCAGAACGAAGCATATACAGTTGAGATATCACTTCATGAAAACAACTTTGGAGGAAGATAAGTTGAAGTTGGAGAAGATTCATACCAATTAGAATATTGTAGACATGATGACAAAGGTGGTCACAAGGGATAAACTAAAGCCATGTTTAGCTTTGGTTGGCCTTCATGGATGACAGTGAAGGGTTGAGAAGCTTGCTCAGTGGAAATCAGTCTCCAAGTGGGAGATTGTTATGTTTATGGAGCCTATTTTCATGTTAGAGTGTGCTACACCTTTTATGTGTTACACTCGAGTATTTTTACGGCGGTCCCACTTCGGGGGCGAGGCCCCGAAGCAAATTTTCATGGGTGGTTTATTAACCCATGGGTAATGGGTAGCCATTATGGGCTGTTTTTGAGCCCATGGTTTTTCGGTACCCATTGTTTTGATACCCACATTTTTTTGCCCATGGTTTTAATACCCACAGTTTTTGTCCATGGTTTTGTTTTTTATCAAACTGCTTAAGCAATTGTCTATTTATATGGTCTTATGCATATGATACAAAAACAAGCTAATGCATTATAGATGTGCTTTGAATTCAGGTGTGAATTCTGTAGAGTTTATTGAGCATAGCTCCAAACGGATCTAGGTATTGTATTGAGAGAGTGGAGGCTTGTAATAAAATATGAGCAAGTGATTCTTGGTGGACGTAGCCCAAATTGGGTGAACCACGTTAAATACTATGTCTCTCTGTGTTGTGTTATTTATTTTGCACTTTTATTTAAGATCTGTAATATTTTCTGCATATTAGTTTCTATTGTTGTGATTTTGTAAGGGATTATTTTAACAAATGAAATCAAGAAGGTTTAACTTAAACCAAATTTATTACTCTCCTTGAACTTAATTAAATCTACATGAAGCTAGCTAATTAAACACACAAAAGATGATTAATTAAATAAAGAAACAAGACTAATCCATTTGTTTTTTGTGCTTTTCAATGATTTAAATAAAGGGAATAAAAAAATAAAAGAAAACTAATTAATCTAGTATAATATTTTTGTATTTTATGTCTGGTGGAAAATAGAAGAGAGGTGCACAGAAAAAACCAACTTCCTCTAATTAAATAAAAATGCTTCTACTCTAAAAAAATTAGACTAAACAGTGAAATAGTTAGATGTGGATATTTCTCTATTGCAGATAATTTACTCTAATCTAATGAAAATGGTTTTTCTATTTGTAATTGTAGATGCAAATTTTTATAATTCTACCTCAGAGTCATAGGAAGAATGAAAAGCTTCTCAAAAGTGATTCTTCCCCTTAAACTTCCTCGGTAAAACATAAGCTTTCTTAATTAAGAACTATGAATTATAGGTAAATGACTTGTGAAGAATTAATTAACACACCATGGCAAGAACCTCCCCTGAATTCTTCCCAAGAAAATCCACAGGGATGAGCTGAGAATAAATCTTCTATGGAATATTTGAAAAATAACTACTATAAATTCTACTATAATTGTATCTTCCTAAAAGGAATGTAATGAACAGATTGTAATATTTAATCTATCCAACTGAAAAAAAGAAACTTGTAAGAATTTAACAACACCCCCAACCTAGAAATGTTGTACAGAGAAAAATCTAATGTTGGAAATGTGTGGAAATAATGGGAGAGAGAGATTGTTGGAGCTAGCTAGTTTGAAGGCAGTTTGGGAGAGAGAGAGAGAGAGAGAGAGAGAGAGAGAGAGAGAGAGAGAGAGAGATTTGGAGCTAGAGATATGTGCTTGCTTGTGTGCTTCTTGGCAGGATTATGGCAGCATAACAATACAATTCCAAAACAATGAACTCCAACCATTTCTTAGAGAATAATCTTGGATATTATAGAAAAATAGGCAGAGAAGTGGTCTAGCCCACTTGGTAGCTAAGACATGCTACATCACTCAAAGAAGGGGATGTTAACACAAAAATAATAGCTAGAAGGGAACGAGAAGTTTGTACACATCTAAAAATCCTAAGAACAACCAGTTTGGTAAAGAAATGTGTGCTAAAAATGAGTTTGAAGAAGGTGACATGCGTTCAAAACATGCTCAGGCTTACGAGAAAATGCATGAATCTGCCAATCTGTTTAGCCCGGTAGCTACACAATTGCCCAATTCTTCCCCTAAAATTTCCTTAGTAAAACATAAGCTTTCTAAATGAAGAAATGTGAATGATAGGTAAATGAATTGTGAAGAGTTAATTAACATACTAATGCAAGAAGCTCCTCTGAATTCTTCCTAAGTAAATCCAGAGGGATGAGATCATAATAAATCCTCAATGAAATAGTTTCAAAATAAGCTATTGTAAATGCTACTATAATTGTATCTTCTTAAAAGGAATGTAATTAACAAATTGTAATATTTAATCTATCTAACTACAAAAGAAGAAACTTGCAGGAATTTAACAACACCTTCAACTGGAAAATGTTATACAGAGACAAATCCAATGCTGGAAATAATTTTGATCTCCCCTTAGCTTCTTCTTCTATTGAATGTTCAAATGTGCCTAGGGAACTATGCTAGAAATGTGTGAAAAGAATGAGAGAGAGTGTGTGTTGGAGCTAGCTAGTTTACAAGCAATCTAGTAGCAATGCAAGCAAGAGAGTAATAAGGAAAGAGATATGTCCTTTCTTGTGTGCTTCTTGGCACAATTACGGTAGCATAATGATATAATTCCAAACAAATAAACTCCAACCAATGCTTCGAGAAGAAGCTTGGATCTTGTAGAAAAATAGGCAGAGAAGTGGTCCATCCCACTTGGTAGCTAAAAAATGCCACATCACTCAAAGAAGGGGTAATTAACTCGCAAATAATAGATGGAAGGGAAGGAGAAGTTTGTATGCATCTAACAAGCCTAATAACAACCAATTTGATCAAGAAACATGTGTTAAAAATGACTTTGAAGATGGTGACACGAGTTCAAAACACATTGGAAAAGGCTCAAGAAAAAATGCATGAAACCATCAGTGTACACAGACATGCGGTTACACAACTGCCATGGTGGTTGCATAACTATCAGTGTGATTTCATCACTAAAGCGAGAAGGCTAAGGAAAAGATGCAAAAATGATAAAAGAAAGCAGGGAAAGCTAGGAAAAGAACAAGTAAGCTACAAAACATACTGCAATCGAGGAATTAGACTTGAATATCATTGGAATTGATAGTTTATCATCAGTGTGGATTTTAACCTGTTCTAAAAATGTAGCACATGCAAAATTGGGTGCATATAGGCATCGTATGATAAGAGGACCAAAAAAAGGAACACCCTCCAAAAACACCCAATCTGGAGTAATAACCAAAAAATCATGTCGATACACTAGAATAATGTAAATTCATAATAGACAACTTGTATTATACCAAAATTATGTGTAGCATAATGCCTCACTTTTATGTGTGTGCACATAGCGTAAAATAGACATATGGATACAAAAAATCAACATCAACCATTTAGAAATCTATAGGTGTTCTCAAAATCAATATTGAAATAATAGTGTATAGAAAGTCACAACGAGACGGAGGGAGAGAGACCCTAATTTTCCATGTAGACAATTTTTAAGATCCTTGAATTAATGTCCATGTTCATGTATCCTAGGATATAGAAACATGTTCCACCGAATAAATGAAAAGAGTACACTAAATTGAGTTAGTGTCTAAATAATCAATAATTAACAAACTATTAAATTATATGAAAGAGGAATTGGATCAAATAAACTATTTTTTTATTAAACTATGCATATTCCCTTGTAATTATCTAAGTCTTTCAACCAATTTTGAAACTTGCTCAATTTTTAAGTATAATTTATAACCAAAAAAAACTAAAGGTAATTAAATTTGATGTAGTATACAAACAATAGGGTTGGGAAATGTCCAAAATATATCTCATGATGTGAACACATATCATGTGTTGGGTACATCTAATAAAATATCATATGTTCTTTCCCTCATCCACGAGATTGAAATAGTGGAGAGTATCATGTGTTTTGAAATCTAGAGTTAAAATAGGTGGAGTATATGCCCACTTTTTAGATGCCACATCAAATTTTGAAGCACATGTATTAAAAAAAATTTATTATACTCATCATGTGTAAGATTGGAAATAAAATGACTAATGTCTAACATACTAAGATATCATCTTAGAAGAATATATATAACTATATATGTTGAATACACATTTACATTACCAAATGCACTACACTAATCACATCACATTGCAATTGGATATAAATAGATATTGTATACATATTAAATTTGAAATACTGAATATTTATAGCACAGGTTGTTGGTGTATAAATCCTTCCAAGTGCATTCCTTAAGGGGAGCACTAGGAAAGAAATGGGATGAGTTCATAAAAAAATTCTAAGATCTTCATGGAGCTTTTCCTTAATTTCCTAACACCAATACCCACAACTTTATACCTTTATTCTACCTCCATACATTTTCAAATAAATTTTTTAAATACTCCAGTTATCTTACATCATCCTTCATACTCTCTCCTCTCCCTTGAGCTTTTCTTGGACTAATTGTAATTGATTTCATCAACCCATTCGATAATGTATGGTAAAAATCCATTTTATTCATATTCATTTTCATAACAAACTTATCAACAAAGTTAATATGGTGAAATTGGGCTATTTTCCCCTATTTCTAGGCACCATTATTTTCATTTATAAAATATATCATCAAATATTCTAGTTTACCAATGCTTACAATTATTCTCTTAAAATAATAAGAGGGTTTAGGGTTTATTGGAGATAAAAATTGCAGGTCATCATTAGAGTATTAAATTTCTATGAGAATGAAGAATAAGATTTGAGATAGTGATGTATACTTTAGTCTTTGGAGTCCCCAAAAATTTTCTGCTAAGGTATCATTCATATCCATCTTGTGATCCACTCACACCAAATTCTAAAAAGGTGCTATAAAATAAGGACAAGGAACAATGCATCAAAAATATCCATAGGAAGGTAATATAGTACCCTAAATTTAGACCAAAAACACTAATAAATTATCATTTGGCATTAATCCTAACCACTTCTCATTTATACAATTAACTAACTTATTCTTATGTCATACATATTGTTGAAATTAGTACTCCATAACCACTAGGTCACACTTGTTACTAAACTTTATCACATCACAAGCCTTCATGTTATGTAAATAACACATCTTCATACTTATAACAACATTTCTCCACTTTTATATTAGATCATGAGATAAGCAAGGACTAAATTTCTCGATGTAGGTAAAAACTTGTGACATTTCTGACCCTACCCAAATATTTTGTCATAGACACTTTCAATGGATGATTTATACCATGCACAAGTTACCCAGGATGACTTAAATTCAATTAAGTAGGAAAACCATTTGCACAATTTATATTTAAAGAAAAAAAATCATCTTACTCACTAAAAAGGCCTCATGTCTCACATATTTGGCTATCCATGGATCACATATATAAGATACCCAATAGAAGGTATTACATTCACTTGTTAATACCCTTTGAACAACACTAGTAATCCATTAAATATGAATACATCTCACAGGTTTTCCCTGGATCACTATCATATGTGAAAACTTATAATAAATACCATTTCCAAGTTTTTAAAGGTTCTATTTGGGTCCTATTTTCCAAACACATTATTATTGGACATGTTGCACACATTTTTTGAGTGCAAGAATTATATCAATATGAATCCTCTTTAGAGTATTACTATGTAGGTATGTCTCCATTCATTTGGGGCTTAAGGAATCTCAACCACAATTGAAATAAACCATTTCTTAGTTCCTTCAAGTGGAGGGAAATTTGTGGATTTTAAAAATAAAGAGCTTATATCTAGTCACAAAAAATGATCACAAGAGTCCAATAACATGTCCAAAATCTAGAGACACATAGATTTCAGGTTGAAAAACTCAAATCCATGTTAGAATAAAAAAGGTAAAAAACAACCAAAGAGGGAAAAACACCCATATGTTTTTTCCAAATATAGGGGAAGTGTTTTTGCAGTTAGTTTCACTCTTCTACATTTTAAAAATGATTTACGACACTCTACACATCTTGTTTCCACATTTTGGATCTTCTATTCAAATTCCATATCTTGTGTAATATTGAAAGTAGTCCAACCCTAATATGCACTTTCCTTTATCATTTTATTTAAATATTTTATGTACTTGAATATGATCAACACAACATTCAAGATCTAGAATTCACTTTTGAGAAGTGAATCTTACCCATTTTAAGTTTTAATTTTTTTAAATAACATACATAAAAAGGATGAATATTGTTATTGGTGGATATTATGATTTAATTAACTTCCAACATTAATTACACAAATAAAAATAAAACTTTTCAAAGTGGCTATTAATATAATGAATGCTAAAACAAGAGGGGGAAATGTGCTTAGATGATTTTTTGTGGATCTAGAAGAGTCTGGGTGGTCCTAGTGCAAGAAAAATAAGATATGGGAATGATAATCCTTCATTGTTGAAAATATAACTTGAAACTGAGCCTAGTCAAAACCATACGATTCAATCCAAAGTATGTGTACAATCTTGACCCTTATGTATAGTCTTAAACCTAATTGAAATCAGGATCTGTAACTTTTTTAGTGCTTCTCTTTCCTATAAATGTTTTTTTATGTGTGTCACTCTTATTCTCTCACCTTTATAATGACTCTATAAACTTTGATCAAACCCTCATACCCTTGTAGTGAAAAAAGGAGTTCTTGCAAAAAAAAGTTAGGTAGGTTGTGTGCACCCCTCTGTACCGTTGATGTTTTCACTACTCTTAAGATTGATCAAACCATATGTCATACTTCTAGTATGTGATATATACCATAGTGAAATTCAACTTGACAATCATGCTTTAAAAATTATTCACTTAATCAAATACTTGGGAAGGGTCACTTTTCTTGCTTGTTAATTAAAGATGGAGACTCCTAGACCTATAAGGACACTTCATAACAGTAGAGAGTGCTACCAATATGTTTTGGTTTTTCAAATCGGTTTTAAATATGGAAATAGATGACATTATTGTTAAACTGTGTTCTCCTTTTTTTTAGGTTAGTATATAATAGTGGAAGGTTTATTTTAAAATTATTACATCTCTTTAGAGCTTGATGTTAAACATTTTTTCTTAGAAACGAATCCTTGGATATTTTCACACACAAACCACATCTCAAAATTTGTATCTCAGTTGTTTAGTGTTATTTTTTTCATAGAAATGAACCCTTGAATATTTTTTGATTGAGGAGGTTTTTTCAGGAGGTTCCAAAGAAAAAGCATGGGAAGGGGAGAAAATAAAAGGCACCCTAAAAAATTCCCCCAAATGTAATACATTGATGACCCCATAAAGGTTCTAAGGGTCAGAAACTAAAATTTAGTAACCACATATGATTTATTCTATTTGGGAATGTTTGGTAAGAATTAATCCCTTCCACACATAAGAAAAATTATCTCCTGGAACTATCAAGTGCATGTAAAAGAGGCATTGTTCGAAGGGAATAAGGAATCAATCTCTAAGACGTGATTAAAGTTTGTGTCAGGAGAAATATTTCCCGTGGTTGACTACCAATTATTAATATATGAACAAACATGAAATTAGCTTAAGAAAATGTTCACAAAGGTTGAATTAATGATTTTTGATAAATATTCCACAATTAAGAGGATTTAAGATTAAAAAGAGAGAAAATATTAAAAAAATTAGAGGCTCGAGAAAATTTTTAATGAAGAGAGAGAATAGATTTATACAGTGTACAAGAAGGCAGAAAACATAGTAAAAGGCATCACAACCATGCTCCCATTAATTAGTTGAGAATTCCCAAGATTAGTACCCCACAAAATTGTGTTACCTATAGGAATTAGTGTAGATGTTGCCGCATGAGAAGAAGTATGCGCCAGGGCTGACAAAGGAGGAGTTAGCTACATAGGGAAATAGAAATTAAGAAAATGTGAGAAAGAAATTTGTGGAGTATGAAACATTGAAAACATAGGTTAAAGAATCTGCACAAAAGGAAAAAAAAAAATTGATCACTGCCAAGATTTTAACCCAATTTTGAGTGTGCACACTACCAATGAGGAGGAATAGTTAAAGATAATGAAAGCCAACATGAAGAATAATTAGGCCATGAATGAAAAGTTAATAGCCAAGGTCAAGGAGAAAATAGATTTATTTAAGGCCATGAAGGATACACTTGAGGTAAGGCTCAAAGAACTCTTCCCTTTGGTCATGCATAGGATGGATGCATTAGAAGGAGTGGCCTTGGACCTTGGTGTGATATTCAAGGAACTTAAGGAGAATATATATGAATTAACTCCTAGGAAAGTACATGCTATTATAGAATCAGTACCTGGTAAGGCCGCAAAGGTGTTACAAAGTTGGAATGAGTTAGAGACAATTGAGAAAGGAATTTCTAAAACATATTCCACCTCAAAAGGCCTGAGTGATATGCACACAGTTATTAGATTTTCATTCCTTGATTTATTGGGTATATTCCCCCTACCATTATTTGTTGTTTAGATTATTTATTCTTTCATTCCACCATTCTTTATCCATTCTTGGAATCATTCTTTTTTTGTATTTCCAAGGATGAACAATATCAATAGTGTGGGGTAATGTTGGTCACATAAATGACTAAGTATCAGTTATTGGTGATGCCCCCTTGTGTTTACTAGTTCTAGTTCTAGTTTTGAAGAGTCTTTTGAGTTTTGGGTTCAAGTTCTGAGTATTGATTGTGTAGCTCTTTGAGTTTATATGATAATTATGTGTGCACGTATGGTCAAGTGTCTGGTAATTAGCAGTAAGGATGTACTTTTTACTCTAGTTATGTAATGGAATATGATTATAATGGATTATTATGTTTGGGTAGCTAAGGTGACTACATTTGAGTATGATATTTTGGAAATTCAAGTGCTTTTGGTTATTTTGTATGTTGATTAACTTCCTTATTATAAGTGTTGCCAAATTGTTATGATATAATGATTCTTCATGTATGAATAGTTTTGTGATGAACATGCCTGACTAATATATTAAGCAAACAAAGGAGGGGCCTAGAGGTTATGCGCTCTTTGGGTGAGCTTTAATAATTTTTTGGATGAGCTGTTAGTGCACTGTTGGTGAGAAATTTTTTCGGGTGGAAAAACTTGTGGATTTATTGCCAACGCTCTAGGAATCTAAGTCCCTCTACTAAACTGGTGCAACTTTCGTATGCGCATGTGTGAGAAAATGTGGATTTATGTGGTGGCCTTTCGGTCAGGGATCCAACAAGGGCACTCCACTGACCCTACTGCAAAGCTAGTAATCTCTTACTAGGGAATACTTTGTCTAAAAATTAGGAAAGGGGAGTGAGACATGAGACAAGGGAACTAATGTTACAAGTAGGAAATCATATTCCTACACACACTAGTTAGAAACTTCAACACATGCATTTATGAGAAGAAACAACCCTACAAATGGCAACAAGATGAGATAAGTATACAAACTCATAGTTTCTAAAATCTCCTCATCAACAAGGCTCCAAAATCCTTCTTCTTATATTGATGGTTAAACAAAAGTTGTACATAGTGTGGGAATACAAGAAATTTGAGAGTGGAGGAAAGTAGAAGAAAGTGGTTATCTCCTTTGATTTCTTTGCATACAATGCACTCTTGAGTTTACAAGATCAATCGCCAACCCTTTGAAATGGGAATGGTGTTAGAATTTATGGAGTAGAATATGAATGTTCATCTACCCCCAATGGCTTTTCATATGTTCTTATGCAACTTGAAACTTTTTGAATTCCTAGAAGAATATTAAGTCCCTTTTTATAACATAAAGGTGACTTATTACATTCAAAACATTAGGACATATGAAAAAGTGCAACCCCAACACGAAATTAGAATATTGGAAAGTGAGAGAAAGTTGGGGGGAGAAGAGGAAAGAGAAAGAGAGAGAGAAGAAGAGGAGGATATGTTATTCCCAATGAAGTTTGTTGATCCTTGTTGATGGAAAGCTCTAAATGCAGTGAAACTCTAAATCTTTGAATTCCTTACACATTGTAAAACTCTTTCAAATTGGCTCACGATTCACTGTCCAAATTGAGTGAACTATTTTTCTGATGATCACAATTATGGTACAATTGTCAGATTGGATGGTTCATGTCTCAGGCTCATAGTGGAAAGAGTAGGATAGGACTAGCTCAAGACTCTACACAGACACTGGCTGTCCTGCATCAGTGAACAAGCCACTTGTGAATATTTGGTCTTCGATCATCCTTTGGTCCTTGGAATTCATGTAATTCTTAAGGTCATTCAGGTCCATGTATGAGACATCTTTGTCTCTTTCGTAGATACAATGGAAACACCTCAGGTCTATGGGTATACCTATTTTGAGGTGAGTCTCTGGTATCAAAGGCCGGTTCCTTGTTTATGTATCCTAAATTGATTTTTGGGGTTTAAGGGTAAAATATGACTGTAAAATAATTAAAACTAAGGTGATACACCAAATTTGTATGAGGGATTTGACTGAGTATATGCACAATTAATATGTGAAAGGATTCTTGATACACAAACCAATAGTTTTTTGAAGAATGTTAAGGGAAAAAAACATTCGAGGTATTGAGGGAAAATATCACAACAATACTACCAAGCTAAACATGGACATTAATATCATGCAAAAATTACTGAATTTTGCAACAGGGTAAGATAATTAACCAGAGAATTTACGTTCACAAGATTAATGGAAACATAAGCAATACTATAAATGATTGGAAAGGAAGAAAATACTTCACATTCAGAAGAAACAACTGGAAAAAAAATTGTTTCAGTACTCCAATATCCAAAAATTACTCTTTGTTCTTTGCCAAGGTACACAATATATAGCAAAATAAAAATTCATTCTCTTCCTAAAAAATAACCTAAGCCTTGTACTCGCCCATGCATCATATTTTTATCCTTTATTTAATAATAGATAATGGAATAAAAATAGAGCATGCAATTATAAATAGGAATTATTAGCCTTGATTACAATACAGTCAAACTGAAGTTGACTGTTCTATTTCTAAGAAAAAAAGGGTAAATGATTTACTAATAATAAGCTTGCTTGCTATGCACGTCATGAAACATTGTCTTCTTCTATGTTCTATCCTCTTGTGAAGGATGCAACAAATCAATTCTTTTCTTGTGAGTAAATAAGTCAATACTTGTAATATTTGCAAAAATAAACATCTAATGTCGGGAGCACTTGTCCATGTGTACATGCTCTGAAATTGACATCTCTTTCTAAGTGGTCACATGAGTGACACACTGCAAATCAACTCCACCCCCTCCAATAGAGGGGACAACTTTTGAACTTCACCATCTGATGAGTACGAGGTAACCTTGTGAGTTTTAAGGTAAGTGTCCTTTGATTATTGGTTTGGATGGCATATTACATGGTTTAGACCTTATACAAGGTTAATACAAATAATGCAATTCAGCCACCCTTTGACAACACATGCCATTTCATAGTCTTCCACCTTTTGGTCTTGGTTATCATTGTAAGCATGTATAATTTTCAGCACCCTTTTGTAATCTAGATATACTTTACTTAAATTTCACCTTTTCGGTGATCATAGTTGGCATGCATGGTCGGTTTTGCATAACTTAAGGTTTGGACTATAGTGAGTAAGTGAAATTTGAAAATGATTTTAAATAATAAGGCCCACCTCTTTTACATGATGACTCATCCCTTGGAATGTTTTTCGGTGGTTTGTATAACTTCGGTTGAGTTTCTTTGATAACAATGATTAATCTTAGGCCGTTGATTTTTTTCCTTGATGCATTCGATGTCGTCGATCTTTGACTGCGAGTTAGGGTTTCTAACCTGGAAATGAAGGTGGTTAGTGGGATTTGACCGTACTTACCTGTTTTGATCTTGGAGCTTGATCCTAGGCCTTTGATCTTTGTCCTTCTAAATATCGACCTTTGATGCTGTAACCATGGTTGAGTTTTGTTGACTCGCCTCTCGAGTCTGCGTGGTAAAGGAAGCTTGACCCTTATTATCACTTCATTTTATTTTACACTATGCGGGAGAATCCCTGAAAAAATTTCTATTCAACACCATTGTTTGAAGCATTGGATTTTCGTCCTTTCTATGAAAATGGTTCTCGAGCTGTGCCATTGCTATGAGCTTCAAGCTTAGCCTTTTGAAAGTTTGTTGGTTGTTCATCTTTATCTCGAGCTCTCTATATAACTTCTATCAGTATTTTTATTTTCATAGCCATCACCTTGGTTGTCTTCAAACTTGGCCTTTGTCATTTTTGCCTTCTACAAAGTTATGTTAGACATCATCGTTGGCACTCGAGCTCAAGATTTGGCTATTCTTTGGTGGTCGTCACTTTGTGAGTTTGAGCTCACTTACTTGGATATTTGTTGGGTTGGTTATATCTATCCTTGAGCTTACTACAACTCTTTCAGTTGTCGTGAATGCTGTGAAGGGTAAGCCCTTTTCTCTTGAAAATGAAAATGATTTCATTCTTAGCTGTTGGCGTGACATTGATAGTTAGTTCTGTGCTTGCATTTTCCTATATTTTTGTGGCTCGGATTGGTTGTTTTTGAGTTGAAAAACCTTCTCTGGTTTTTCTTCTTTGTAACCGTAGACTTGATCATCCTTCGAGGGTTTTCTCAACTTTTATTTAATCGGTGAGTTCTTGTTTCATACTTTGATTCTTTATAATCATTAACATTTTTCAATAATATCCAGGCTATGTACCCTTTCCCTATGTACTCTAACTTGAAATTGGTTTCAATGAGAATGAAATTTTCTGAAATACTTGAATATTTATTTAACTCGAGTGTGTAATATTTTTTGATTTGAAGCTCTTCTTTTTGAGTCTATGTTTCTGAAACTAAATGGGTGTCCCTATTTGCTGGAAAATCTCCAAATTTGAACGTTTATTTATGTGGGTATTCTTCTTATCTCTTTTAGGATTTCCTTTCTATTCTGAATGTGCTTCTATATAATATGATAGGCTCTATTTTCTTGCTACATGGATCCATTCTTTATAAACATTATTCCTTGAATGTAGACTGTTGTACTTTATGTTGCAGAAAAAGGCCTCCTTTTGATGATCATTTGAGTGTTTGTAATTATTGGAATTGTGTATGAATGTGTTTCTTATTCTAATATCGTTCTTGGTCAATACTTGAGCCTTCCTTGGAACTTATTGGCCTTCTAGCTCTGTTAGTAACCTTTTACTCGTTGTGGGCTCCTTCACTAGCTGTGCCACCAGATGTTTGGCCACTGGTTGAACTGTTGTTATTGCATTGAAAAATTCACTATTTCTTGTGAAAGATTTAAACGATTCTGACATGTTTTGAAATTTTGTGGACACCTTTGATCTCTAAAATCTTGAGCTCTGAAGCTATAATGTAGTAGTCTGTAGACTTAATACTTACTTTATTTCTGAGAACTGTACTTTGGGATGGTTGCATTTTGTGAATGTTATCTCGAAAATTCATTTTCTTCAATTGCTAAACTATAATGAGTACTCTAAAATTCTTCACCTTGATGACTGAAAGTGTAGTTCCCATTTCTTTTCTAAATTATATACTATATTTTATTTTATTACAGCTTTGGTATGTATGCTGGAAAAGTCGTAAATATCCATTTTACATGGTGAAGACCTGTCAAAATTTTCACAGAATTCCTTAATTTATTCCTTTTTCACCTATAGTTGTATTTTTTGATTCAGAACACAAAATGTAGTACTTTTCTGTTTGAAGATAACTTGTAGTTGAAAATTGAAACATTATAACTATCATCTTGATCATGGCATGCTTTTCTATTTTTCTATACCACTTACTTAATTTACATAAATCTTTTAAAGCATGTAGTACGTGAAAGAAACATGAAGAACATTTGTAAATTTCCATTTTACATGGCGAAGCCCTCTCAAAATTTTCCCAAATTATTCTTTATTTTGTTTCAGTTTCAACCCTTTTTGTCCAGCCAAACTTTAGCTTTCTTGAAATCTGATTCTTCTTTTTAGTTGCAAATTGAAACATGTAATTCTATTTTCCAGTCTCTTTTCTATACTGTAACTTGTTCCATTTGCAGAAAATATTGAGTTTGATTTATATCAATTCTTCTTTCCAGCCTATACTTATGAGTTGTCTATTCCTTCTTGGCTGCAACCTATACCTACACACTTAAGAAAATATTGAGTTTGAGTTATGTCAATTCTTCTTTCCAGCCTATACTTATGAGTTGTCTATTCCTTCTTGGCTGCAACCTGTACCTACACACTTAAGAAAAAAGTTAGAAAATACTTAGGCTTTTTGGCCTCTCTTGTGTCCATGTTTCGTTTTCCTTTTCTCTTTCTTCTTTCTGAATGAGTAGAGCGTGTATGAAGTTTGTTCTTCAAGTAAATTATATTCTCCTACTTGAAGAGATTCATATGCACGAACTAGGACGATAATGAATATGAATTGATCTATGAGCTCGTAACTGACAGTTCATATTTTCTTCTTTTCAGGTACAGTGACTTTTACAACGAGGATGAAGAAGGAACAAAAGCTGATATGGAGCTACTTCAAACAAAGAAGAAAAAAAACCCAAGGCAATGATGGGTTAACTCATACTCCTTAATTTATTTTTCATGCATGTGTACCTCTTATTTCAGTAGTTGTACTTTACATTTTCAGTTACATCCCACAACTTGTGTGGGAACATTTGAAATTTTCCTTATGAATAAAACATTGAATTTTGTAAATGAGTTCTATATTTATTTTTTGAATTTCAGCTTTCTGTATGGATTGTATGATGAACTAAACAAATCAGTAATATAATTGAATGTCTTAATCATGAAGGAAAGAACATTAATGAGAACCTCTAACATTCAGTAATGAACTCTGATTTCTAAAATTTTCACTTATGTTTGTTGTCCCAAAACTCAACACTTCACCTATTCTATAATTTGGTGTCTTCATTAAGACAACACAACTATCCTTCAAGGCCCTTGTGTTCTTTTGTTGAAGATATCATGAAATTACAGACTATGTGATCTGTTACATTTTGTAATAGCACACATAGCTACAAATTTCACTTAATCATTAATTAATTCAGCAGTAACCAATAATATCAAAAATCCCTTAGCTTAGGTATACTTCACCAATGCCTTTCATCGTAATGATGAAGTTTTGAGTTGCCCATTTTTACACAAGTGAAAAAATTGTCAACATTTTAGGATATCCTGTGGGGAAAGCTACCTGTTAGCTTATATACAAGTGCCTTGCTCTTGTCCATTAGGTGTGGGGTCCAAACATGTAACCAACATTTTCCTTTTCTGAAAGGTCCAACCCTTCCAAAATGGAACTAAAACTGGGAAAGGATCTGGTAAACCAGATCACGTGCACGAATGCACTTATTGAATTGAAAAACAATGTAATGTGTAGGATTGCACTTATTGAAGGGAAATCCTACTCTAACAATCACTGTAAGATTTTCAATAACAGTGTTTGAGAAACATACCATTCACAGGAATGGGAAGTTCCTCTCCATTCAGCTTCGAAAGCTAAAAAGCATTTTGTTCTTTGCAAGATGAAATCATGTAAGGGCCACTCTAATTGTATCAAACTTCGTGTGTCTTCCTGGCTTTGCACGATCAACATCCCACTTTAACACAATATCTCCTTCATTGAAGATTCTGATTTTGGCTTTCTTGTCAAAAGTATTCTTCATTTGGTTTTGATTCTTTTCCATATTCAAATGGGCTTTATCTCTTAGCTCTTGTAATTCCATTAACTCTGCATAACGAACCTATAATGGTTCATTCTCAAGTAGCTCCATTTGATGTAGCAAGTCCAATGCGGGTAACTCAATTGAAATAGGCATTCTTTCTTCTTTTCCTTACACAAGTTTGTATGGTGAATTGCCAACTGATCTTTTAGGAGTCACCCTATCAGTCCAAAGTGCTGAATTCAACATCAGATCCCAAGCTCTTTGATTATCTTTGAGTTTTCTTCTGATGATCCTTAAAAGGTTCTTGTTAGTACTTTCAGCTAAGCCATTACCTTGTGGATAATAATTAGATGAATAACTTAAGTAAATTCCATGGTTGACAGCCCAATCTGTTATCTTTGCACTCAAGAAATGCTAAAGCATTATCTGATATGATAGTTGCTAGAACATCAAATCTGTAGACTATTCCTTCATAAAAGGATAGTATCAAAGCTTCATTAGCATCCTTCAAGGCTATTGCTTCAGTCCATCATGTAAAATAATCTGTAGTAGTTAAGATCCACTTATGTCCTTGTGATGAAGGTGGGTTTATCATGCCAATAAAATCAAGACCCCACTACATAAAATGCTGATCAACTGAGATAGGATGTAAGGGAAGCGAAGCTAAACGTTCTTTTCCAACAAAGAAAGCACATTTTTTACACTTTATGATCCATTCAAAACAGTCCTTGAATATGCAGGGCCAATAGTAACCAACTTTCATAATTTTTAAGGCCGTAGTACATGCTGAAAAATGACCTCCTATGGGTCCTTCATGGAATTCTGACAATATTTTCTGAATTTTATCATAGTCAACACACCGTGGAAAGATTCCATTTATATCTCTTTTGAACAACACATTATCAATGAAGATATAAGGTACAACTTGTAATCTAAAATACCTTTGTTTATTCTTGTCCATACATTTTGGATAAGTGCCATGTTGTAGATAGTTAACCAAATCAGTCATCCATCTTGATTCCTGAATCTCATGAGTGGGCTCAGGCTGCTGATTTTCTGGTTGAACCATGATTTCTAATTGCTGATAAGTAATTTTAGCATGTTGTTTTAAATCATTTGGTTTTGTAGCTTGTTGTTTTTCCATATCAGTAATTAGATGTTCACATAAGCCTTTCCCTTGAACCGTCTTAGCAACCTGGATATCAACATCATATTCCATGACCTTCGTTATCTAGTTTTCTCTTTTCTAATTCAATTCTTTATTTAGAAAGAATTATTTCACACTTGGATGAGAAACAAGAACATGGATTTTAATGTTCGAAAGCATGTACTTGAAATTATTTAGTCCTCTGACTACTAAAAGTACTTGTTTTTCAAGGAATGTGTACTTTGTTTCATAATCATGCAAGCTCTGTCCAAAGAAAGCAATAGGATGCTCAATATTTTCATCATTGACTTGAGTTAATATAGCTGAGATTGTTTCAGCTCCTGCAAGTGCATACATTGTAAAATCTTTATCAAAATTTGGATTTGCAAGAGTAGGAGCTTGAGAGATAGCTGCTTTGATTGATTCAAATCCTTCTCTCCCTTCACTGGTCAAGAGAAAGTTTTCTCTTTCTTTAGCATAGATGTCAGTGGTTTAACCAATGCTACAAAATCTAGAACAAATCTTCTAACAAAGTTGATTTTTCCAAGAAAACTCTATAACACCTTCTTATGATGAGGAAATGATAGTTGTGATATGGCTTCAATCTTGAAAGGATTGATTGCCAATCCTTACTTGGAAACAATATGACCAAGCAATTTACCTTGATGTACTAAAAATATAGACTTAAGTGGATTCAAAGATATCCCAAATTTCTGCATAACTAAAAGGTATTCCTTAGATGTATCAGGTGTTCTTCTGGTTTTTTTTAGAACATGGTAATGTCATCTAAATAAACATAGAATGCATTTATTTAACAAATCTCTGGAAATCCATGTCCATTACATGTTGAAATGTTGCACCGGCATTTGAAAGACCAAAAGGCATCCTTTTGTAAGCATAAGTACCCCACTTGGTGGTAAAAGTTGTTTTATATCTATCCTCTTCTCAGACTAAAATATGATTATATCCACTATAATTGTCCAGGAGAGATAATCTATCTACACCAGAAACTGTTCTTAAAATCTGATCCATATTTGGGAGTGGGTAATGATCTTTTAATGAAGCTTTATTAAGATCTCTAAAATCTACACATAGTTTGATTTCACCATTCTTCTTCCTAACAGGAACAAGATTGGCTACCCAACTTGAATGCTTAACTTGAAAGATAATACTTGATTCAATCAACTTAGATAATTCTTTCCTCATTAGAGGCTCTATTTTGGGATTTATAGGCCTCTGTTTCTATCTAACATGTTTAGAATTTGGCTGCAACTTGATTGTATGATGTGCTAAACTGGGATCAAATCCTTTCAGGTCTTGGTATTTCCAAGTGAAAATATCTTTAAATTCCTTGTAAAGATTAACAAATGACTTTTTTCTACTAAGGAACATACCTTTCCAAGAAACAACTTTTTCCCTTCATCAACTGAGATCTCTTCGTAATTATCAACATGGGTTGACATCTTAGTCTTGACCTTTCTTAACTGATCGTCAGTGCTAAAGATGTCTTCTAATGTGACAAGACCCTAAGGTAATTTATTTGTCTTCAACTAAAAAATCAGTCACCATATAAGTGTTGTAATTTATCTTGATTAACTACAGAAAACTCAGCTTCTTGCTACAAAAACCTACAAATTTGATCATCACTTTCAAAAACTTTCCAATTTGAATCATTATCAGGTATTGAGGGCCTGAAAATTAGCTTTATATGAGGCTGAATTTTGTCTATTTTCAATCTATTCCAGCACTTCAAAACTAGCACCAACAGCTGCAAGTCTGTCTGCATGCTTATTTTCAGCTCTAGGAATGGACTAAATATTAATAGCATCCAAATATTCCATTAAGTCTGAAACTCTATGTCTGTAAGACTTCATTAATGGATTCTTACAAACATTGAAATTTCTTACTTGATTGATAACCAACTTAGAATCACCAAAAATCTGTAGCATGTTGATACCTCTCTTTCTGGCCCAAAGTAAGCCATGAATTAATGCTTCGTATTCATCTACATTACAAGTGCATGAAAATTGGAGACTCAAAAGCTGAGAAATACCTTTTATTCATTGGGGAAGTGAGCATCAAACCTGCTCCCTGTCCTTTCTTGTTCTTAGCTCCATCGAAATGAAGCTTCCAAATCCCTTCTACTGAATCTTCTATTTTGGACAACAAGGGAAGTGGTGTATTTTATTCATGCATACAATACACACCAAACAGGTGTTCTTCAACTTCCTTAAAAGGATCATGAGCATGTTCTTCCACTTTATTTTCATCCATAAACATATTAGAAACACCATCTAATGCTGAAACCTTAGCTACCTCATCAAAATCAGACTAATCTAAGGCTGAATAATTAGCCACCACATTTGGAGAGTGAGGCTCAATGTGAAATCTAGCCAATGGTTTTGAATTGATAGTAACTTTGGTGCTCTAACGAGTAGTGAAAAATAATAAGGACCAATCTGAAGAGAGATAACCTCCTATTTTTGCTGTGAAGTCTCTAGATAAGCATAAAGCAAAGTATGGAGGTAAATCCACAACAGTGACATCTTGTAGAATAGAAACATTTGGGAAAGCATGTAAAGTTACCTCTAAATTTATGATTAGACAAACTGTATTAGTTGCAGTTCCATCAAGCTGTAAGACACTCCTTTCTGTAGGCTCATACTGTAGACCCAATTTTTCTGCAATTGCTTTTGGCATAACTGTGTTGCTTGCGCCACTGTCCACCATGCAATTATGAACTAGATGTTCTCCAATAATCAGTGATAAATAAAATGGTGGTGGATTTTTGATGTCATGAGCATTAAAAACTTTATGAACCATCCATTTAACTTCTTTAATGTGGTCTTGTTCAAAATGTTCCAAGGACCATGTCTACCTTCTGAACTTCCTTTTCTATTGTATTTGAAGAAATTGTAGCTTAGCTAGTTCATGAGAAAGTAAATCTTGTTGTCCAGGAATACTTAGAGCAGTCCCACATTGAGATGTTAATGTTATGCTTTTTCATTACATCAACAATGTTAAAAGAAGCAACAGTTTTAGAGATAGATTCAACTGTCTTAGAGTAGGCCTTAGAAAAAATTGATTCTGCTTCAGTTGCCTTGGATATCTGAGGTATAAACAGTCTTCTTGGGTCAGGCTGTAGCTTTTTTTGATGGTCTTTATCAACTGGAACACTTATGTTTTTTTAGGAACAACAGGATTGTTGGCTGACTTTGGGACTGTAGATGTTGTCTTATCAGTGACAGTAGGCAGACACGGGCCTATTTTGTTGTTTTTGAATTTCAGTAGCTTTTCCTTGAGCCCTAGTAGTGACCGCAATGAAATCATCCTCATTGAAACTGACTAAATTTTGTTCAAGGTGCTTTCTGAACATGAGTTTCTTTCTGCCCACTCTCCATTTGAGGCATGAACAATGTTTAGGTTGAGGTTGTGCAACAAGATTCAGATTCAAAAAAGCATTTGGGTAACTTGCAGTTGAATGAGGTTGATTGCAAGGTTGACACCACTCTTCTGTAGCCATATTAACTAGGACTAAAGCATTAGATGAACTAGGAGCCTTTGGGTCAAATTTCCTTTGTTGGTAAGGCTGCCTATAATTTTGATTTTGTTGATAAGGCGACCTGTTTTGCTGATTCTTGTTGATTTTGCTGATAAGGAGCCTGATAGGGTCTACTAGGTAATGCAAGCCTATTCTCAATTGAAGTCAAATTATTTCCCATAGTCTGCAAAGCTTTAAATACATCATCTGATGGGGCTACAACAACAGGTTCTATGATTGTAATAGGCTGAGGAATAGGTGCTAAATCTACCAAAAAAGGCATTGAAGGCCTTGGTGCCAATTTTTCAGCTTGAATAAGACTATTTTCAGCTCGGATAGCGATATCGTAGGCTGCTGGGAGTGTCTCTCCCCCCATTGACTAGATCATAGTTGAGATATCACTATTTAATGCCCTAAGATAATAAAGGAAAGCATGATCAACCTGAGGCTTGACACTTACTGGAATTCTTTCCCAAGTTCTGGAAAAATGGATATTGAAACTGGACATAAATTCATTTGGAGCTCTTTTAATAGTAGACAGTTGTTCTATGAGAGATAAATGATTTGAATTATCTTGAAATTTTTTAGCAATTTATCACCTAAATCATCCCAAGTTCTTATGCATCCAATCTCTAGATTTCTATACCATTGCAAGGCTTTTCCTTTAAGAGATGCAGCTAAAAGTCTTAAGGCTACATCTTCATGAGTAATATTATGAATTGCACATAAGGCTACAACATCTTTAATGTTCTCTGTAGGTGTCACCTGATTTTCACCAGTGAATGATGGAAAAAATTTCATGGCAGCATTAGGAATGTCATGGTAAACTGGGATTACTAATGGGTTGCCATTAGTAAAGGTCACAAAATTCCTTGGTGGTTGAATAGCCATTTGAAAATTTGGGATGTTAATAGATAAATTGATACGTGGTGAAGGAATATCAAGAGGAGGGTTATCAAAACCAGGTCTATTATAAGGTAAAGTATTACCAACTCTTCTCCTTCTAGCAGAATTCAAAGGTAAAGAAACAAACTCAGGAGGGATTCCTCTTACCGATGATCTTGTAGTCACTTTAGGCATGGAACATGATGCAATAATGGTCTGAAATCATCTTAACGGAGTCACAAAAAGATCTTAAAATCTTTAGAATAAATTGCTTGCAGCTTGCTCTGAAAGTAACTTTTGTAACTGTTGTAAATCTGTTGTGGATCTGTCTTAAATTGCATGCAGATCTGATTCATGGTCCCACCGGGTGTGCCAAAAACTATTATCTCTTGAAAGTGCACACTGTAGAGAGATGACTGTAGGTTTTAAAGCTTGCAAAATTGATCTCTCTCTTTCGTAGATACAATGGAAACACCTCAGGTCTGTGGGTATACCTATTTTGAGGTGAGTCTCCAGTATCAAGGCCGGTTCCTTATTGATGTATCCTAAACTAATTTCTATGGTTTAAGGGTAAAAGATGACTGTAAAGTAATTAAAACTAAGGTGATACACCAAATTTGTATGAGGGCTTTGACTGAAGTATATGCACAATTAATATGTGAAAGGATTCTTGATGCATGAACCAACATTTTTCTACAGAATGTTAAGGGTAAAACACTTCAAGGTATTGAGGGAAAATATCACAACAATACTACCAAGATAAACATGCACATTAATATCATGCAAAAATTACTGAATTTTGCAACAAGGTAAGATAATTAATCAGGTAATTTATATTCACAAGATTGAAACATACACAAGACTGGAAATGTAAGAAAATAATTCACATTCAGAAGGAAAAACTGGCAAAAAATTGCTTCGGTACTCCTATATCCAAAAGGTCCTCTTTGTGCTTTTCCAAGGCACACAATATATAGAAAAATAAAAATTCACCCTCTTCCTAAAAAATAACCTAAGGCTTGTACTCGCCCATGCATCCTATTTTTATCCTTTATTTAATAATAGATAAAGGAATAAAAATAGAGCATGTAATTACAAATAGGCATTATTAGCCTTGATTACAATACAATCAAACTGAAGTTGACTGTTCTATTTTTAAGAAAACAAGGGTAAATAATTTGCTAATAATAAGCTTGCTTATTATGCAAGTCTTTCTCCTTTGAACATGCAACTATGTCTTCTTCTTGGTTTTGTCCTCTTGTGAAGCATGCAACAAATCAATTCTCTGCCTGTGAGTAAATAATTCAATACTTGTAATATTTGCAAAAATAAACATCCAATGTGGGGACCACTTGTCCATGTGTATATGCTTTGACATTGACATCTCTTTCTAAGTGGTCACATGAGTGACACTCTGCAAATCAACTCCACCCCCTCCAATAGTGAAGACCACTTTTGCACTTCACCATCTGATGAGTACGAGATAACCTTGAGAGTTTTAAGGTAAGTTTCTTTTTATTATTTGTTTGGATGGCATGTTACATGGTTTAAACCTTATACAACGTTAATACAAACAATGCAATTCGGCCACCCTTTGACAACACATGTCATATCATAGTTTTCCACCTTTTGGTCTTGGTTATCATTGTGAGCATGTATAATTTTCGGCCCCCTTTGTAATTTGGATATACTTGATTTAAATTTCACCTTTTCGGTGATCATAGTTGGCATGCATGGTTGGTTTTGATTAACTTAAGGTTTACTATAGTGAATAAGTCAAATTTGTAAATGATTTTAAATAATAAGGCTGGCCCCTTTTGCACGATGACTCACCCCTTGGTATGTTTTTTGGTGGCTTGTATAACTCTAGTTGATTTTTCTTTGATAACAGTGATTAATATTGGGCCATTGATTTTTTCCTTGATGCATTTGATGTCATCGATCTTTGACTGTGAGTTAGGGTTTCTAACCTGATAATTAAAGGTGGTTGGTGGGAACTGACTGTAGTTACTTACTTTGATCTTGGAGCTTGATCCTTGGCCTTTGATCTTTGTCCTTTTGATTTGCAGCCTTTGATCCTTTAACCATGGTTGAGTTCTGTTGAACTCACCTCTCGAGTTTACATGGTAAAGGAAGCTTGACCCTAATGATCATTTCATTTGATTTTTCACTATGTGGGTGAAGCCCTATAAAACATTTTGTTCGACGCCATTGTTTGAAGCATTTGAGTTGGGTCCCTTTTACAAACAATGGTTCTCAAGCTGTGCCATTGCTATGAGCTTCGAGCTTGACCTTTTGAAAGTTTTTTGGTTGTTCGTATTTAACTCGAGCTCTCTGTAACTTCTGTGTGTGTTGTTCTTTTCATAGCCGTAATTTTGGTTGTCTTCGAGCTCATCCTTCATCATTTCTTCCTTCTGCTGAGTTATGTGACCTTCTGGGTAGACACCGTCATTGGCACTTGAACTCGAGATTTGGATATTCTTTGGTGGCCGCCACTCTGTGAGTTTGAGCTCGTTTACTTGGAGATTTTTTGGGTTGTTTATCTCTTTCCTTAAGCTTACTGCAACTCTTTCGGTTGTCATGAATGCTAGGAAAGGGTAAGCCCTTTTCTCTTGAACATAAAAATGATTTCATTCTTAGCTGTTGGTATGACACTGATACTTAGTTCTGTGCTTGCATTTTCCTTTATTTTCGTGGCTCGGCTTGGTTGTTTTCAAGTTGAAAAACCCGCTCTAGGTTTGATTCTTTTTAACCCTATACTTGATCATCCTTTGAGGGTTTTCGTCAGCTTTGATTTAATCTGGTGAGTTATTTTTTCATACTCTGATTCTTTATACCCATCTAACATTTTTCGATAATAGCCAAGATATGTACACTTTTCCTCTATCCTATAACTTGAAAGTTGTTTCAATGGGAATGAAATTTTCTAAAATACTTGAATATTTCTTTAACCCCAGTGTGTATGCCTTTTTTATCTAAAGCTCTTCTGTTTGAGTCTATGTTTCTGAAACTAAATGGGTATCCCTATTTACTAGAAACTCTCCATATTTAAATGTTTATTTATGTGGCTATTCTACTTTTCTCTTTTAGGACTGTTCCCTTCTATTCTGAATGTGCTTCCATATAATATGTCAGGCTCTATTTACTTTCTACTTAGATCCATTCTTTATAAAAAAACATCCCTTGAATGTAGACTTTTGTAGTTTATGTTGCAGAAAAAGGCTTCCTTTTGATGATCCTTTGAGTGTTTGTACTAATTGGACCTATGTATGAATGTCTTTCTGATTCTAAGATTGTTCTCGGTCAATCCTTGAGCCTTTCCTAGAACTTTATAGCATCCTAGCTCTGTTTGTAACCTTTTACTCGTTGTGGGTTCCTTCACTAGTTGTGCCACCAGATGTTCAACAACTATATGAACTGTTGTTATTGCATTGAAAAATCCATTGTTTCTTGTGAGAGATTTTATGGATTTTGAGATGTTTTAAAATTTTGTGGACACCCTTGATCTCTAAAATCTTGAGCTCTGAAGCTATACTGTAGCAGTCTTTAGTACTTAATACTTGCTTTATTTTTTAGAACTGTACTTTGGGATGGATGCATTTTGTGAATGTTATCTCAAAAATTCATTTTCTTCAGTTGCTAAGCTATAATGAGTACTCTAAAATTCTTCACCTTGATGACTGAAAGTGTAGCTCCCATATCTTTTCTACATTATATACTATATTTTATTTTATTACAGCTCTAGTATGTATGTTATGAAAAGTTGTAAATATCCATTTTACATGGCGAAGCCCTATCAAAATTTTCCCAGAATTCCTTAATTTATTCCTTTTTCAGCTTAGTAGTTGTATTTTCTGATTTAGCTTTCAAATATAGCATTTTTTATTTGAAGCTAACTTGTAGTTGAAAATTTGAAAGCCTCTATATACTATCATTTTGATCATGGCATTGCTTTTCTATTTTTCTGTACCACTTACTTAATTTACATAAATCTTTTAAACTTGTAGTAGTTGAAAAAGCATGATGAAAAGTTGTAAACATTTTACGTGCCGAAGTCCTGTCAAAATTTTCCAAAAATCTTTTATTCTTTTTAAGTAGCAATCCTTTGTTCTCCTGTTTTGAAGAGATTCATATGCACGAACTAGGATAGTAAGGAATATGAATTGTACTTATCTTTTCTATTGCTTCTTGGTAACCTGCAGACTTAAGAAAAAATGTAGAAAATAATGTGTCCATTTTTCTCTTCTTTTCTGAATGAGTAGAGCATGTACAGTTTGACTTCATATGCACAAACTAGGACAGTAAAGAATATGAATTGATCTTTGAGCTCGTAACTGAGTTCATCTTTTCTTCTTTTCAGGTACAATGAGTTCTGCAACGAGGATGAAGAAGGAACAAAAGCCGAGATGGAGCTACTTCGAAAAATGAAGAAAAAACCCCAAGGAAATAATGGGTTCACTCATACTCTTTAATTTATTTTTCATGCATGTGTACCTCTTATTTCAGTAGATGTAATTTACATTTCTAGTTACATCCCATGGCTTGTGTGGGAACATTTAAAATTTTCCTTACGAATAAAACATTGAATTTTGTAAATGAGTTGTATATTTCGTTCTGCATTTCAGCTTTCTGTATGGATTTGTATGATGAACTAAACAACTCAGTAATATAATTGAATGTCTTAATCATGAAGGAAAGAACATTAATGAGAACCTGTAACATTCAGTAATGAACTTTGATTTCTGCAATCTACACTTATGTTTATTGTCCCAAAACTCAACACTTCACCTATTTTATAATTCAGTGTCTTCATCAAGACAACACAGTTATCCTTCAGGTCCTTTGTGTTCTTTTGACTGAAGATATCATGAAACTGCAGACTATGTGATCTGTTACGTTTTGTAATAGAACACATAGCTGTAAATTTCACTTAATCATTAACTAGTTCAGCAAAAACTAATAATATCAAAACTCCCTTAGCTTAGGTATACTTCACCAATTCCTTTCATCGTAACGACAAAGTTTTTAGTTGCCCATTTTTGCACAGGTGCAAAAATTGTCAACAAGTCCTTCTGTCGATGACTTTCCTAAAATAGCAGTCCCTATGTAGTAGATATGATATTTTTAGAAAGTTATCTTATGGAGGTTGGATTGACATGTAAAGAAGTTTTTTGATATGATTTTTTTCCAATATCTCCCATCTAAAATTTCAGGCCTACCCACTTAATAGTCCAGGAGATTTTAAAGTTTCAATTTTCGAACCTGATAGTGCTTCTAGATGCAGCAGCGATTAATGGACCTCAAAATTACAAGTCTATTTTTTCTCCTCTATTTGCATATAAAATTATATTTTTTATGTGGGTTTTTTCTTCTGGTGCTTCATGTGTGATCTTACTTCAATCCGACAACTGGTTTGACAGGAAATCCCACTTCTTTCTCCATTGAGCTGGAAAGGAGATTTCTTCATTGTGGATGCTCTATCACACGAGAGAAGATTTTGAGGTTAATTTTTTGATGGTCTTGGATAGAGAAAAAAATAGAAACAAATGGTTTGTTGATTTTTGCACTACTTTGCAAGCTTTGTTCGAATTTTTGTTTTTTTGGCTATTCAGATTGTATTGTTTTTCTTCTTCGTTGTTCTTCATTTCTCCTTCTTAGCTTGATGAGAATTCCTTCTGAGACTCATATATCACCATGGAAAATTTATTTCAGTTCTTGGTTGATGTTTTATGAGTTTTTTTGAATGACAGAGTGATGGAAGCAAGTTGTAGACAAAGGATGAAGTTTGTCTGTGCACAAGAGTGGAAGCACTAAGAAGCATTAAGCAACAGTTAGATTTTTTAAATTTAGAAATTATGTGAGAAGAAGCTTGGCACCATTTTTACATGATTGATTTCCCTGACCTCATGTATGTGAGGGACATAAAATTCCATGGTGGTCAAGAGGATGACATGTGGCAGTGATCTGACGTCAGGGAATGAAGCTGAGAAAAGTTACTTTATAGCACTGGGAGCTGAAAGTAGGTCTTGTGGATGTCTAAAAGGATCCCCATATGGGTATAGGAACATTTTTCCATGTCTAATGTCCCTCAACTCAGGAACATGAGGGACATCAACTTCCATAGTGGTCTTAGAGCTGATACGTGGTGCTTGATCCGACGGCAAGGAGTGGATGCTCCAAAAATGCATTTCGGGGTTGAAAGTCGGTCACATGGATGTCCAAAAGGCTCCCCATAGGGGGATGGGAGAATTTTTAAAGGTCTTATGTCCCCTCACCTCAGGTACATAAGGGACATCATTTTTTATGGTGGTCCTCGAGTTGACACGTCGTGCTTGATCCGACGACAGGGAATGGATGCTCCAAAAATGCACCTAGGGGCTAAACTGTCAAGTTTGTAGGTCACATGAGGGTCCAAGAGGTCACATGGGGGCTGGGATAATTTTTTATTGGTTGGTGTACCTGACCTTAGGGATGTCAGGGACATGAAATCCCATCAAGCTCCTAGTTCTGACACGTGTCCTCCCCGAAAATGGACTAAGTCCTAAACTGCCTTTGAGAGGGTAGGTTGGAATGATGATAACTTGAGATCCCAATGGAATTTATTTGTGAAAATTTATATTATCCTAACTTTAAATGGCATTTTGAATCCAATGGTGGGTGTCTCATGTCTTGATTCATCCATCAGATCTCTGAAAAATTGGATTTGTGATTTGAGACTCCATTTGTGCCTGATAAAAACTACCTGCAAATCCTATGTGCCAAGGTGTTGTGAAGAAACATATTTCACCATCATGTAGGTATTAGAATCCTATTTCTGGCGATGTTTTTTTTACTTCTAATTTCATCTAGAGCTCCTAGAATTTTCTTCTGAAGCCCAACAACTATTTTAGGCATGTGTATTGCATAGGCTTGTGAACCTTATTTTTTATTCAAACTACTCCAAGTCCTTCAATGCTTCCTAAAACCTTCCAAATCATTTCCATGATGTTATAATTTTTTCAATTCACTTCCATTTTGAATTTTTCCCTTCCTTTCCACTCCAAGGTGGTTAGTTTAGTCATGGGAAGGCCAATGATAGCCCTTCCCAATACTACCAAAAGATAGCATTTTATCATAACTCCCTAAAATCACCTAGGGGGAATGAATAGACTTTTCTAAATCACCTAGGGGACCAATTTGACATCGAATAAGGGGTGACCAAACTGACGAACTTGACCTGAGGTGCCAAGGAATGATAAAACATGAAAAATTCAGCACATGGGTATATTTGTCATGCCTGAAACTTCCAATTTCCCTGTTGCACATTTACAGGACAACAGCTGGCTCTAGCTTGGGGACATGACAAGGACTGAGCATAGTGAATACATGATATGGAAATCTTGAGTCTCAATTGTAGACCATACAATTTGTTTACTAGTGCCTTATCCATTGGGCCTTACAGAGTCATGTACAACTTACAACAAGAGAGAGAGAGAGAGAGAGAGAGAGAGAGAGAGAGAGAGAGAGAGAATAAGGAACACACACGCACACAAAAAGGATAGAAAGGAAACACATGACACGCAACAAGAAGGGAAACACACCTAACAGTAACCTTTGGTACAAGGTGGGGTAAAACCCGCTTTGACTGAAACACTTTTCATTTCTCAAAAGTAACATTGAATGATGATGTTCTGCGAAGCCTTTAACGGGTTTAAGAAATTAGCCTCCCCTCCTCAGCTACTTATGAAAGCCATGTGCTTTTAGAATTTTCTGTGTACTTGGTAGGAGTGAGTCCATGTGAGCTTCTTGATGCTCAAGTCCTTGCTTGCAAATTCCATTACCTTTATGTTCTTTGATATCAATTTTGTAGTGCCATTTTCCTTCCATGTTTATCCATATAGTTGATTCTCCATCGAGTGTGCTATCACTACCCCAGAGCTTATTTTTGTTCCAATCCCTTTGATATTATGAGTTACTTTATTTCCCGGGTCTATGTTCATTGACATCTTCTCTATGAGAAACATTTGATTCATCATTTATCTCTACTCCACTGTGAGGTGTTTGAGTATTGACAGGAGGATCGGAGATGAACTCATACTTGTCGTGTATATCCATGACACGAGTGAAGAGATCAAGAATCAGCTTGAGGTCTTCCACAACTTCTAATGCGTCCAAAATTTCTTGTACAGAGTTATGCTTCATTGTTTCATGTAGCTCATCTTTATACGCCTTTGAAGAATTATTATTTTGCAGCTCAAGGAAACTATATGGAGGGATTATCTCATCATTTTTGGAAACGCTGCACTCTACTGATCCTTCATTTAAAAGAGCTTCATCTTCAGAGGTATTAAAACTCTTTACTTTAGTTTTTTATCATGGAAAGGTTCTTCCTCTTCAAATGGGAAAAAAAAACCTTGGTTTCGTCATTGTATCCAACAATCATTGGTTTGAGAGGGACATCATATTTCACATCTTTTTTTGTTTCAACATAGCCAACCTTCACACTAGTTGAGGCTTCCAAGTCAGCTTCATGTTTTTCTTGCATATTCATGGCTTGCATCAGGAGTTCAAGACTGAGCTCGAGGTCCTCAATTTATTCCATGGCTCTTAGTAGTTCTTGTACAGATGCTTCTTTCTCATTTTTTGATGGCTCATTATAGACTGGATTGGTATCTTCCTAAGTAACATGATCTAGGTAGTATTTATCTTCAAATGGGAATGAGAATATCTCCTCATCATAGATACACACATATGCTGATTTTTATGCTTGAAAAATGCCAAGAACCATTTCCTCTTCTTCATGGTTTACATCGTCTCGTAATTTAGAGTTTTCCTCTTGTAACTTGAATCTCCTCAATGCTTCTTCAAAATCCAAATTTCTATGGGAAGGCATGTTTGGGCATATCAAGATGGGGATATCCTCTTCCTCCTTGGTCACCACAAAGTGATTCATCCACCTACTACCCTGGTACAAAATGTTAGCTTCTAGGCTTCTGGAATTTTGCACAGTGTACCTCATCTTCTTTTATGGAAGTATTTCTCCATGTCTCCCTTCACTGGTATGGTTGCAGATGACCAATTCATCTAAATTTTCCATCCCAAGTCTTGGTAGAAACTTCTACTCAGTAACATTCTGAATGAGGTTGGGACATCGGCTACCAAAATCATCGCTGAAATTTTCTTGTCTATAAATTTTACGAGAGATACTTGTGCATCTTTAACCTTCCCTACAAGTGGGACCTTTTTCAAATCCAGGGAGTAACAAGAGAAACTGGGTGGAGCCATGGTGATTTTGAGATATTTAGCAACCTTCAAAGCATCACGTTATCTAAGGCACCAAAATCTATTATGCAATTGTTTAGTACATATTATCCAACAAGTAGGGAGACGTAGAAAGGTTTAACTTTATCAGTATTTGATGCACCTAGAGAAATCATGTTCGGTGAGGGAGGTGTAGGTGGGTTTGGTAGTACTCCTGTAGGATGATGAGCTACATCATTGGGTGTTAGACTACCATTTCTGATGTATTGGAAAAACCTCTCAAATTGTTCAGTATGAGTCGTCAAATATTTAGTTTCAGTAATTTGGACTTTGGATTTTTTTTGCATATCATATGAAATCAAAAGGAGAATATGCAGACAAGGGGGTGAAGGGACTGATTTTGGAGTCTAGACAGGCTTAGGATAAGGATTTGATGTCTGAGGAATGGACGATAATTTTGAAACGCACACTAGGAGATTTCAAGGTATTAGATTTTTGTAGGGATCAGATTTGGATTTAGAATTAGGAGACGGTACCAAAAGACTTACATAGAAAATTGGGATCCTTCTTACTTGTTACAGGATCAGGCTTTAACATTTTCGACTCCTTGGAAGGTAGAAGTGAAGATACTCAACTGATTATTTTGTTTTTTTCGAGTTTCCACAGGAGGATCATCAACCCTTATTTTATTAGTAGCAATGGAGAAAGAGGATCTTTTATCCGACTGAGAATGAGTGGAATACCATACCATGAGAAAATGGGTGCATCTTCTTCATCTCCTTCATCACCTCCAAAATACTCGCAGAATCTGATTTGAGTATCATTCTCAAGCTCATCAATCTCTAGGAATTTTCCACCTTCACTTTATTGTTCAAGCTCTTCTTCACTTTCTTGAAATCTATAATTTGCATTCATGGGTGGGTTCTCCAAGGTGAGCCTTCGGGGGTGGCTCCTGCAATCTAATTTTCATTGTTTCTTTTGGAAGAAAACTCATTCAAATAATTCCCTTTTTCAAATATGCCATTTCATTCACCATTTTCTACGTCAAAGGATTGGTTCTTTTATCTCCATGACGTTGAGCTTTACCATTTGAGGGATTCTTGATCTTTCCAGCTAGGATGAGATCGTCATCAAGTTCAATGGCCATCCTTTGTTCTTTGACAATGTTCCTTGGATGGGCTCTTTATAGAAAAAATCCTACTTTTGATGATTGAGCATTGATGAAGAATCTCTTGACATTTTTTTTGAGATGGTGAATCCTCTTCAGGTATCCTATGAAGCAACTGTTCAAAACGAGCCACAAAGTCTTTCATGGTTTCAATTTCTCCTTTCTTCATTTGAGCCAACTACACCAAGAGGTCTTGAAAGTCTTCAGTTGATTTAAATCTTTCCTCAAAGGTAGTATTGATGTCATCCCAACCAGTGATGGATCAGGTAGATAGGAGGTAGAGCCATTCTATTGCTTTTTCTTGGAGATACTCCATGAACAATCTTACAAGAACATCTTCATGTTGGACACCAAGAATTCCACATGATATCATGAAATTGGCGATGTGTTATTTTAAATGTTGTGTGTTGTCACCTTTGAACTTTGGAAAATTCTTGCGGGAAATCGTTGGCATATTGTGAAGCGGGGGTTCAAGAGCAAACAGGCATGTATTTCCTTCACCATGGAACAATGGGTTGAGGTATTTCTTCTTCATCTTCGATTTTTGTTTCTACTTTTACTCTTGCTACTACAAATTCTTCTTCTTCTGGGAATTAAATGACCAATGGTGGTTGAAAACTAGGAGAATTTGAAGGGGGAGTATCAACAATAGTCTTGACAGGATTTCCAGGTGAACTGTTTGAAGATTTGGATGGAGAGAAGGCTTGAGAGAAGAAACTATGGATTATCTCTAATTCGTTCTTGCTGATTTTGCAAAGCCTTGAAATTGGAATCAACAACACCTCTTGACCTACTCAACCTAGTGTATCTTCCATCAGCCAGCTTTTGTAAATTCTTGAAGTGGGAATACGAAAGGTCACTTGCAAGAATTGAGAGTATATCTTTTAGCAATGGGATTTTTGTGAACTTTTTTTTTTGTTTTTTCAATATTTGATTTTTTTTGAATTTATGGACCTTGCGGTCATATTTTAGGTGCAAATGCTACTAAATCCGCCCCACAGTGGGCAACAAAAACTGTTGGCGAGAAAATTTTTCAGGTGGACAAACTTGTTGATTTCTTGCCAATGCTCTAGGAATCTAAGTCCCTCTACTTAACCGGTGCATCTTCCGTATGTGCATGCACGAGAAAATGTGGATTTATGTGGTGGCCTTTCAACTGGGGATCCAATAGGGGTAATCCACTGACCCTACGGAAAAGTTAGAAATATTTTTACTAGGGAAGAATTTGTCTAAAAAGTGGGAAAGAGGAGTGAGAAATGAGATAGGGGAACTAATGTTATAGGTAGGAAATCATATTCCTGCACACACACACTAGTTTAAAATTTCAACACGTGCATTTATGAGAAGAAATAACCCTGCAAATGGCAACAAGATGAGATAATATTGCGAACACATAGTTTCTAAAATATCCTCATCAAAAAAGATACAAAATCCTTTTTCTTGTATTGATGCTTAAATATAAGTTGTACATAGTGTGGGAAGACAAGAAACTAGAGAGTGGAGGAAAGTAGAAGAAAGTGGTTATCTCCTTTACTTTCTCTAGGTACAATGCACTCTTGAGTTTACAACATCAATCGCTAACCCTTTGAAATGGGAACAACGTTACAATTTACGGAGTATAATATGATTCTTCATCTACCCCACAATGGCTTTTCATTATGTCCTTGTGCAACTTTAAACATTTCAAATTCCTAGGAGAATATTAAGTCCCTTTTTATAACAAAAAGGTGACTTATTACATTAGGAACATTAGGACATATGAAAAATTACAACCCCAACGTGAAATTATAATATTGGAAAGTGAGAGAAAGCTGGGGGAGAAGAGAGATAAAGAGAGACATAGAGAAGAATAAGAGGAGATGTCATTCCGAATGAAGTTCGTTGATCCTCGTTGATGGAAAGCTCTAAATGTAGTGAAACTCTAAATCTTTGAATTCCTTGCACACTGTGAAACTCTTTCAAATTGGCTCACGAATCACTCTCCAAGTTGATTTGAATTGTTCCACTGATGATCATAATTGTGCTACCATTTTCAGATTGGATGGTTCGTGTCTCGGGCTCATAGTGGAAAGAGTGGGATAGGACTAGCTTGAGACTCTGCATAGACACATGGCCTGTCCTATAGTGGCAAACAAGCCACTTATGAGTATTTTGTCTTTGGTCCTTGGAGGCCAAGTGAGTCTTAAGGTAATTCAAGTCCATATACGAGACATCGCTATCTTCCACATCATACTTATAGGCAAAGGGTTGTGTCAGCTTCTGACCCATCCATTTTGGCTTCATGTCTCTCTTAGAAAAATCAACTTACTATTTTTAGCAGATGCTTGAGGGCCTACTTACTATTTTTAGTAAGTGCCAAAAATTTCCATTCTGGTGAATTCTCAGCTGTAGTGCACCTCCAATGTCTTCACCTCCTTTACAGGTCCTTCTGTCGATGACTTTCCCAAAATAGCAGTCCCTATATAGTAGATCTGCTATTTTTTGAAAGTTGGCTTACAGAGGTCGGATTGACACGTAATAAATTTTTCTAATATGGGTTTTTTTCCCAATATGGCCTCTCTAAAATTTTGGGCCTACTTGCTTAATAGTCTAGGAGATTTCAAAGTTTCAATTTTCAGACTTGACAGTGCTTCTAGATGTGGCGGCCATTAATGGACCTCAAAATTACAGGTCTGGTTTTCTTCTCCATTTGTGAAGAAAAATATATTTTTTATGTGGTTTTTTTTCTTCTGGTGCTTCACGTGTGATCTTACTTCAATCCGGCAACTGGTTTGACGAGAAATCTCACTTCTTTCTTCATTGAGCTGGAAAGGAGATTTCTTCATTGTGGATGTTCTATCGAATGAGAGAAGAGTTTGAGGTTATGTTTGTGATAGTCTTGGATAGAGGAACAAATAGAAACAAATGGTTCATTGATTTATGCATTGGTTTGTAAGATTTGTTTAGATTTCTATTTTTTGGGCTATGGAGATTGTATTGTTTTCTTCTTCATTGTTCTTTGTTTCTCCTTCTTAGCTTGATGAGAATTCCTTCTAATGCCTTCATATCACCATGGGAAAGGTATTTTAGTTCCTTGGTTGATGAATCATGAGTTTTTTGTAATGGGCGGAGTGATGGAAGCAAGTTGCAGAGGAAGGATGAAGTTTTTCTGTGCACAAGAGTGGCAGTAGCTGGAAGCATTGAGTGGCAATTAGATTTTTTGAAAATTTGAAATTATTGTTATCCCAAATTCACCCCTCAAGGTGAATTGAATAACTTACATGATTCTTCATGCTGAAATAGGTTGAAATGGCTCAAGGGTCAAAATTTTTATTTTCGGGGTACCTCTCCTCTTTTCTCTAACTCCCCTATCTAAGAAAATCCAAGGAGTTGGTAAAAAAAATTGCAAAAATATTTTAAAATGAGGTTGAAGGCCTATTTTAATGCAAATAAATTCTGAGAGCTATGGGTGGAACCAAGGCGGATCATACCAGGGCTCATCGTATCAACTTTGGGCCTAAATTACTAAGGAGGCCATTCAAATTGGAAAAATTAGATAAATTTGACCCAGACGGTCCATGGGGACATCGAGACAGCTGGGACTTGCAAAGCCAAAATGGCCTTTTTACAAAGGAATCAGTAAATTCAGGCCAAAATGTCCAAGACTGCACAGGTTCACAAGGGAGGTCCAGGACCCAAAAAGTCGAAAAAGCCGCAATCAAAGGGAATCAGAAAAATTGAATGTTTTTGTCCCGCCCCGGTCCATGGGACTATTGGGACGTTGGGACGCATGGGATCCAAAAATCCAACTTGTCTGATTTGCAAAGTGGGTCGAGAGACATGCGGAGGAAGCAGAGATCCAATGACCCTCACGGCCCGGTCAACACTGGGACATTCGAGACATCAAAGGCTAAAATTGCCACACCAAGAGGGAATCAGAAAATGTGGATGTTTTCAGCCCAAGTCACACAAGGGACAGATGAGACAAAAGGACCTAAAATATTTGATATGTCCACATGTAAATGAAAATTCAATGCTTGACCCCCTCGATCTTCAAATGGCCATAATATTTGGCCCCGAGCTCTGATTTTCATGAAATTTGACTTTCTGAAATGAGCACGATGTTCTCTATGCCAAAAATAATATATTTCTTTATTTTAATGAGTGTAGATATGTTAAAATAAAGGAAAAATATCTAGGTTTGATAAATTAAATGCCTCATCTTGTTAAATGATAGAAATGCCTGGTAGACCAAAAATTGTTGCTCGCACTCAGAAGGCTATAACTGTTGCATTTCTCAACAAAAATGCACAAAATTAGTACCATTGGAATTATGGCTCCCAAAACCAATGCACATAAATCAAGAAATGTAGAATTTGATGAGGAATGTATGGTTATTTTTCAGAAATCATGGCCAGGTTTAGAACAATGTTTTATTTGGCAGCGGGGATGCATTAACGAAGCATGGGCTGACATATTTCACTACTGCAAGTTATGGGACAGTATGGGGGGAATTTTATAAGAAATAGAACATCATTTCACTCCATTTACTACCTTTTGCAAGTGGTTGAAGGAAATATTTCGGGATTTTCTTTTTTCCTCTCTCTTTCTCTTCTCAGATTCTATAAATTGGAGTGTTGGGCTCATTGTAAAGGGAGATAGTTTTAAGTAGCAAAACTCTGTCAAAATTGTTTTGTGAAGCCAATGTGCTGCAAGCCCTTGTAGTGGACTCCTTGCATGCTGATCCAGGCCCTTATCTTATAACAGATTGAATTTTTCATATCTATGAAGTAATAGATGCAAGTTTGTGAATGTATCTTCCCCTGCCCATGTTTGTTTGCATTCGTCTTTTCCCTTTCAAACTCATTGCAAATATATTGTGTTTACCTTATACTCTTGCAGGGATTAATTATATCATTATACATGTTTAGAATATTGTTTTGAATGCATTTTCTAGATCGTGGAGAACTGTTATCACCCCTCTAGTATGCACGTTACTTTTGTTTTTCACACATTGGATGTTATTCTAACACTCTTGTTTTCTGGTGTATCACCGCTTTAATGTAGGATCTTTTTTCATGAACTCTCTCTCCCTGGTCCCTTGGAAAGTTAGATTAGGAAAAATATTTTTTCCTGCATTACAATAAATTGTGGTAGGTAGTTTACGAGCAAGAACCAGCTTTCTCTGGAGATCTATCTCAAGTAACAAGTCCCATAACTTGGAGATAGTACCCATGTTATCCAATCATATTGTGAGCTAAAGCACACACACTTGTGCAAACCATAGGGTTTTTTGATAAAGAGATAACAATTATGAGAGGAGACACTTGGGATAGTTTTTCCATGCTTGATTTATCTGACCTCAGGGATGTGAGGGACATAAAATTCCAATGGTCAAGAGGATGACATGTGGCAGTGATTTGATGGCAGGGGAATGAAGGTGAGAAGAGCTACTTTAAAGCACTAGGAGCTGAAAGCAGGTCACATGGATGTCTAAAAAGGATCCCCATAGGGGTCTCGGTTCATTTTTTCATGTTTGATGTCCCTCATCTTAGGGAAATAAGGGACATCAGTTTCTGTGGTGGTCTTCGAGCTGACATGTGTTGCTTGATCCGACGGTAGGGAGTGTGATTGCTCTAACAATGTACCTGGGAGCTTAAAGTTTGTCACATGGATGTCCAAAAGGCTCCCCATAGGGGTATGGGCACATTTTTTAAGGTCTTATGTCCCTCACCTTAGGGACATAAGGGACATCAGTTTCCATGGTGGTCCTAGAGCTAACACGTGACGCTTGATCTGACGGTAAGGAATTAATGCTCCAAAAATTCACACTGGGGGCTAAAATGTCAAGTCTGGAGGTCACATGAGGGTCGAAGAGGTCACATGGGGGCTGGATTATTTTTTTATTGGTTGGTGTACCCTGACCTCAGGGATGTTGGGGACATGAAATCCCACCAGGCTCCTAGTGTTGACACATGTCCTCCCGAAAATGACTAAGTCCTAAACTATCTTTAAGAGGGTAACTTGGAACGATGATAACATGAGCTCCCAGTGGAATGGCTTGGTGAAATTTTATATGATTCTGACTGGAAATGGAATTTTGAATCCAATGGTGGGGGGTATTATGTCTTGATTCATCCATATGATCCCTAAAAATTTGGATTTTTGATTTGAGACTCCACTTGTGCCTGATAAAAACTGCCTGCAAATCCTATGCACCAAGGTGTTGTGAAAAATATTATTTCCACCATCATTTAGGTCTTGGAATCCTATTTATGGAAAAAAAAAATTACTTATAATTCCATCCAGAGCTCTCAGTATTTTCTTCTAAAGCCTGATAGCTATTTTAGGTTTGTGAACCCTATTTTTTATTCAGACTGCTCCAAGTCTTTTCAACAGCTTCCCCAAACCTTCCCAAATCATTTCCATGATGTTATAATGTCTTCAATTCACTTCCATTTTGAATTTGGCCCTTTCATTATGCTCTAGGGTGGTTGGTTCAGTCCTGGGAAGGCCGGTGATAGCCCTTCCCAATACTGCCAAAAGATAGCATCTTTTCATAACTCCCTAAAATTACCTAGGGGGAATGAATAGAATTTCCTAAATCACCTAGGGGGACTGATTTTAAATCAAAAAATGGGTGACCGGACTGATTGACTTGACCTGAGGTGCCAAGGAATGATAAAACATGAAAAATTCAGCATAGGGGTATAAGTTGTCGTTGCCTTGAAACTTCCAATTTGCATGTTGCACATTTACACGACAACATGCACCTTGTTAGGTATTGGGAAATAAAATACTATAGTGGTGATGAGTGGTAAAATGATGAATGCAAGTTAGTAAATATGTAAAAATGATTGGGTAAGTGTAGCAAGTGGGTGGACCAAAAAGTTAGCATGAAAACCTGAAATCCACATACCACGATCACGGTTTTTAAAACCACGATCATGGGACTGTTTTCTATAGGTTCGGGAATATTTGAACCTAAAACCATGATCGCAAGTCCCTCTAAAATAAAAATAAAATACCCATGACCCTTCCATTTTCCCCCATTTTCCCCATTGAACCACGATTTCTCCTCCATTGTTAGCACTCGCACTTTGAATACCCCCTGCAAATTTCTCTTCAAACTTCTAAATCACGAAATTTTCAATGATGCCACTAGGATGAAGATGTAAGCCCTTGATTTTGATCAATTTTTTTGCATTTTTGGTTTTTTTATTTTCATGGGTTTTTGAATTTTTTTTATGTATATAATTTCTTTGTTTTGTGAGTTGTTCAGAAAGCTTGTAATATTACAAACCATCCAAATATTCTTCAAAACCCTCCAGAAATTTCTCAAAACCCTCCAAACATTCCTCAAAACCCTCCTCGTAACATAGATCCACCTCATGTGGCTCCTTTTGTCCCCACGGAACCAACAATAACACAAGTTGATATCGTTGGAAGAATCCAACAAAATAAAATTGCCATTGAGAACCTTATTCAGACAATAAGACAAAATCATGCCATAAATCTATCTTGCATGACTTTACCTAACACATTGCAAACATTGATTGGAGAAGTCAACTCCACAACTAACCAAATAGATAAATGGAATATCTTTTGAGCTGATTATAAGTGGTAGTATGTAGATAAATTATCCCATGCGGCTGTATAAAGACATTTTTTTTGCAAAAGACAACATTTGTACATTATTTACTGACCCGAGAACCAATGCCCCCAACAACTACATGTAAATGGTTCCCAATCCATCAGTGCCATGATAACCATATCAAGAACAATTTTGGGACTGATGGTGGATGGTTTTTGATTATCCACCATGAAAGAATAATGAGGTTTCTCTCTATTTTTTGAAGAAATTATATTGCAAGTTTGTGCTTAATGAGGTCTCAAATTATTTTGAGTTTTCTAATTTTTATGGGTGAGTAGGTGGCTCTGTACAAAGTAGACTTGGTGTACGCTTTGGTCAACCAAGGATCCCCCATGCCCCAAAACCCCCACTTTCTTTAGTTATCCCTCCTACAGTGAAGGAGGTTGTGGAGATTGACACACTATAAGCATTAAGGGAGCTCACTGACACTTTGACCCATCATAGTGGCCAAATCACATCTGGTGATGTTAGTGGAGGCGTTAGTTCTAGTGCACCACACCACTATGGATCATGTGGTTCCGTATGCATTGTGGGTGAGACATCATTTGTTGGATCACATGATTTCTTTTCTCTAGATGAGATGACAGCAGATGTTTTTGGAACTGGTGCAAATGATCTTGTTCTTTCACAGGTAAATTTCAAATAAATATAATATATATATGCAATAGTTATTTCATTTGAGATTTTAATATATATGTATTTAATTATGTCATGTACATACATGTAAAAACTAATTTTTTATTTATTTTAAACAACAAGAGCTGGTGAAGGACACATTCAATGCCAACATGCTAGCTACTGCAATTGGGTGTGTTACAGACGTAAGTTTCAAGTTACTTACATTTCAAATGTCATTTTATTGCACTTTTATTATTAAATACACATTTTTAATTTTCTTGTATAATGTTTCACATGTACATGTACATATTAATATGTTTATCTTTTATATGCAGGAGTCTGATGGGTCATTATCTGCTCTAGGCATTGAGGCTACTAGCACGCCTCACATGATTTTTATATAGGTTAGTTTCTCTTTACAATTTGTTTCTAATTGTGGAATTATCTAGTAGTTTGCAATCCCATAACTCTAGCCAATACAATTTGATCGTAACATTAAGCTCTTATGATGCAAGGGTTAAGTTTAACACTCTCATAGATATAAAAACTCTCCTTTTATCATAATCATGGACACTTACCTCTATGCTAGACATGTTTCTAGAGAAATCCATCTCTAATGCTTTCTCCATCATCCCTTGCCTCTGAGGATCTCTTTTATCTTCTTAGGATGTATGCATAACTAGCCTTGCCAATTGTTATCTATAGAAAGTGCAAACTGTAGAGAGATGGTTACATGTGTTCTAAGCTTGCAAAATGGATCTCTCTCTTTCATAGATACAATGGAAACACCTCGGGTATTTGGGTACACATATTGTTGAGGTGATTCTCCAGTATCAAGGTCAGTTCCTTCTTTATGTATCCTAAACTTATTTTTGGAGTTTTGAGGGTAAATGATGATTGTTAATGAATTGGAAAATTGGGGTGATACACCAAACTTGTTGACAGATTTGACTGAGTACATGTACAAGTATATGAGAATGAATTCTGGATGCACAAACCAATAGTTTTCAACACAATATTAAGGCAAAACACTTGATGTATTGAGCAAAAAAATCACAACAATACTGATAAGATAAACATGCACACTAATATCATGCAAAAAATACTAAATTTGCAACAGGGTAGGATGATTAACCAGGGAATTTGACATTCACAAGTATTAATAAGACATACACAAGACTACAAATTTTTGGGAAAGACAGAATACAATTCTCATTCAAAAGGAAAAACTGGCAAATTGCTTCAGCACTCATGTGTCCAAAAAGTCATGTTCTATGTTTTGCCAATGCACACAATATATAGCAAAATTATCTATCCCATGCATCCTAAAAATAGACTAAAATTATACTCACCCATGCATTCTATTTTTAACCTTTATCATGAATAAATAAAGGAACAAACATAAGCATATTAATACAATGAGGCATTAATAGCCTTGGTTACAAAAATATAACTCATTCAAACTGCAGTTAATTGTTTTATTTTTTAATAAAGTTGGGTGAATAATTTTGCTAATAATAAGCCTTCTTGATGAGTAAATCTTCTCCAATGCATGTAATATCTGTCTTCTTGTGCTTGATGTGACATCTATAATTTTAATTCACTTGTGATTGCAAAAATAACATTTTAGGCTACCTCTTGGATGCACATGCAAAAAATAATCCTCCCTGCCAGTGAAAATAATGCCTTGTCTCTTATACTTAGCAAAAGTTTGTAAAAATCAATTCACCCATTCATTCACCCATTGTGTGGACCACTTTCAAGCTCTGATGTGAGTACATTTGTCTTTATTCTTCTATTGACCACCCTTGGTGACTTGGCACCATACTATTGTATGCTTTCTAAGACCTCCCTCTGGGGGGACCACTGTGAACACTTTTCTACCATTTTGGATTCGACCTTCCTTTTGAATAATCAATGGATGACATCCATCCTGGTGACACTCGACCACCTTTTGGTTTTACATTGGCATAGACTCAGGTCAAGATATGAATTAACTATCACTTGATTATAAAAGGCCACCTTTTGACCATTACATAGACTAAGGTTTTGATCTGCATAATAATATTTGATCATGATTCCCCTTTTGAGTGTTTGTAGTCGTTGGCACTTTATATAATCTTCGACCTTATCAACAGGTCAATGCAATGTTTAATTTAAATGTAGTTTGGGCTCACCCTCTGCCACGATTACTCACCCCTATGGAATGTTTGGTCGGTGGAATCTTAACTCGGGTCGAGTTAACTGTAACCCTGATTCTACATTGATAAACTAAATCCAACTTTGGCCGTTGATTCTATGACTTACTTCATCTCTGATCATTGATCTTTTAACACCTTGATTAGGGTTTTCGACTTGGCATTTAATCTGGTTGGTGACACTATGGGCATGGTTTGGCAATTAGCTTTGAAATTGGCTAATGAGGTTTTCTATGGCCATTTGATCTCGTACTGCAACTATTGATCTCGTGCCATTGATTCTTTGAGCATCCCATATTTGCAGTTAGATTGTGTGTTAGGTCCAGTTAGGAATATTATATTTTAGTTCTTACCTTAGTGGTATCAAAGTAGCTTCTGATCCATATTCTCATGTCATGGTCAAAGCACTTGAAGCAACCTTCGTTTGAAGCCCGCGTGCAAATATTATCACAACGAAATGGTGGAAAATTTTTCTTAGTCAGCGGATTCTGTAGTGCCCATATCTACTTGACACTTGAGCATTTTTCTGCTGTGGTTTTAGCTGCTACATCTCAACGTCCATCATGATCTGCTCCTTCAACGTCACCTGTATGTTTCACCCAATTGCTGACAATTGGTGAATGTTATAACTAGCTTTTATCCTTATGCAATGTTATCTATGAATTCGTTTACATGCTCATGTTTGCAAGTAAATGGCTACAAAAATTGTGAAATCGCGAGTTAGATAACCATTAATGGGTTTGTGATTGTTTGACCATTTTTGGCATGTAGCTTAAATTTTGGAAAGGGGTCGCAGAAAGAACTTTGGATATTGTTTTCTCTGTTGAATGCATGATAGACTTTCAACTGATAACATCGAGAGTCTCAAGGTATTGTTTCCTCTATGCTTTTAAATGTGTAGCTTGATTTGGTCAAGTTCTACACATTGACCGTTATTTGAGATTTTGTAACCTGTCATTTGGATCTAGGAAAAAATATTATTTTTTCCATTGTACAATGGCAAATACACTTTAAAAAAAATTAAAAAATAAAAAATCTGCTATGTCACTTCTTGTTTGGATGAGCTTCTTATCGCTCTGTACGTCAACGTGCCATAGTGAGGGGGGTGCAGATTATCTGTTTGTTAAAAACTCTGTACATCCCAAGAGAATTTTAATATGAGCCTAAAATAAATATTTGCTAACTACATCATTCTTCTGATGGAGGTTGGAGGAAATAGTAGGAAGGAGGTTGATCGGCGACCTCTTGTTAGGTGCCAATTGATTTGAGTGCCTGTAGTATTTGGGATTTCCGTGTACCAATTTATTTTCTAGTAACACACCTGTGTGTTTGATTCCATTATTGTGTTTTTTATAATAAGAACAGATAGGATAATCATCTTGCTTCAATTGTAATTTCCTTTTATAATGTTACCTCCTTGAAGTAAAGTTTGCTAACTAGAGAAGAACAAAACACAAGTACAAAGTTAGTTTTCATGATACTCTGAGAGGGGATTGAACAGAGGTTTTATTATTCCCTGTGAATGAGGCTCAAATATCTTGTATCGACGATCATGAGAAAACATGGGTGTGCAAGTCTGCAGAGAAAGTGTAACTATTCTATTCTTGATTGATTCTATTTATTAGGGGAGTGTTGGGGAAGTGATATAATGTAAACTTTCATATAAGGAGTGAACCTTGATGTACGAATATCATATTGTTTAAATTGGTGAATCTTTTAATGTAATATACAATTATCATGGAGATAATATATATGGGTGAATAAATAAAAATATTATATTACTAGGGCTCACCGAGAGAAATACCTTGATCTATCATCTTTATTTCATGTTGGGATTGATTATCATATGTAGTCTGCTCCAGTTTGTTGTATAAACAACACCGTTGGTATTATCTAGGATTAGTTGAGTGTGTTGAGATAATCCCTGAAACACCATTGAGAGAGATTAGTGGAAGGTTGAGAGATATGACTGCTCCAAAATAGGATGAGTCCTATTGTAATAGGAGATCATATTGTATATGTCATACCTTGTCATCGTGTCACTTTGAAGAAACTATCCTGGATGAATTTAATTTGCATATTATGAGCTAGTTTGGTGTTTATTTGTTTTTATATTGATATATGTAGTTCTTATCATAAACAATCCATCCAATTTCTCCATGGTCATTTGAAAATATTGCATGCACCCTTATCATCTGGATCATTGATGTACATTTGAACCTTGGTCCAGCTTGACTCTATTGTTCTTTTGTATTCTGATCATGCTTGATCTGCACTTGTAAGTCTCTAGCCAATAATTCTTTTAACTGTCACCTCTGAAGCCCTATAGATAGTTAGGTCCCGCTTGCATGTAAAGCTCTACTTCAGTATCGTCATTTGTGTCGTTTTTCTTTCTGTGTTTCTAAAAGTAAAAGCCATGGAAAATATTGTTACTAGGATAGCCACTGTTGTATGTTTCTAAATGTTGGACCCTTTCTTTTGTTCTTAAAGATTTTGTATTTTACTTTTGATGCATGAATTTTGTACGACCTGCATTTCCATGAAAGACTGAATATATCCTTTGGTTCCTTCAGATTTATGGACTCATTGCTTTTTGCTCCTTTTCCACAAGAAACATAAATCTAGAATGTAGTCGAAGGATTACAAATAATCAATACAAGCTATTATTATTTATTTGTACTTGATTAGCACTACTTGTATGGATGACTTTTATACACTATACTTCTGAAATGACCTAGCTTGCTTTTGATAAGTTGACTTCAAGGGCTCATTTGAATTTGATAGAATTTATATTAATATGTCTAATGTCAAAGCTAGCTCCATTTATTTGATTACTCCATGCCATGAAAAACCCTTGCAACAGTGTCAGGTGTGTCTACAAGAATGGAAAGTTTCTAACTTTCCCCATAAGATTGCTCATTTTTTGTGTTCTCGTTTTCATGATCTATTTCTTGATTTCATTAGAAGTTAATATATCTATTGAAATTCTCTAAAAAAAAATTCTTCTTTGATTGAGAATTCTCACTTGTAGCTTGGTGAATCTTTCTGAGATGGCTTATCAATTGATGGTACATTTCAAGATGCATCATGCATCTCTATGGTGATCTTAAAACGATGTCTATCACTTATTCATTTCTTGCATGATCACTCCAAAAGTTGGAAACTCTCTGTTGCATCATTCATTGGATTTTGTGATCTTATCATGAAAATTGGTGAACCTGTAACTTTCCCTTGCATTGTAATAGTTCATTTCCTAGCTCAAAAGCTCATATTCTTGGCCTTTTTTAATGATATTTTGAGCTATAGTTTAAGGTTGAATGCTCACTTCCGGATGATGAAATTTTCAATTAATACTTTGATGATACAATGATTTTTATTTTACCATTCTGAAAATAACAACATGCTGCTCATATCACCTGTCACTTCCTATTTTGTAGCCTTTGAAAGTAATATTTCTTGAAATTCTCACAATTATGATTCTTTCATGGAAATCTACATTATTGGCCATTGAATTGTAACATCCTGAGTTTGTATACGAGGATTTTTCCTATTCCATGTGTCTTGTTTTCTCAATGACCCTGGCATTTTCTATACTTCTTCTACTACCCTTGGGATCATGATTGTTTGGAAACTGTGTCTCCTTTAGTTGGCTGTAATAAGCTTGATCCTTATCATTTGTTGGTATTGTATGTAACTTTGATAAGTTGAACTTATACTTCGACTGTATTTTTATATCGAAAAGGATATGTGCTTCTTTATATTTGGATCTTGAGATTTATATTTGTTTATTTGTTATCTGATGTTGGATGTGCACTCTATAATTCCTTAGTCATTTCATGAGAAAAATTAAACTGAATCAATGCTATTTTCATCATAAGTTGTTTTATTTTATAAATTGTAACCTTTTCATCACTCTGTAAGTCATTGATGTTTCAGCACTTTTTTAAGTATTGAGATGGTTGTAACTGTTCATCGTGAATTATATTCTTCATCCTTAGTTGTATTGTAAGTGAAAATATTCTTTATCATGAGGTAACTTGTATTTATCTGAATCTGTAACTCTGAATATACAATGTATTACCTCCTTTTTGCATACTATTTGATTAGTACAACTTTCAAGCATGAATTAGTTGCAAAATAGCATGATGGAAAGATGTTAAATGTTCATTTTACATGGCGAAGCCCTGTCAAAATTTTCTCATATTTTCTTATCCATTATGTTTCAGCTACAACTTTGTCTCATTCCAGTTAACTTCAGCCTTTAGTTTGAACTGAAGTAAATGTACTTTTCTGATTCAAGTTATAGAATGTATCACTTCTTTCTTCTTACCTGTATCTTCACATTTAGATAAACTAGTTAGAAAACGTTAGGATTTTTGGCCTCTCTTTATTCCATAGTTTTTATCTTTCTTCTCTCTTTTTCTTTCTGAGTGAATAAGTCATGTATATTGCTACAAAACAATGCTTTTATCAGTTGTGTCTTTGATCCTATTGTAATTTATACCTCCTGATGTTAAGATATCCACTTGCATGAATTTGGATAGTATAGGAATATGGATCAACCCTGAGCTCAAAAGTGACAATCTTTCCTTTTCTTGTTTTTAGGTAGAGTGCCATTTGCTAAGAAGCGAGGATGAAGATGGAGCAAAGATGGAGCTGGAAATGCATCAACCGAAATGAAAGAAACCCAAGGAAATGATGGGTTCTTTCATACTCCCTTTCCTTTCTTTTTCATGCATATGTACCTTTTACTTCAGTAGTTGTAATGTACTTTTGAGTTACATCCCACGGCTTGTGTGGGACATTTGAAATTCCTTATGAATAAAACATTGAATTATGAAACTGAGTTGTGCATTTCTTTTTGCATTTCAGCTTTGCATATGGATTATATAATGAATTAAACAACTCAATAACATAATTGAATGTATTTAATCATGAAGGAAATAACTTTAAAATACCTGTAACTTTAGCAATGAACCTTAACTACTGCAATCTACAAAAATGATTGTTGGTCCAAAACTTAACACTTCATCTATTCTGTATTTTCATTCTTCATCAAGTTTACAAATCTGTTCTTCAGGGCTTTTTGTTCTTTTGTTGAAGATAATCAGGAAATTGTAGACTATGTGATCTGTTACATTTTGTAACAACAAACATAGCTGCAGATTTCATGTAATCATTAATTAATCCAACAGAAACAATATTGAACTGAAATAATCTCCTCTATCTTAGGTTCACTTCACCAATGCCATCCATCGTAATCAATTTTTGAGTTTCTCATTTTTTCACAAGTGCAAAAAATTGTCAACACCAACATTGTTAGTTCTATACATTCTTTATTAACTCTCTTCTCTCTAAAAAACAAAGAGATGAAAAAATGGGATGAGTTACCTACACTTCTAAATATTTCATGGGTCCCTTGGTTCATGTTTATCACCAATACTACCTATGAAATTCTATACACCCAATCTCATATTATATATCTGTTATTCATCAATTTTTACTATATTTACATTCTCATGTACATAATGGATATAGCTTGATGACCTGCCTAGAACCAAGTTCTACATATTGGAAATACATTCCACATCTTTAATGACTTACTTCTTGAATATCTCTAATAACCTTTTTTGCGACTTAATATTGTCCTGTATAGTCAGATTTCATTCAACTAATGGCATTTTCTTTATTCCTACACCCTTAAGATAATTTAAACATCTCATTCATACCTGATATCACCTTCATACCTATTCTAAGATCATGATTTATCAAATTATAGTGAGAATTCTGACTTTTTCCCTCATTTTTATACATTATACTTTTACCAGGTTGCTCAAAATAATTGTTATTTAGATAACTTTCACTACACTATATCAATCACCACAAAAATACTAGGGTCTTAAAATAATGGACCTAGATTAGATTTACATAAATGTACAGCAACAAATTGTACACAAAACAATATCTCTTCTATTCATCACAGTAAGCTTCTCTAATATTATTCATGGAATAATAATGTATCTTTCAATTCATTCCAGATACATTACATAGGATGCACTTACAAATATATAGCCACATAGTTTCTTATAAATTAGGAAACTACTCTACTAATAAATACTAATCTCGTGAGTTGTTTGTAACAACCAAACAACTCACCACACATTCGTTATTAGTTGTTTTATATAACAACTAAATAACAAATTACAAATATAATAATAATTACCAAATGTAATTATTATCTACACAATGTAAATACTAATTCCTAACATCCCCCCCCTTAGTGTTTACATGGTTCAAGATATCTCATTCTTTGATTGTAGTGTGCCACCTCTGTGTGCTCATGATCAACTCCGCAAATGTGTAGCATCGGGCTTGCACAAAACTTAAACATGTGCCAATGCACATTTCTTCCACTGATGGTTTTCTCTGGCTTCTACCAAGAACCTTACCAAATTGGTTTTGCAGGTGTACCAATAACCTTTCACAATTGGTTTTACAAGTTTACCAAAAACCTTTCACAATTGGTTTTTTAGGTTCACCAAAAACCTTACACAATTGGTTTTACAGGTTTACCAAAAACTTTACACAATTTTTTTTACAAGTTTACTAAAAACCTTTCAATTGGTTTTCCTGGTTTACTAAAAACCTTCACATCATGATTGCTACAATAATTTTTGATCAATATTATACAATGTCTCTACAATAGGGAATCATGTAGGAAATACTACTTTCAAAACTAAACAATAAAACATAATGAAAATGGAACAATGAGACCATGTTCCCCCCCTCAATGTGAACATTTCACTTATTCAATCCAAAATAGGAACTCTGAAATCATACTGCACACAGCAAAATGTAATTCCGAAATGAAAGAAAACTCACACACACACTGTCACCACAACTTCATGTGGCCCCATCGTTGGTGACTGACGAGAGGTCGTTGATCAACCTCCTGCGTCTTGTGTCTCCATCCTCCATCGTCATGCTGCTAGTTCAGTCGGATGTGATCATGAAGCTCAAAATACCTTCAATAATTTGGACGTCACGTACAAGCGAAAATGCATCCAAAATTGAAATGCGGGCAATTTTTTTTTATTTTTTAAACTTTGAAAGATGACACTTTTTACAATAAAATTGACCCACAACGAACTTTTGACAAATAAACAAGAATCAACTCTTGACAACATAATGATACTTTAGACTCAAAACGACAATACAAACAATCTTAAGATCACTTATTTGACACTTTTACAAACAAATGACAATAACTAAAACTTTTGACTTTTGACTTGACTTGACCACAATTACTTTTTATTTTGATGAACATATAAAATGACTCTAAACAACAATATGTAGACCTACATTGACATTTGTGTTTTGACTACATACACAATATTACATTTGAACATTAGACATTGTTAGACAAAAAAGTAACTAACCACATATACAAACAATATTAAGACTGTTATCCTAAAGGCTAAAAATAACATAATAAAACCTAAAGACTTGATTTAAAGGAATACTATATCTTAATACAAAACTAATAGACCAACTAAAAAAGTAATATTAATCAAACTTTTGACTCTTAATTTAACAAACTAAAACAATACGTCCTGTTTTTCTTTTCTTTTTTTTTAAACTTCCACTTTACAAACATGGAAAACCCGAGACTTGAATAACTAAATACCTAAACACATAGACTCACAAAACAATAATAAGAAATATACATACACCGCTGTTTTTTTAAAAAGTGGTTTTGAACACTTATCTCCAGTGAAGGAAATATTTGAAGGCGGTTTGACTGCTACCACCACTGGTAATATGAAATACTTCCACAAAAAAAATACTTTTGAAAATAATCGATTCACATAGGACGATTTGAATGGTACGTATTTAAGGAGACTCCAACCATTCAGACTTCTCGCATGTTGACAGAGAATACCACAATGCACTTGGAAGACTCATCAATAAAACAAATGGAGTGGTGTATGAATGATTTCCATTATTATATTTTGAAAGTGCAGAGAAACTCCAAGTGGATAAAACAAATATATCTCAAATCAAGAGTTGCAAATATTTTACCTCCGTAGAAAGAATTTCTATGATGAATCAAATGTTGTGCTCTTTATCGACATGAACCTCGACAGACAAATCTATAAATACTGAAGGAACCCTTCTTCTTTTTTCTTTTTTCTTTTTTCTCTTTGGTTTTTTGTGTGGATAGAGATGCATGGTGGTAGAGGATCTACACTCGAAGTTTTAACCAATTGGTAGCAGAAAGGAAACGAGTCTACACATTGACTACCTTTACCAACAACACACATTGAGTGCCTTCACCGACAGCAACACACATTTTGAATGTGGATAACCAGCTTGAGATAACACATATGAAAGCACACATAAATCTCTATAAAATACACAATCAGATCTACTATTGCACCCTTGGCAATGGAGCACTAGATAATAAAAACTATAAATCCAACTATAGCGATGCCTCCAAGAAATATCACAGGCCGCTATCAATGCAATGAAAAACAATAATTTGCTGAGAATAAATGTGGATATAAATGAATCGAGTATACCATTATAGTGTTACACATCCTCAGGAAAAAGCACAATCGATCTACCCTGTCACATCCTCTCACAACACCATAATCTCTCTAATACCAAATAATGGACCTGGATTAGATTTATAGAAATGTACAGCAACAAATTGTACACAAAACAATATCTCTTCTATTCAGCATAGTAAGCTTCTCTAATATTATTCACGGAATAATAATGTATCTTTCAATTCATTCTGGATACATTATATAGGATGCACTTACAAATATGTAGGCACATAATTTCCTATAAATTAGGAAACTACTCTACTAACAAATACTAATCTCGTGAGTTGTTTGTAACAACCAAACAACTCAAGACACATTCGTTATTAGTTATTTTATATAACAACTAAATAACAAATTACAAATATAATAATAATTACCAAATGTAATTATTATCTACACAATGTAAATACTAATTCCTAACATATTCGTGCACAAACAAAGATAATTTGAACTTTCTAGAAAGATTCACCTATGTAATAAAAATTTACACAAATCCCTAGATAGATCCCGAGAGCCTACAATTTTCTCTAAACACCAAAGTATGTAATTTCAAGATACATAAGAATTATGAATATGATCTACATCACATGTAGGACCTTTCCATATTAATAGTCAAGAGATATTATGCAAATAAATAGGACTTCTTATCCTTCTCTACTTTATCATAATGTGTTTAGACTATTGTTTTGGTCATGTGCACTTGCAATCTTACATCACTCTTTCTTTTAGGCATTATTGCTACTAGTCCTCTTCTCATGCTAATACTCATTGCTAGATAATTTTCAATTAATATTGATCTACAAGTTTTTTTGTATAGCTTATGACTACCAGAGAGACTCCTCCCATATGCAGACAATGGAGGTTTCTGTAGATGTTTCCATATCGTTTGCAAATCCACTAACTCAGGTATAATTTTTCAAATTTGTTAAATTTTGGAGGAATTTTTTTATTATTACTTATCTACAATATCAATTTTTTTACATTAAATATTTAATTTGAACTATTTATTTGTATGTATCCTACCCCTCATGATTTTACCATCGACCCTACAACGTGTTGACAAAAAATTGATAGGGATCATGATATTGTGGTAAGATTTCACATGCATTATAAATTCTAAGTTTCTAAATTTTCAATGTATTTTAATATTTTAGGTGTTAAAAACTTGATGTTTATGAATGTGCAGGCTAGGTTGCAGGCCTTCTTAGAGATGCCTAAGACCACATGGATGAAATCCATAGTGGCATCTCCCTCAACTACATCCACAGGTCATGGACATGCTTCTTCTAGCAGGACAAAGAGAGGGAATATGTTTCATGATTAGATTCATAGGACCCATGTATAGATATATATGTCATTTGATCCTATTTCATGATTCTCCATAGTCCATGTATATAGCCTTATGTGACTACATGTGGTCCTATATATATGACACACTTAGTTCGATACATTATGAACTTATATTTTCATAGACATGTGCACCACTTAGTTTGATACATTATATCCATGCTGGTTTTTATAACGATATTAATTATATGTTTGATTTGATTTCATTACACATGATATACTTCTATGTATGTTTTCATTACCATATTAATTTTATGTTTGATTTGACGGCATTGATTATGGACCATTTTCCATATGATATATATGATATATGATGTTATGTTATTGTTATGATATATGATGTCATGTTATATAATGGTTTTGAAGGTTCTTGGGTACAAGATCATTTTTTTTCAAGAGATTCAAGTGTGGACTTATATCAATTTTCTTATTTTAAGAACGTGGTTAACACACTCCAAAGTGGGACAAAATGTACACAATTAAAAATGTTCTTGAGGGATTTACTAAAAGTCATTTTATATGTTTTTAGTGTACTTACAATTTATTTGTTAAGTATTAGTCCAAATTAAGTGTTATTGATGTGTGTAACAATAAGGTCCTAATTTTAATTCACTTGTTTAAAAAAATATAGAAACATTGTAGTTTATTTGGCACAACATATGTAAAAAAATATTCTTAACACTCTATTGTGTATTTACATGCTTTAAAAGGAGTTCAAACAATTATTAGAGTATTTACATGGTAATGTGTTTAGCTTGTTGCAATCTCATTGATGTGAACCAAGTAGTGAGAATTCATGCCCCGGGATGGTGTGGGATAAAACTGTCACTGCCCAATTCATTCAATTGGGGCGGTATATGCCTTCAGGTGTTGTGGTGGGCTCTAGGGAGGCCCGGTTTGGAGTGAGACCACCCGATCCGGAGCCAAGAACCCCTTCCCTATTAATCCCAATTCACATTTTCAATGGAAACTTATGACAATCATAACTTGGTGCTTGGTCATCCAAACCAAGAACCGTCTGAGCTAAAAATTGATTGAAGGAGGCCTCTATTTACACCTAATAATTTAGGGTTTTGGCATTCCTTGAGCCTTCGTGGTATAATTATTTACAGACTGTCTTTTCTAGGCAGTCCTAGGAAATGAACAGAGCTAAGTAGTGAGAAGTGATGCCTTGAGACATCTTGGCACCAAACCAACTATTCCAACACGTCTGGGTGGCCAGGTAAATGCTAGGGTAGGCATTTTTTTGGTGTGGGACAATGTGGTTTCTTCCGAGATACTTCGTTCAGGTGTAATCCCTTTAGAGCCCTGAGACCCAAAAAACCATTCAACTTCAACCGGTGATTACTCAGTCTCCGTGGAACCTAGAGACAACTCATCAAGTCCTACACCTCAATATAGGGACCATCTACAATATCTCATCTCAGTTTTTTCTATCTCTAATCGGTGCTCTCACTGCCCTATTGTTTTTAAACACGTGAAATAGTGCAGTTTGAGCCAATGTAAGGTTGTCAAACACTATATTTTGCAAATGGTGGGTCATGTCATCAAACCAAGTGAACACATGCATAGGGATGGCCTTGTAAACACTTGGGGAGGCATCATTTCAGTGCAGGACAATGTCATTGATTCTTAGCTACTTCGTTCGAGTGTAGTCCCTTAAGAGCCCTGAGACCAAAAACACGTACAACTTTGGTAGGTGATTACTTGGTCTTCGTGGCACCTAGAGATGTCTCCCCAGATCCTAAACCTCTGTGTAGGGACCCTCTACAATATAATTTTTTGGTTTTTTCCATCTCCAATCGGTGCTCTCGATGCTCTATTTTTTGAAAACACGTGGAATAGTGCAATTTGAGCTAGTGTAAGTTTGTCAAACACTATATTTTGTAAACAGTGGGTCATGGCACCGAACTGACCGCACCAAAACACTCAGGTGCCTAGGTAAAATCTATAGGAGGAATCGTTTTCATGCAGGATAATGTCGTTTCTTCCGGGATACTTTGTTTGAGCATAGTCCCTTAAAAGACCTGAGACCAAAAACTGTACAACTTCAACGAGTGATTATTTAGTCTTTGTGGCACCTAGAGAAGTCTCATTGGATCCTACACCTTGACATAAGAACCCTCTAAAATATTATATCTTAGTTGTTTCCATCTCCAATCAGTGCTCTCACTACCCTAGTATTTTCAAATGCATGAAATAGTGTAGTTTGAGCCTGTCAAATGCTATATTTTCAAACAGTGGGGTCGTGGCACCGAACTAATTATGCTAACACATTTGGGTGGTAAGGTAAATGCTAGAGGAAGTTTATTTTCGGTACGGGACAATGTCTTTGCTTTCGGGCATAGTCCCTTAAGATCCTTGAGACCAAAAAATCATACTTCAATGAGTGATTACTTGGTCTCTGTGGCACCTAGAGAAGTCTCATTAGATCCTACACCTTAGTGTAGGTATCCTCTATAATATACCATCTCGATGTTTTTCATCTCCAATTGGTGCTCTCACTACCCTATTGTTTGTAAACACACAAAATAGGGCAATTTGAGCCAGTGTAAGGTTGTCAAACACTATTTTGTAAACGGTGGGTCGTGGCACCAAACTAACTGTGCCAACACATCCAGGTGGCTAGGTAAACACTAGAGAATGTGTTGTTTTGGTGTGAGATAATTTCATTACTTCCAGGCTACTTCATTCTTGTGTAATCACTTAAGAGCCTTGAGACCAAAAAACCGTACCACTTCAATGGGTGATTAGTGGGTCTCCATGGCATCTAGAGACATCTTGTCAGATCCTACACCTCAGCGTAGGGACCCTATAACAATATCCTATCTCATTATTTTTTGTTTCTAATTGGGGTTATTGCTGCCCTATTATTTGTAAACACATGAAATAATGTTTTCATCACATCGAACCAGCTGCACCATAATGTTCGGGTGGCTAGTTAAACACTAGAGGAGTCATCATTTTTTTGCAATAAAATGTCGTTGCTTTTAGGCTACTTCGTACGGGCGTAGTCCCTTAAGAGCCTTGAGACCAAAAAACCATACAACTTCGACGAGTGATTACTTGGTCTCTGTGGCACCTAGAGATTTCTCAGTAGATCCTACAGCTTGGCATAGGGACCCTCTACAATAGTGTATCTCAATTTTTTTCATCTCCGATCAGTGCTCTTGATGCCCTATTATTTGCAAACAAGTGAAATAGTGTAGTTTGAGCTAGTGTAAGGTTGTCAAATGCTATATTTTGTAAACGGTGGGTCGTGGCACCGAACCAAATGTACAAAAAGATCTAGGTTCCCAGGTAAACACTAGAGGAGGTGTTGTTTTGGTGTGGGACAATGCTGTTTCTTTTGGGCTACTTCATTCGTGTGTAGTCCCTTAAGAGCACTGATACTAATAAACCATACAACTTCGACGCGTGATTACTCGGTCTCCATGTCACCTAGAAATGTCTCCCTAGATCCTAAGCCTCGGCGTATGGACCCTCTACAATATATTGTCTCGTTGTTTTCCATCTCCAATTGGTGCTCTCATTACCCTATTATTTGCAAACATGTGAAATAGTGTATCTTGAGCCAGTCTAAGGCTATCAAACACTATATTTTTCAAATGGTGGGTCATGGCACTAAAAAAACTATGCGCATGTGTAGGGATGGCCTTGTAAACACTTGGGGAGGAATCATTTTGGTTCTTGTACACACCCAAAATTCCATCTACTAAATTGTTAGAAAATGGTTACAAAGATCCCCAATGATGATTCAAAATCCTTTCAAGAAGGTGTTCGAGCTCCAAAAAATCATTTCAGTATATATTTGTAGCCTAGATATCCTTAATCGTCTTTTCCTTAAATTTGTCCCTCTTCCCCCTTCCTTATTTGCTTGTTTTGGCCTTCAGTGCTAGGAGTGCCACCCTACTTGGGCGGTGGTTCACAAACCCCTGCCCTGACTGTGGCGGCAGTCCTAAAACCACTGCCCTGCACAGGGCGGCAGTCCTAATTGATTTTTCCAAAATCTTCAAGTGAGAAATTACATGCAAGGATTTGCTTAATTTTATCTTTTGTACACGTCAGTGAGTCGAATTTGTTAAAAATATCATCGTCTGCTTGGTTCTCCTAGTTCCTTCTATTTTTTAATAGATTTAATGAGTGGAACTACCTCTTCTTACCTTGTGTATGAAGTAACCTCATAGCCTCCATTCCTATATATTCCATGCTTGTATTCAAACAAAAGGCCTGAGAATTTTGTGTATCTTGCATTTTTATGCTGTCATTATCTTCCTAGGAATTACATAGCCAAGTTTAGATCTCTTGTGTTATATTTCTTCTACCTACATTAAATCTAGATTGCTTCTAAGCTGCCATCACTTGTGTGTCATCTTCTTGTTGTTGTTATTTGCATTCCCTATCCTTGGACTCACATGAACACTCAGAGAAAGAAAGGAAAGAACTGAGGGGATAGATACTCATACTACTAGATTTGCCAAAGCTCTTGCTCTTCCAGGTTGGAGTTGTGTATTTGTTTGCTTTGTTTTGTCAAATCGTCAAATTGCATATCAAATAGAGTAGAGAAACAATTCATTTCAATTAATCAGATAGCTGCAAGTAAATCAAGTCAATAGGAATTTTTCTATTCAATATTGCCAGGGGTGTAGTGGGTGAATAATAGCTCTATTAGAGTCATGATTTATTCTTCACTTCTGCGGTAGAGTTGGAGAGATTTTATTTGAATTAGAGTAGATATTAGATTTAGATTCACACATCTGCACAGATAGCTAGATACATCTGGCCAGTTGTTTGTTTTTATGTAAATTGTTTATTAGATTAGATGCATTGTCTGAAAAGTTAGAAAAGAAAAAAAAAATTATTTCCTTAGATTGGTTTGTTTTATTGATTTGTTATATATATTGAGAAAACACCAAAAATATAGTTTAGATTTCCTTTGATAGATAGTTTATTTACCGAAAATGACCCAAATTATTTTACAGGCCAAAGTTAGTAACTGATATTGACACAAGTCTGTACTTAACAATCTTACACACACCCACCACATACCCAGAGAAAATAAGACAGTTAGAGACTTTAAACATAGTTTCTAATCAGGCCTATGACTTTTGGAATGCTCATGGAAATAGGATTTGATTGCATGCATGAAAATTCAATGGCCTCAACCTCAATGAGTCTTTGGTTATGACCCACAGGTCCCGCAACCCAACAGGCCTCTAGTCAATTAGATATCAAAACTAGCCTACGCACACAGGTATTCATATCCTCGCCACTTATGCCTGATATTATCACACAACTTTCATTGTTGAATATAGTACCCGATCAGGCTAATACTTTTTGGACAAGAATAGAGAATAACCCTTAGTTCCTGTAGCTCCACCAAATCTCTTGTCTCAATTTCCATGACCTTGTCTAGAAACCCATATGAGGCACCTACAGGTTACTTTCCATGTATTTCACAACCAATCAATAGAATCTCAGATGAGATAGATATCGATTGGTGGCTCTGAGTAGCTATTATATCAAACCCTACCATCACACCCCTTCAGGTTAGGAGAGAATTCTTTTCCTTAGATTCGCATATTCTGTTATTGCATATCGAAGACATAAGGTTTCCCAATTAGCTTGGTCATCTCCATCACTTTCACTCCCATTTCAAATTCCACACTGGATGTCTCGACACGAACTTGGGAGGTCGGGTGTGAAGATGGTCACGTGTTGATTTTCTGTTGTATAAATTGGTGAACCCGACGTGAAGAACTAGTCTCTAAACGGTTTCCGCTTTCATCCATCCTTTATCTTGTGGGTATTCTTATAACCCCTGAATATGTCACAATATGACGAGTACAGTTGACACGTCCCGAGTTTTGACTTGTACCAGTACCATTCAAACATAGCACAATAGTCACCATCACTTTCAACATGGGTAGACAACCTCTCATCCACTCAAAAACCCTCTGCTTTAGGGAACCAATGTTGGTTCTTCTGTATGCATCGAATAGCTAGATCAAATCACTTAGACTTACCCCCTTGAAAAATCAAGTTCAAATAAAATGACATTTACTAGAGAAGTGAGCTCATCTCCTCAGGTATTGTTTCGACAGCCCATTACCATGTAGTTTGATCAACTCCCCCCATCTTGATGAGGAGTATATAGCTCGATATGGTAGGAGTGAGTAGTAATTCCAACAAATGAACCAATATTTTTATAGTTTGCAAAGACAAGGTAGTGTCTCACTTCAAAACAATAATGCTACCCCCCCGCCACCAACTAAAAATACAACCAATGAGGGGTGGCAACATCATGAAAAATTCATAGCGGGACACCATACTCCTCAACAACCTCCAAGGGTTCAACCAAAGGAATCTAAGCATGGCACTTCCCCGTCAATGGGAAATGTCATTTCATCTTTGGTTGATAAAGTCAAGGAGTTAGAGCTTGACCAAAATATATAGAATTCATATGCAGGGCAAGCATGGGCTCCTTCCTACCCATAGAACTATGGGAAAATACTGATTTCCCAGAATCTGTCAGTCTACATGAATACTCCGAACCATGCAAACTTGATAACTAAGATGGGTACCTTGGGAATTCCTCCTCAAGCCACATATGGATATCTAAAACATGTGCTAGCCAGAAATACGTTCTCAAATGCCATGCCAGCTAGAAATGTGACGTTCCCTGGCTTCGCGCCTTCAGTTCCATATCAAGGAAGTCAACCCCCTTATATACACATGTATTCTAAATCTCCATAAGGGGACATGTACACCTACCTAGGTCCATATGGAAAAATGCAAGGAATGTCATACACCTCGCTAAAATGTCTATGTTGTCCCATTTCAGCAGCCAATGCAGCCCCCACCTCCCCAACAAGGGTCTTCAATGGTGGAAACATATGTAATGGGGACTTATTTCGAGTATCTCAAAGAACCCCTAGATTTCTCCATTTGGGTAGTCATACTCCCTGAGATCACTTCCTCATCTCCCAAATTCCAATGGGGAGGGTGATCCAAATTCCCTACGTCAAAGCTTATGCAATGACCATTCGAGAGTTGCTCCCACGGGATGTAGTCATTGCAAAAAATTTTCCCTAAGACACTAGAAGGTATTGCTCTCGAATTGGTATTATAGGATACCGGTGGATTCGATACACTCATTCAAGCAACAAGTGTCAAATATTTATCAAAGCCTTTGATATGAACAAGCTTTTGCAAACATAGGAATTAGATAATTTCTTCATATCAAACAAAAACATAACGATTCTGCAACTCACTTCATTCAGAGGTGGCGACATGCTCCTCTACTCTTCCACAAGTGCTCCAAACATGGACCAAATAGAAATTTTGTGATTTGTTCCTCCACTCCCATCATCATAGAGGCACGAAGGAAGAGGTTAAAAAGTTCCCACTAAGGAGCTATGAAGAGGTACTGGACGGTGCTCTTCAAATCGACCAGGCGGCCATTGACAGTGGTCATAAGACCAACAGAGAAAATGGGAAGTTAGTTATCCCTTTCTCAAAACACTCCCAGTTACTCCAACAATAAAAATAACAATCAAGGACCAAATATTCTTAATAATAATCATGGAGTCATGATCGACAATGTAACTGACCAGCCCAAAAATCCTAATCTTGTTAATCCCATCGGTATAGGTATAACAAATAACAACAATAATGGGAATAACAATGGTAATAACTAGAGGGGCAACAATTTCTCACCCTCAATAAATGTTGTGGATTTTAATCATCCCCAACAACAACAACAACCTCAGCCACAAAGACAAATGCTGACCCCAAGCCCTAATCAATACCCTAACCAATACTAGAACTAGGGGCTAGGGTTCCCAAGTGTTAATTATAACAGTCAACAACCTAACAATAACTTTGGTTTTGGACCACAACAAGGAACAAACCAAAGGCCTCGAGTTTATGATCCAGACTTGTATTGTAGTTTCCATAGGGTCTGTGGGCATGACGCAAGAACCTACCGCGATTGTAATAAGTTTTTGTAATGTTTTCCAGAAGACCAAAGAGAGTTATTTGTCGACATGTTTATAGTTAACCCAAATACACCTAATCAAAACACCTATATGGGACCAATGTCTCCACATAACACACCATTGGGAATCTTCAATGATCCTCTCCCCACACATCCGAAGGACGAGTAGACTAGATCGTAGCAGTTTGAATAAAGGCATTGTAATAGGGACTCATGATCATGAAGCATCAACTTCGTCAAACCTAGAGGTGGCACCTCCTTTGGATGGTTTCCAGTAAATAAAGATTGTAGGTTTGGTTGAGTTAGATGTTGAACTCCAAATTAACGTTGTAACAAGAGCCAGAGACTATTCATCGCATCGGATCCTGATTTACCCTAGTTATCTTGAATAATGTTCATGACACGCTAAGAAAGTTAGTAGGGTCTTATGACTTGATCAATGATCTAACCAAGACCTTTTCACACATTTTCATTTTTAGATCTACTGAATAAATATCTCTCGCTCATCGATCTGCTCTTTTGGAAGCACTTGGTATTAGCAATTTGGCTAACGTTACCCAACCGCCGCTAGAGGCACAGATAAACCATATAGAATTTTATGTTTTCCCTCCAAGGCAGCCCGAGAGGGATATCGGGTTTTGTATTTGACATAAGCAAGATGCCTATGGATGCCAAAATAGCTCATAGAGGTGATCCGACCATGTTTTTACAGGTTTGGATCTACAAAAACTATGTGAAGCATGTAATGATTGATGATGGGGCAGCAATTAATATAGTCCCCTTCTCTCTTTCTTTAGAAGTTAGGATATGGGGAGACTAATTAATTCTTGATGCGAAACACATTGAGGGGCTATGATAGTCTCAAGGTGACCTCGATCGAGACCATAGTATTACCACTCACTCTTGGACCCAAGTTGGTGTTTACTGAGTTTTATATTATAGATCAGGAAACCAACTATAATATGATTCTTGGTCACCCTTGGATCCATCACATGAAAGTAATCCTATCCACCCTATTCCAAGAAGTTAGATTCTTGCATTTAGGGAAATTCTTTGTCACTCAGGGTGATCCAAAGCCCTTTGACATATATCTGGCCAACTTGAATAAAAGGACAGGGGTCCACTCTAAATTTGAGCTTCCCACCAACCAGTTAAACAAACCCGTATGCACGTTACTAGAAGAAAAGTCTGGCTCCCACGATGGAATTAGAGGTTACATGTTTGATTGAGGGTATTTCAGCCATCAAGGATGAAAGTCTTGGTTGTAGATATAGTTTCGTTAGGAACTACAACAAATATTGCTAAACTATTAGAAAAGGATTTTCCCATCCTTCTCCCCTTTGATTCCATGGGTATGGGACATGCTTTAGGACTTGGTTCCCTTCCAGGAAATGAGGTTTACATGGTGGATGTAACCAAGATAAAATAAGAACTTACAAAGGATGAGTCAGCATCTGTATTTTTGAGTAATTTCTGGACCCTCCACTTTGATGGGGCCAAGTGTCACTTCGGTGTCAGGGTAGGCACAATCCTTACCTCACCCGAAGGAAGGGTTTAACCTTTTTCTTTCAAATTGAATTTTGAATGCAAAAAAAATGGGGCTGAGTATGAGGCTCTCCTATTAGGTCTCATTGTAGCCAAAAGAATAGGAATCCTCAATATTAGGGTGTTGGGTGATTCACAGCTAGTCACAAATCTAGGTATACTGAGGTACACAAGACTAGGGTTGAACACTTACAACTCTATAAAACTGTTGTGTTGGACCTGACTACCCGGGTTTGATTTCATATCAATCGAGGTCAGTTCCATGTGAACAAAACCTTCTGGAAGACTCTATAGTAACTTTTGCCTAATGCTTCACCCCATGTAATGATTTAGAGGACATCAACTTCACGGTTTCACTCCACGTGCTAAACCCTTGATTTGTAAAAATGCCAGTGGTGTCAATGTTGACATACATGGAAGCTAAGGGCTAGTTCAAATCTTCGGACTCTGTCAATGGGAATGAGTCAACTTTAACTTATTTAAAACACTTTGGCAGGAGTTGCATCTTACCTGTCAAGTAGGTAGACTTTTACCCTAATTCCACGTTCCTCCTCTTATTTTTGGAATCCTAATGATTGAGTCATCTCAGGGAAGAGATCTTGAAATTTACGAGTTGGAAGAGGAAGGGGACTTGGAGTTTCCGCCAGTGCCTACATAAGTTGGATGAGGATAATGCATCCTTAATTAAGGGAATGATTGATATAAACATCGGAACAGAGGAGGAACCAAAGATCTTAAAACTAGGGTCCTCATTAACTCTAAAGGAAGTAGAAATTCATACACAAGTACTTAAGGATCATTCAGAAACACCTTCATATTTAATTATAAGGAAATGACAGGAATTGCACCACACATCAGAGTTCACAATATCATCACTAAACTAGATGCCAAGCCAATTAAGCAAAAATCAAGACCTATGAAGCCAAAGGTAGCCCTTATGGTAAAAGAAGAAGTAATGAAGCTTCTCTAGGTAGGATTTATCAAGTCAGTTGATTATTCACAATGGGTATCTAACATTTGCCCCATTCTCAAAAAGGATGGAAAGATCCATATTTGCATAGACTTCCGAGGACATTAACAAGGATTTTTGCAAGGATGATTTCCCGTTAGCATCCATTGATGTTATTGTTGATGTAACTGACTAGATTTGAGTTGTTGTCCCTCATGGATGGGTTTTTTAGATATAATCAAATTAAAATCTCAGCCAAGGATCAAGCTAAAACTACGTTTATAACTCCTTGGGGAACTTATTGTTATGCCTTCCTATGCCTTTTTGGTCTTAAGAATGTTGGCACTACATACCAATGAGAAAATGACTTATATATTCCATGATCTCATTCATAAGATTGTGGAATGCTAAGTGGATGACCTACTGGCCAAGGCCAGGAAGTGCTGCAATCACCCAGAGGTGCTTCGTATCATTCTCTCGCGCTTGATTGAGTATGGAGTCATGTTGAATCTAGAGAAATGTGTATTTGGTGTAATAGGTGGAAAGCTCCCGGGTTACATTATATCTTCACGAGGGGTTGATGTTGACCCAGTCAAAATCCGTAAGATGTGTTAGAAATGCTTCCACCATTAGACGAGTCTGGTATTAGATCTTTTGTTTGAAAACTCGGTGCAATCTGAAGGTTCATCCTTGACTTGACCTTTGTCATTCATCCAATCAATAATTTGTTAAAGAAATATTATAAAATTGATTGGATGGAGGAATGCAATGAGGCCTTCAAGGTGATTAAACGATTTTTGTTATCTCCTCCCACGCTAACAGCCACCAAGGTCAGATCGCACTTTGATCTTATATTCGCATGCTATAGACATGTTTCGCTAGCCTGTATGTTAGCTCAATAGAAACGATGGCAAAAGTGGGAACCGAGCTGTTTATTTTATCAGTCAGTACGTTACTCGATTATGAGACACGCTATACATGTAGGCAGAAAAGGTATGCCTCACCATAGTTTTTACAACCAAGCGCTTAAGACATTACATGGTTAATCAAGAGACAAGGGTCATCGTCAAGTCAGACAACTTACGAACATTCCTCATGCAAGGATCCCTGTCTAAAAATGTTTGGGCATTTCATTACATTAATGGGAGAGTTTGAGCTAATGTTTGTAAATCAAAAATTCGTTAACGGTCAAATAATTGACAGACTGGTTGGCTAATAATCCATTAGATAAGGGTGATTTGGTAGATTTGGACTTTCCCGATGAGTGTGATATATTTCGTTGAAACCATGCCCCAATATCTTTGTATGTCCCTAGTATGCTGACATTATCAATTTCATCATGTACCACACATACCTAGAAGGGGAAACGTCATAACAAAGAAGGTGGTTAGTGCATAATTTCCTGCCAAAGTATGTTATCATAGAATAGGTGCTTTATCATAGAGCCTTTGATGAAATTCTATTAAGATGTGTTGATCCTAAAGAGTCTGAAAATATTGTTTATGAGTCAGATAGTGGGGTATGTGGTGGCCACTTCGGTGGCCACACCACTACTCGGAAGATACATCAGATGGACTATTTCTGGTCCACCCTCAAACATGATGCAGTAGAGTTTGTGCACAGATGCCACAAGTGTCAAGAGTTTTCCCATGAAATCCACATACGTGGGGCATGGATTTGATAGGGAATTTCTCTCCCTCATCGATGGATGGCCATAATTTCATAATTATAGCTACAAAGTACTTTACTAAGTGGGTAGAAGCCATGCCCCTTACCATTTTCCTTGGCTTTGTAATCGCTAAGTTCATCCTGAACTAGATCATTTGTAGGTATGGGGTGCCACAGGTCATTATTTTTGATAATGACACATCTTTCAAAAATGACGAGGTGCGTGAGTTGTGTGCAAAGTTCAAAATAATTCATCACACGGCTTCTCTCTACTACCCTCAGGATAATGGACAAACTGATGCTACCAATAAGACTTTAAAGTCCATTCTTCTAAAAATTGTTAAGGAGAATAAACGAGATTAGCATCTAAATATTTTTTCGGCCTTGTGGGCCTATCGAACATCAGTTAGAACACCAATGGGAGCAACTCCCTTTTCTTTAGTATTCGGTGTTGAGGCAGTTCTGCCACTTGAAGTCGAAATACCCAACCTTCACATTTCGCTAGTGGGATCCTAAGAGAGGAGGGTTATTGAGAAGCTCGTCTCTCCTAATTAGAAAGCCTCAATGAAGTTACCATGAATGCTGAACAATGACACATTGTGTATATTGACCGTGTGGCTCGGTAATAAAATAAGAGGGTGTACGAACGTGAGATCTACGAAGGAGATTTGGTATTAAGACTCAATAGTCGAATAGAAAAGAAGACCAGCGAGGAAAGAAAGTTCATACCAAGGTGGTTAGGTCCATATCAAGTGGTGGAAGATTATAAAAATGGCACGGTCCATTTGTGTACTCTAGAAGGTGAGGATTTTAGTGAATCCGTGAACTCCCTTCACCTAAAGAGATACTACGCATGATCCATCAGCATTCTCATATGTACATTATTGCATCTACATTACATTTTCATTTTTCTGTTCATTTTGTAAAAAGTGTGATCAATGAGCTTATTCTTATAGTAATCCCCAAAAACTTCTAAAAATATTGGCAAAACATTCAAATCATGTCTCTTAAAATCTTCATTGTATCATCAACTATTTTTGTATCCCTCATCGATCCAAACAAGATAAGACAAAGTTTTGACAATAACCATACAAAGTCCTACATACTTGGTTCTACTTTTGGTTTCTTCTTAGGATAGGTGTATTTTGTTCATGGTCTGTTCTAGAAGCTTCATAGTGTCACATGTATCCCACATACATCTCCTTGGAAATAAGAACATTCTAAACATTTTTCCCAAATAAGTAAGTCAAGTACAAATCAACAGAAAATTTTATTTTACACATTTCTTTGCCCTACCAACCTTCGATGTTGAGATTATGTCTCTTACTAGTGATGTAGGGTTAGGAAAGGAAGGAAATTCCCTTACTCGCCTATGATTTTTCCATGATGATAAGCCCGTGCTTCCTACTTGTAGCATGGGGCAAGGTATAGGGGGTATCTTTGACAAACCTGAAAGTCATAAACAATTAAATCAATTATTGTGAAATCTTAAGACAAAATAAAGTGAATTAGATGTTTAAAATTCTAGGAAAAATTCAAAACCTTAAAACCAGATTTTGTCAACCAAGTGGTCATATATGGATCCAAGTCTAGATAAACTGTACAGAAATTCACATGCTAAACTATGAGGTAGAATTAGTAGGCTAAGGTTGTAGCATCCCAATTTGGCTATTTCAAACCTATGTCTTTGTCTCACCACTACCATTCAACAAATTTCATGGCTTGTGCCCTTTCTAACTCTAGGTGTTGAGCCTTCACATCTTAATAGTTGCGTGGGGTTAGGAGTGGGGCAAGCATATCTATTCATCATATCATTATGTCATCACGTTTTTTCAAGACAAATATGAAGTACCGAAGATTGCATAAGAAACTAAGTTTAATATCACATTGTGTTTGCATCATCATATATCAGCATTATGAAATACAAAAAGAAATCATTATGTTATCATTTCACATCAACTGCATACATTCCAAAAAGCATAGAAAAGTGGAACTCTAAACATCTAGAGTACACATGAGAGATAAGACAAAGAGGGTCAACTCGGATACAATGGAATGCTGAACCAAAAATAGAGTCTATATATATCATAATGGATCAAGTTTGTATATAATGTCATCATGCGCTAGGCATGGTCAAAAATGCTCGTAACAAGCCTGAAACATACAAAAAAATCATATAATGACAAAAAATAGTATCAAAGCAATAAAGGCTCAGTGGCCTGTTAATCAATGTGTGATCCCTTAGATGGTTTGCGGCCATGCCTAGGGCTCCTCCTGCGACTGCGACGGCATTGAGAATGGACTAAATGGTGTGAGTGCTCATGGTGGCGCCTGTTACCCGTAGCCTCACTATGAGAATGGCTTCATCTCATCAAGCGCTCGGCGGTATCATACCCAGCTACTATGGCATGAAGAGAGGTCACCATCTCTGTGATCTTCCAGACATGAGAAAATACATCAGAATGTCAGCCAGCGGCTAACGTCTTCCCTGAATCAACAGCTAACTCAGCCTGAGTCTTCACCGAGGGGATCAACAGGGTTTCCACACATACCTGCTGAATGAGCTCTCGCCACTCGTGTACAGATGATATAAAAGGAAAAAGAAGAGATAGTGAGAAAAGATAAAATCATAGAACATAAGTCAAAAGAGAATGCTACATTAAACCTGCGAAAATCAATAAGTAGAAATAGAGAAAGGAGTATAAAACATACTCGGGTCTCCGGGCATCCATGTGGGATCAATGGCTACTACAGTAGGTGATGGTGGTGGCTATGGAGCCTCCCCGAATCCCAAGGCATGGTGCTATCTCATCACAAATTCATCGTCTCCTCCAAGTGTCTCCTCTAAGACCAGATTCTCTCTCTCCACACTCACCTCGTCACATGCTACTCTGAGAATCTCCTAAGTGTCATGCAACTTAGGGTCACTGTCAACTCCCTCTGAAGGTCCTACCCCCTCATCCTCCTCTTCATCTGAATCCTCCTCCATTTCATCTCCTGCATCCTCCTCAGAGTTAGATTCCAAATCAATCGGTTCATCCTCTTCCCCACTGTGAGCAGGATCTGCCCCAATATGAAATAAGAGTGCTTTAGGAGCACCAAATACCCACTGATCCTGAACTACGCACATAACTATAATAAGCACACCAAGAGTAACAAATGTCCAGCTAAGATCCCCTCTAGGACCTCTCTGTGCCTCTTGGATAGTCTAGTAAACAAGTGTCACTGGAGGAAGCATGACAGGGTATGGAAGACCGAAATGCTGAGGTACCCAGTCAAAGGGATGAATCTCTAGTCTCTCAGTCCTGTCAACTAGTTGGATCATGGAAGAGCAGGCTACAATCTTCATGGTCTCCTCACTCCATATCCTTGTCATGTCCTGATAAGGTGTGGGGGACATGTCGGCCATAGTTAGAGAGGCCACTAACTCATGTGAAGTCTGAAGCACAGACATGTCTATCCATCTAGCTTCCTAGATAGCCCCTGGATCTGACACCTCAACCCCCAAATCATATGGGATGAAACACTTGTAGACCCAACTCATAACCAGGGTGGGGTGGCTCAAGGATTGTCCCTGCAATTTGATGACTCTGTATAAATCTGGGTATGTGGTCCCTAGGAGATCTACTCCCCAGGCATACTTACAGCCATGAGCCTCGATTTACACAATTATGGGGGCCCAATAGTACAAAATTCTATATCCCCCCTTGCCGCTGATCAATCTCGAGGACAGGATACTCATGATGGCTCTTCGAAGGGTAGGAATGGGAGTGGTAGCAACAGACCAAACCTTCATTCCCTTCTTCGAGCCAGAAGAGACAATAAAATCTCCCATATATGTAGCCTATTGTCTCATCATAACTCTAGATACTAATGTCTCCAATTTCATTTTCCTACCAAGTACTGGGAGACCAAGAATGCGGTAGACATCCTCCAAAGTGATGGTCCACTCCCCCTGACACCTAGGAACCGGAAAGTGTTCCAGTTTACATCCCAGTAAGAAAATAGGTCACACAGAATATGACTAGTAGGAGCAACATGGGGCACCCGTGCTATCTGCTAGATGCTTGGCCAATGTAAAAGGTCTGTCTCAACCTAGGTCAACTGATCTAAAATCCCAAGGAGCCAATCGCACTCTCTCTGCTCCAGTGTATGTACTCCACCTTTTTCTGCATCCACCAAAACATGAGAAAAGAGTAAGTTAGTAAGGTACACCACACAATAAGCTAATCAAAAACATAGTAAACTCTCGAAAATCCAAAAAAACTCAAGTTTTGAGCATGTTTTTATAGTCTTTCCAGAACCGCCACTCAGTGCAGGGCAGTGGTTCCCGGACCGCTACCCTGATTTGGGCGGCAGTCCTATGACTGCCACCCTACTTTGGGTGGCGGTCCTGAATTGATTTTCGAAATGTTCCCTTAACCCTAGAAATGACCAAAAATGTTTAAATTGACCATTTTTAACAAAATAAAAGCATGCCCTATGGGTGCCCCCCCTAAAGACTCATTCGAGACAAGAAATTTTAAAATATCCCCCCTAGATGAACTTTTCAATGTTTTAACTTTTAGGGTAAAAAAGGACAAACAAGGAAATAACTAACCTGAGAGCACACTGGCCGATCTCCCACTCATGGAGGTATGAGCACGATCTCAGCAAGAACGTATCAACTATATCCTCGTCAAAAATGGTCACCGTGAATCCAGAGCTCCAAATCAATCAAACAATCCAAATCAGCAATGCATGAATGAATTGATAAATGAATTTGTTTTGATATATACATGATATTTCTAACTTTGTTTTCAGTATATGTGTTCATATGACTGGAACGTTGGTGCAGGTATATTTCTATATCCACACACAGATGGTAAGTCCTCTTGTCGTCTTAATTTAGTGTTTATTTTTCAATCTCTTATCTATCTGCACTTGAGTCTTCTTTTCCTCTTGCAAGTATTGGGAGTTTAGACAATGAGATTTAAACACACGGGCATGTAAGGTATATTATCTAACTCCCCATTTCAGGAATGCCATACTCGAACTCTACATTTTACGCCTCTTCATGGCCAAGATGCTTCTCCAAGGGGGCAATATGTACGCACCCAAAATTGCATGTGCTACATTGTCAGAAAACGGTTACAAAGATCCCCAATGATGATTCAAAATCCTTTCAAGAAGGTTTTTGAGCTCTAAAAACCCATTTGCAGTATATATTTGTAGCCTAGATATCCTTACTTGTTTTTTCCTTGCATTTTTCCCTCTTCCCCTTCCTTATGTGCTTGTTTTGGCCTTCAGTTCCATGACTGCCGCCTTACCTGGGCAGCGGTTCGCAAACCACCGTGCTGACTAGGGCGGCGGTCTTGAAACCACCGCCCTGCAAATGGTGGTGGTCCTGATCAATTTTTCCAGAATCTTCATGTGAGAAATTTCATGTGACGATTCACTTAAGTTTATCTTTTGAATGTGTCTGTGAGTCAAATTTGCTAAAAATAGCTTCACCTGCTTGGTTCTCCTAGTTCCTTCGATTTTTTAATAGATTTAATGAGTGGAACTGACTCTTCTTGCCTTGTGCATGAAGTAGCCTCCTAGCCTCTATTCCTATATATTCCATGCTTGTATTCAAACAAAAGGCTTGAGAATTTTGTGTATCTTGCATTGTTATACTGCCATAATCTTGCTAAGAATTGCATAACCAAGTCCATATCTCTTTTGTTATCTTTCTTCTACCTGCATTACATCTAGATTGCTTCCAAGCTACCATCACTCATGAACCATCTTCTTGTTGATGTTCTTTGCATTCCCAATCCTTGGACTCACATGAACACTCAGAGAAAGAAAGGAAGGAACTGAGGGGATAGATACTCATACTACTATATTTTCCAAAGCTCTTGCTCTTCTAGGTTGGAGTTGTGTATTTATTTGCTTTCTTTTGTCGATTTGACAAATTACATATCAAATAGAGTAGAGAAACAATTCATTTCAATTAATCAGATAGCTTCAAGTGAATCAAGTCAATAGGAATTTTTCTCTTCAATATTGCTAGGGGAGTAGTGGGTGAATAATAGCTCTGTTATAGTCATGATTTATTCTTCACTTCTGAGGTAGAGTCTAAGAGATGTTATTTGAATTAGAGTAGATCTTAGATTTAGATTCACACATTTGCACAAATAGCTAGCTACATCCAACCACTTGTTTTTTGTTCTTTAAATTTTTTATTAGATTAGATCTAATCTAATATGCATTGTCTGAAAAGTTAGAAAATCAAAGAAAATATTTATTTCCATAGATTATTTTGTTTTATTGATTTGTTCTATATATTGAGAGAAAACACCAAAAATATAGTTTATATTTCCTTTGATAGATAGTTTATTTACCGAAAATGAACCAAATGTATTTTGCATGACCATCAATGGTCCGCAATAGGAAAAGATCTACGGTTGTGATCCTTTGGTCCCATAACCCAACGGGCTAAAGTTAGTAACTGATATTGACAAAAGTTCTGTTCTCAACAATATTACGCCAACCCAGTACATACGCAAAGAAACTAAGATAGTTAGAGACTTTAAACATAGCTTCTAATTAAACCTATGACTTTTAGACTACTCCTGGAAATAGGATTTGATTGCATGCATGACAATTCAAGGGGCCTCATCCTCAACGAGTCTTTGGGTTGTGACCCCACAGGTCCCCGCAACCCAACGGGCCTACTAGTTAATTAGATATCGACACTAGCCTACACACACATGTATTCATTTCCTTTCCGCTTCCACCTGATATTATCATACAACTTTCATTGTTGAATATAGTCAGCCGATTAGGCTAAGAATTTCTAGAAAAGACCAGAGAATCACCCTTAGTTCATATAGCTCCACTACATCTCTTTTTCTCGATTTCCATGATCTTTTTCTGGAAACCCATATGAGGCACCTGCAGGTTACTTTCCATGTATTCCGCAACCAATCAATAGAATCTTGGCTGAGCTAGACATCAATTGGAGTCTCCAAGTAGCTATTATATCAGACCCTACCATCACACCCCCTTTAGGTTAGGAGATCATTGTTTGCCTTAGATTTAGCAGATTCCATTATTGTATGTCAAAGACATAAGGTTGCCCAATCAGCTTGGTCATCACCATCAGTTTCACTCTCATTTCAAATTCCACACCTGTTGTCTCGGCATGACCTCGGGAGGTTGGGTGCAAAGAAAGTCAAGTATTGAGTTTCTATCGTACAGTTCCCTATGCTCCTGTGCTTTCGAGATACCTCCTTCGGAGCCAAGAACCCCCTCCACAGGTACATAAATTGTTGTTAGTTTCTTCTATTTTCTTGTAAAACAATGAAATCTTCTCTTAGCTTTGATAATATAAAATTCTCTACTAATAGTTGCAACCTCGTGAAGGTGGAATCTTTTCTCGCACCACTAAGATACATAAAAGTGTTATTCAAAGAAATTTAAGTTAAATCAAAACCATACTAGATATATACAAAATACACAAATTTAATAAAATATATGAACTTGAATCTAGAACTGACAAATTTAATCAATTCATAGAAATTATATATGTCACGTGAGCATGTAAATTCATTCCAATGTTCACCATCAAGATGTGAAAGTGGAATCTTTTCTGGCATCACTAACCTGCATAAAAATGTTAGTCAATGAAATTTAAGTTGAATCAAAACCTTTTATTAGATATATACAAAATACACAAAATTAATAGAATATATGAACTTGAATGATCTAGTTGCAAAATTTAAACACTTCAAAGAAATTATATATACCATACGAACATGTCTAAATTCATTCCAATGAACCATCAGGTCGTGAAGGTGGAAGATTTTTTGGTACCACTAACCTGCATGAAAGTGTTAAAATCAAATAAATTTAAGTTAAATCAAAACCATACTAGCTATATACAAAATACAAAAATTTAATAAAATATATGAACTTGAAGATCTAGTTGAGAAATTTAAACACTTCAAGGAAATTATATATACCAAACATTAGCATGTAAATTCATTCCAATGAACCATCAGGATCAAATCTACTCTAAATAGCGGACAAGATTGCTTCATGATCTGAATCTCAAACCTTCCAAAGAATATTGTTATTAGGCCTTCCTCAATATCTATACAGCTGAATATTTTTCACTAGAACTAAATGCAAATATAAGAGTATTTTCATGTGTGCCTCAAATTCTTCAAACACTAAAATAGAGGAATTTTTTAATGGATACCATCGAAGCCAAATTCAAGTAACTACCATTGACCCTGTAGGGTACTCAATATATTTTCCATCTATAATAGGAAAAGTAAAATTATTTCTTTCCTCGATGTAACGACATAAGAAATAGTATGTTTCTTCTTCATTGTCTTTGGTCATAATAACTGTGAACACATGTCCTACAAAAAAACAAAGGTTTCAACTCAAATTTAAATTATGTATTAATTTCAATGGACATAGCTCAATACAAAAATTGTAAATAATCATTTAACTTGTTGCACCAAAATCAAAATGTTGTCAAATTCCTTAGATGTTACAACTTCATCTAGAGAAACAAATCATAATGCATGTGGAAGTTGATAACTAGGAAGAAGAGTTAGAGGCGTACAAATCCATCCAACCAACCGTTCTTGTGAAGAATACTCAATAGTGAAAAATTCGATACAAGATGCACAAAAACATGCCAACTTTCTTATCCATGTGGCCCACAAAGTAGCGTCTGAGCTACAAAATGAGTGCATATCACTAGACCCTATGAGTGTCATGCAATCCTCATAGTTAACAATTTTTTGTTCCTCTATCAACCAAAACTATCTACAAACTATGGAATTTTCTTGAGAACCTCGGGCCATGTTATCAATACATCATTCTAGTATGATCTTTGCATCTTTCAATTATCACCATCTTTGTACTTCAACTCTTCTCTTGCAAGAGCTCTTTTCACACAATCCCCTGCACCACCATGCTCTCCTTTTACATTTCCATCCTCAGTGAAACTCCAAATATGTTGCACACCCATATTTACGTACATCATTCTCATCCATTAAAAAATTCATGCATTCTTAAATTGATATTGGGTAAAAGCACAATAAAATGTCCCACTTTTTGGTATGGTTTTGTACCTTAGTAAACATGAATTTTCAGTTTAATTGATTTTCTAAAGTTTATAGCCAGAAAACCGTACACATTCATGAAATTCTACGAACTAACGAAATGTTTTGGTTTAGAGTGTAGAATACATGTATATTTTTTTAAAAAAATATTTGGCAAAAAATCTAGTATTTTTCTTAATTTTATTCATATGTTGTTTCTTATGTTATTAAAGAGGAATGACTGTCCCTTGAGTGGTTTTTTAAAATGAAAACTTATCTTTTTACTATGAAATTTTAGATATATGTTCAAGATTATAATTTTGACATGCAGTCAAAATTTCATATTTTTTTTGACTTATATTTTTTTTTTAATTAATTATTTAGTAACTATATTTTAAAATAAATGGTGTCCATATTTCAATGCCAATAACTTTTAATATTTATATCAAAATTTAATTTTTTTTTTTCATAGGCAAGAAGAAGAATTTCAACAAAATACTAATTATATTTTTTTTCAATTTTTTTTGGATATATTGTACTATTTTTCAAATTTGGTTGATTGTGTACTATTGATTGCCCTAAAATACCGTATGTTAGTAAGAATTAAAAAATAAATAGCAAAACAGATTTTTTTAAAAATGAAAATTCCATTTTTAGAAAGCCAATATAAAATATGAATTTTGTGTCAAAAAGTTTGTAAGTTAACTATTTCGTTTACCAGCTGGTTACGTGGCATCCCGAAGTGGCAGATTTTGGGTCACAATTGTCCCCAAAAAGATTTGGGGCCAAAATGTGCCATTTTGGGCACCACGTCACTGCCACTCAACGGGGTTCGCGCGAACTAGGGTTCGCGCGAACCACTATTCGCGTGAATATGGTTCGTGCGAAACCCATTTTTTGCGCCACCAAAATGCTGCCCAAAACGTCTCCTCCTAGCTTTAATGATTCGCAATTGCCGTCTCCCCTTCTAAATTTAATATTTTACAGGTTACTTACTTAATATTGTTCGCTTTTTTATGTTTTCAAATTTAATTTTTTTACATATTGTTTTTTGTTTTTAAAAGTAAGTGTGTTCTTTTTTAAAATTGTTTTTAACCAAAAATATGTAATATTAAATTAGAAAAGTTGTTTTATACATATTAAATATAAATTCTATTAAATTAAGAAAAGTTGTTTTTAAAGTTATATAAAACTAAAATTAAAAATAACATAATTTCTACTGAGATTTGTATATAAATAGAGTTGCATGCATGCATGCACATATAGTTTTTGTATCAAGTTTACTCTTACACATTCAGATTTGTATCAAGTGTGCAGGTGAAATTTTTTGAAGTGGATGAATCATGGGGAAATGCAAAGAATGAGAAACGAAAATATACCGAGGAAGAGAATGCAGAGAAGAATGCTAGAAGATCTGTTCGTAGGAGGGCACAAAGAGAGAGAGAGAGAAGACACAACAAGTGAAAGACAACGCTGCAAAAATTGGTACATATGTATAGAAACCCTTGATAGATCCTAATTTTTTTTTAGTTCTAAGGTTTAAATATGATAATTTATGTTTTTTAGATTGCGTTAAAGGCAAGGGTTTTGATAGGATCCCATGTGTATGTTTATGGACACAGATCATGATGCGCAACATTATGCTGAAGTGATATCAAAAGTTATGGAATTACTTCCCAAAAAGAATGTGAAACACTTGGTGAAGATGGATTTACAAAAATTAAAAGAATTTTCCGAACAAGAACCACTATCACGAAAGAAAACAGCAAAAAGTGTAGAGATAATATATGGTGAATTTGTTAATTTGACTACAGTTGCTAGAGCACATTTGTTGGTTACATTCTTGAATCATGTTGATATGAAGGAAACATTAGAATTGTTAGGTGTTGATTTTGGACAGAAAAATTCAAAACGTGTAGAAGAAGAATTTGTTGGGAATGTTTTTAAAGGAATAAGTTCTTTGGGTACAAAAACTAGGTCTGCTGATAAGAGTATTTCTCGTAGAGCAATATTAACTTCAGTTGTAAGTGAAGATACAACAAAGAATCGTCATGTTACCGCATTTGCCAAGGCATTGGGTTTATCTAGAAAGACGGTTAGCAGGTATGCAAAAAGGAGGAAGACATTGGATGACTCTACTATGGAAGGAAATTGGGCACTAATGTGTAGAAATCCACGTTCTGATAAAATAGAGGATAATATTGTGAAGATAGTTTCTGATTTTTGGACTGAAAGGACTCGTCCTTCTCCGAATGTGAGGGGATGTTTTAAAACATAGGGTAACTCGCAATAACTATGACGAACATATAAAACATTGGCTTGAAATAACTCAACACGAGATGTACATAAAGTTTACAGAAGAAAATCCAGATGTTAAGATTGGACAACGAATGTTTGAAAATTTGAAGCCTTGGTATGTGCGAGCTGATAAAGTCCTTGACACATGTTGTTGTCGCTATCACGTTGAGTTTGATTATCACTATCAGGTACATAAAAATTTATAGATTCAATGTATATATATTTTGAGGCGTGCTTTCATTTATATCTATATATTTAAAATTTGTTTAAATATCATTTTTTGAGACATGTGATTTAAAATTAATGTATTTCAAAATCTATGTTTTTTTCAGGTGTATAGAAAGTTACGAGAAGAAATTGCCCCACCTACACGTGTCAGTGAATTCATAACTTCAATTATTTGCAACGTATCTGATGATCATGTTGATGATCGTATGACTTGCATCAAAGGTGTCTGTGACAAGTGTGGGGACTTGAAATTATTGCCAAAAACAAATGAAGATTTGGACACAGTTAACCTGGTTGCTTGCAAGAGGTGATATATATAAATTTATGTTTTTAAATTTGGATGTTAGATTTTATTTTGATTTTTATTTTACTGCAAATGAATACATGACAATTTGTCCATGTTATGAATTGATTTTGTAGGTTCAAATACATAAAATATTCAACAAGGCTTGGAAAAGATGCAACCAGGTTGGATTTGGTAGAAGAGGAAATCCCCATTGCTACATTCATGCAAAGTTTCCGAAGTTTAATTAGTCCGTACATCAAACATTCTCACTATTCAAAGTGGCAGGCTACACAATTCAAGACTAATAGGGACACATTCCCTATTGGTTCCATATTGTCCGTGGTTGATTTTGCTGAGAATTACTCATTTTCTCATCAAAAAGAAATTCAAACACAGTATTATCATACTGACCAGGTTACTATCATGGTTCAAGTATTTTATAGGCATGCACAATTGGATTTGGATGGGGTTGAAAGTACATATGTGAAGCGAATGATCAAGAAGGAGTATCACTTCTATATAAGTGATGACAAAGAACATGACACCCACTTTGTGCAACATTGTTTTGGTTTGTTCTTTCAATATCTTCATCAGCGAGGAATACAGATAGATCACCATTTTGTTTGGTCAGATGGTTGCGCATCACAATTCAAATCCTCTCGCCCTTTCTTTGCACTCAGTCGTTTATCATCGTCATCACAAAATTCCTCATTTATGGAGTTTTTTTGAGAGTGGTCATGGGAAGGGAGAACACGATGGTGCGGGTGCATGCATCAAACGTGCTCTAAAGAAACAAAGCTTTGATTATGAGGGAGATCGATTGATTGATGCCCACACAGTTGTTGAATGGTGTAAGAAACATTTTGCAGTTCAGGTTTCAACCTCACAGGCTTCAACCTCACAGGCTTCAACCTCACATGTTTCAACCCCGCACAGAGTATTTTGGGAGATAAAAGGTACATGCACATTTAAAACATAGATATGTAAATCTTTATGTGATTTATTAAGTGAACTACAAGTTACTAACTTTAAATTTTTTATTCTGATTTTTATTGTTTGTTTTAAACTTTATTGATCTTTTGAGCATGATTAAATGAAGGTATTGATCGGAGGACAAAGTATGGATGTGAAAGGATTCCCAATTCTAGGTCTTTGCACTCTCTGATGACTATGGATAGTAATAACTGGACAATCTGTACAAGAGATTATTCTTGTTTTTGTTATGAATGCATGAACAAATCATATTCAGAGTGCAATAGTAAAAAACATGGGTATGTAGGTGAGTGGAAGCAAGTTCCTTTAGTTGTGGATGACACATATGGATCAGATCATGATGATAGTTTTGAAGATGTGCCATTAATTTCAATTGATTATGACCACATATCTGGACTGGTTAAACAAGGTATGTTTTATTTGAAAGGATCAAGTATAATTTGATAATTAAATATATATATGTATATATAATTTATACTATACATCCGATCATTGAATGTTTCTTTGCATTTTGTTGTAGGAGATGTATTTGCAGTCATTGCTGAAGAAGCCAATATTGAGAAAGTGGAGTACTACTTGTTGCGTTGCACAGAGGAGAGAACAAAGCTAACATGTGAAAATAACAAGTGAAGTGACAACATTTTTTTACTGGCTCAGTTGTAGTGCAGGGAACATACTTACAACAAGTGAAAGCCCTCCAAAGTGGGATTCACTTTGTTGATTACAAACCAGACAAAAAGGTGTATCATTACACCCATCACATAATTGCTACAGAGGTTACAATTGCAGCAGGTGAAGACTACAAATAGTAAACGAAAAAAATGGAGACTAGATGTAGAAGACCATGAAAAACTTTTACAAGTCATTGAACAACGAGCAGAGCCACTTGGTATTATATAGAAGGACATGGAATAAATTACTAAACCTTGTTGGTAATAAACTATTAAGCTAGATAGCATTGTATTTTCTACTTGAAGGGACTATGGAGACCACTATACAATAAAGTTGTTTAATACTTGTGATTCTTACTTGTTGTGAGATGGTTTATGGTTTACAAGTATTGTGATATGGTTGTTACATGGAAGTATGTATGGTATAAACATGATTTATTGACTCATGATAGGCTGATTATGGATCAATTACAACATTACACTTTTTCTTTCCTTTCCTCCGGTTATCGGTTGAGGTTAAACTTGAACCTCAATTTTTAACAGGGCCATGTCGAATGTACATAATTGTTATAATATAATGCTCCAGCGCTCTGTTAAGCTATGAACCTAAGATTTTGAACACGGGTCTGAGCTCCATAATGGTTTGAAACCTAACTCTTCTGTAAACATGGGAAGCAATAGAATGTTCCCCATAATAGCTATAACAATGACCACTCGAATCTTAAGGTTGTAAACATGTCACATTCGGATGTACTCCATAATCGTTACAACACAGCCCAACTTTTTGAATGGTAGTTCTTAAGATTTCTAAACATGGGTCAACCATAATAGCAATACCACTTGAACCCAGGTTGTTGAGATTTCTAAACATGGGTTTTGCTTGAACATTCTGCATAATTGTTGCACCACTTCATCACTGCTTGAACTCCAAGAGTTTGAATGGTACTTCTAATGGCTAAAAATCAATTGTTTGAAAATAGATACGTGCAATTAAGGGAGTCATCATAGCAAAGAGTTCATGCTAGTTTCAGCCTCTATTTTAATTAAAAAATACATACGTACTAGCTTGACTTATGAAACAACTTAATTGTCCCCTGTGCCATTCCAAGATTTCCTGAATATCCAACAATTACTTGATAGGGTCATATATCTAGAGACAAGGACAAATGAAATTTTGTTTCCACTCCCCCTTTCTGACAGATGCAAATGAGAATCAGAGCTTCCACATTCCTTCTACTATTATACATGGATGCATCCGGAGAACCGAAAGCAACTCATTGAGTGACTCTTTTTTTAATTGAGATACTCATGGTATTCACAAAAAAAAAATTACAAAAATGTTGAATAGCCTGTACAATGGCAAGGTATTCAAAAAATGTACAATCCCATCGTCAACGTAACTGGATGGACAAGAACCATAATTGATCTGAATACTTAACCAGGCTCCAAAATATTTTGCTTCCTTGAAGTAAATACCCTTCAGTCAACAATGTTCTTAAGTATCCTCTTTCTACGTTAAGGATACATAACAAGCCTAATCTTATGCAGAGAGCAGAAAACTGATAGTGATTATTTCATGCTTTCATGAAAGCCAAATCCTCCAATTTTGGACAACAATTATGTAACTACAAATTAACTCATAATGCAATATTAAACGTATAGCCCAAACTCATGATCTTAGCAATTGAATCCAGTTACCACAACTGGTATTAATTATGCCAAAATCAGGCCTGGAAATAGTACTGAATGCATTAATGCGTACGATTTAGATGTAGCTTCTATTACTGCCCAAAGACATGGGCATTCATTCACATGCATTTTCAGGTTATCATGGCAGATCGCTATACAATATTAATTAGGTTTGAAACAATAGGATTTACAATATTTCCAGCCACGGCTAAAAGACCACTTCCAAACCAGTAGCCATTTTTCGTTGCAGGATTTCCAAAGTGCAACATGATTGCAGGTCCTTGATCAGAATTAACTGCATGGTAAATTAGCTGCACCAAATCATTCACAATAACCCTTTTCTCATGAGCTTTAATGATCCACTTGGCACTAGGAATTCATTTAGTGATTGCATCAGGTGGGTGTTCAGAATAATATTTGCCCCAAAGAAAAATCAGCGTTTCGATAGGGATCTAATAAAGACGTGCCAACTTGCTAACCGCTACTTCACAGCTGAATTTTAAAGCTACTCACCGTATTGAAACAAGATGCAAGGTTACTAGTATTTTAATTAACTGTATTAATGCAATCATAGGGTACAAAACATACAATTAGCTAACGGAGTTATTGCCAAACAAACACTGAGTATTGTTGAGCAAGGTTTTCTTTTAGACCATACCGTTGATGCCCTCTGCCTCCCCTAGCAAGATAATTTAGAGAACACTGAATGCATCAACTAGATCGGTTACAAAGTTTCAGTTAGTGACATATGATAAAGTTGACTTTCCACTAATTTCTTTTGGAAGACGAGATGGCATTGTATGTACGCCCGTTGTCCCACCCTTTTTTTAATAGATGTATTTTGAAGAAGGTCTAGGTTTTGCACTGAAAAACAGCAATCTAGTCAGATATCAATGTTTCTATCTTTCATAGAACAATATTTGCCACAAGCTTCTGTCCAGGTTACTGTTGTCTTTATGTTTTCTGAGTGTAAGATAAGTTATTGAACACTCTTTTATTTACAATACTAAAGCTTGACTATATTTGAATTAGACATAGGTACACTTGATGTTTGCAACCAAGGTGTTCTGAGACCCTGCTAAAGAGAGCCTTGTTGTAACTAAGAAGGATCTGGGGTTCTTAGCACTGAAGAACCAGCAAAGAGTCTAGATATCAATGTTTATAATCTGATAGGAAAATATTTTCCACTTAGATTCTGAAACCAATTAAGAGTAAAGTTTACCTTGCTGTTGTAAAGACTGAATATAAGTTGTGGATTCCTTTCCCAAAATAAAAACAACAAAGTCTAATTGCAATACTCGATTGAATGGATAGCATAAAATGGTCGGTATGACTTCAAGTATGGTCAGACATAGGCATGGGTGGTACGTTGCTACAGCAATGTAGCTTAGAATTTCCTATCAAAGAAATGGTCCTTGCTGGCCAAAAACCTATATTAGTAATTATCACCAAGTCAATTCATCTGGTTTGTCAACTTATTTTGTATTTAAGATGAGAATTCATGTATACACCATTTAATTCCAACATCAAGAGATCTGTGTATGCCCTGACATGGAAGTCACCATGCCACAAACGTGGCCTGAATATTGGTATCATGATTTTTTTGAACCTATAGGTAACGCCAATTATGATTGCTGGTGGCTTATCAAGAAAGGTTTTTTGAAATACAGACATTACGTCGGACACCCCAATGAAAACTATCTACACTTATTACATATTTCTCTACAGAATATTAAAAGAACACTCAAGATGGAGAAAAAATCTAAAAATTTTAGATGATTTGGCACCTTCGTGACAAGAGTAATCACCTCAAGAACTAAATAGTATCGGCTCTTAAGATGTTCTTTAACCTTGCATTACAATCAGAACTCCTTTGCAATATCAGCAGGGGAGAAGTTATCCCAACCTCATGTAGGGCAACTACTGAAATTGTAATGAATGGAGATAGGTTTCTAGTTTTTTGAGACCAACAGAGCCTTGCTGTAACTGGGGTAGATGTAGAGAAGAAACTACAGTTCTAAACATTTTATAATCTGAAGAAAAATAGCAATCTGAAACCTATAAAGAGAAAGTTGGCTTGCTATTGTAAAGCACTGAAAAATGCGGATTTTTAAATGAAAGATGGCAAATTATAGAATTGGGATAGCTTAAGAGGTTATGCTCCAAGATACACTCCCTGGGTGGGTTTCGGAATACAAGATTGAATTTCAATCCGTTTGGTCCGTATACATCTGTACATGTATCCTAGGTGTATCTGGAAGTCAATGCTCTGGTGTATTGGTTATTTTGTACATGGGATCCGAGGCTGTATCCATACACCTCAATCGTTGGTCTGGTTAATTTGATTCTCATGCACATCGGCCTATATTGGTCTCAACATAATTAACCCTTCAGATTGCTTGGCTTTCTGATCATTGTTTTTTGTTCAGATTACGTCAGACATTGAGAAAGTACAGACATTAACAGTTAACAGACATTAATATGCATGCGAGAATCTAGCCCATTGTATGATGAATTGCACCTTGTTGAAGGGATATCACACTCTTAAAAAACCAAGCAGTACAAACTCAGACCTTAGTAACCACTTTCTGGTTATTATACAAAGGCAGAGTCAGGAACTTCTTTGTAATTGACTTTAGTGCATCACTGTACCATGAACACTTAGAATTCGAATAAAGATTTCGATCCATTGGAGTGTATTTAGGATTCTGCCCATTAGAAGTGCTTGATGGATCACCAATGCTGATGTTATTTTTAGAATTCGTGGAATCCGCTTGTGAATCTTGGTCCAAGGAGCTCTGAAACACACCTGTCAATGTGCCATATAGCATGCAACGATTTTATAGTCAAATTCACTAGTAAAATCCTCAACCAGACTTAAAACCGTCAATTGATAATTTGGCACTTCGTTGAAGTATGAGTCTTTATTAACCCCCTCATATTCTGAGACAGATGCCTGTAGCGTGCAGTTGAATGTAGTGTCAGGAGTGCAGGGTTCATGAGGGTCTTCTTGAATCAACTCTTGATCAACTGTTCTTGGACAGTATTTGTTTCCAAGCTCTATAATTTACTTTGGACCATCCAAAGGTGAACTGCAATCCAATAATGTTACACCATGATAAACTATGTCATAGCAGATCTTCAGAGTGTGAATGCTATGACTTTTTAGATAGACCAAGAGCGTTCCTTAGGCGAGCATCATAATCATCATCCTTAAGGCCTTTGATAAATGTTGAGATTCTAATTGACCCTTCCATTGCTTGGCGAGGGTCGAAGTGATTCTTATATGAATCGCATTATGACTTTTTAAGGTGTATTGAGAGGGTGAAAGTAAAGTATGCAACATTAGAATCCATAGCCAACAAAGAATTGTTCCTTATTGAAATAAAAATCCAACCTGTCGAAGTTTAAAACGATATGAATGGCTTTCTGGTTATTATACGAGGTGAACCCAAACACTTCTGTACTATTGAAGTCCTCAGCAAATACACTGATTGAGCAGAATTTTCATGTTTGGCCCAGTGGAATTGTGAATTGCTAATCCAATAAAAGTTCTCCCACCACACTTGTCCTTTTTTAAATCATGTTCAAGTCTTCTAGCCAATAATTAAACCAGCATGAAGCAGGTTGGAGGCATCAAATTCATGATACTGAAGGAAGCTCTATCTTTGTAGTCAGACTCATAGACGGTGCTAAATAGCATAAAATATGATTCACGCTGTTAATTGATCCCAACTATGATAAAAGACTTCGGTCACGAAGTTTAATGCCTCTGCCCATTTTTGATGGATAAGGATGACTATCCTGCAAAACGATGGTATGCTTGGTGCGGAGGGGGTAGTACACCCTCGGCCATATATATTTCTAAAGTCAATTCAAGAAACAATTCCCCAATCTTTGAGTTAGAATTAAGATGACAGTGAACCAATCTTGTAAAATTTTAGCGTGGTACGACTCTTGAAAAGACAATCCACAAATCCATTCCGTATATACTTGGCTAGATAGGTATTTCAAAACATTTATAATCTAAAAAACAGTTTCGCTGAAGTATAATAAATGTAATCATTATCCTGCTAAGCCATACTCTGTTCAAACGCCTAAGCTGGAGATACAGATAAATGAAGTCAATGATTTCCAACATGAGCTAGTCCTTCAAGGTCAAGGAATATAGCACCTGATAAATCCTTCATAACATATTGTGTCATCTCAAAAAGGAAAAGCCCAATGGGACAAAGTTTGTAGAGTTACATTTTGTGGGGGACATATGGAGCTAATCAAACTTTACCTGCAACAGGGAAGAGCGTAATTTTACTTGCTTAGCATTGTCAAAAAGGGACCATGCTCAAATCAAGGGAAAACATTGCATTTGAAATACAAACAGAAGAATATGACCAAAGACTATCACTTTAATGAGGGTCAATCAGGTTGAAGAAATGGAAGATACCGGACAGTCAAAATGAGAAAGAATTGAAGAGATTGTCACATTTCCTAAAACAAAAAGAAAATGGTAGAGTTGGCCAAAACTTACAATACTGTAGGAATTGATTCTGACCAGTTACCTTGCACTGTGGTTTCTTTGGAGAGTGGTAGAGGAAGACCAAAAAAGTTGGAAAATAATGACCTACTTAGAAGGAACTTGCAATATCGCAAGTGGCTTTGAGATGGGAAATACTGGACAAATAACCTAAGAAAGAAGTAGAGGATCAGCTAAATTTTATTATTCTAGTTTCATACTCTCAAAAAAGGAAAAGAAAATGGCAGCAAAGTTGGTCAGAATTACATAATTGCAGACAACGATTTCAATCAAACAGTTTACACTGAGACACCTATGAGTAGTGGCAGAGGAAGACCATTAAAGTTGGAAAATAATGATCCACTCAGAAGGAACTTGCAAACATGATACATCTGCTATTCATAAACCCTCAAAAGAGAATATACTTTTGAGTCACGTACCCACAAGCTCTGTGAAGCTACTTTCAACAGGTCTGCTGGAAGGATATTCTATTTCAATACTTGTACCGCAATGTAAGTATTCAAGAAACACTATCAGGGGGGACAATTGTTGGGGAAGGAATCTTGTGTCAATGCAGAAAATGCAAAGTCTTTGAGAAACAACTTCGTAGGTTATAAGGACACTTTGCTGAATATGGTGTAAAGAATGTACTAAAATTTCCAATTCTGATATTTAATCAATTGTGTGCTTGCTTTTTAAGGTTGTGAACCTTACCAGCTTTGAGAAACATTTTGGTAGTGCAGCAAAACGCCCCAGTGACTACATACGGTTTGAAAATAAAACATCTTTCACTCAGCTCGTGAGGGCTGTCAGTAATACTCCATTGGACAGTGATATATATGACACTTGACCTAAAAAGTGATCTTCAAACTCAATTTGCTGGGAAAGCTTAAAACATTAGATCGTTAAAACATTTAATCAGCAGTCTTTACCATCTACCATAATTATGATAGCTCAATTACACATTTATTGGCAATGTATACTACAAACCAGATGGAGTGAGATCAGTTATCAATTACGCAAACTATGTATCCAGTAAATAAGAATGGAGCTGCTGAACGTACTATCTTGAATTGCAAATTGCAACAAAATGATATATTTCCATAATAAATTGTTGAACACTGAGCAATATATTCAGCTGTCACATAAGGGGGTGTCTTATATTCACATCCATAATTGTAAATACACGTGTCTAAGACATATATCAAAATATAATAATAATGTCTAGAATGAGTATGAATATATATACATGTCTAAAATCTCCAGAAGTATGTCTAAAATGTTTGAAATCTATAAAATATCACTGAAGTCTCCTCCGTGCACTAGGGCGAGTGCCAGACCCCTCACTACGCTCTGCTGCACCCTGCATGTTAAAAAAAAGGAATATACATGTCATAAACTATATATAGCATGTACCATATATTAAAATATATAAGCAGAAATCTACAACAATTTCTTAAATAATTCAATACATTATATAACTGATATGTACAATTGATTACCTCAGTATCTGTCCCTGCGCGGATGTTGGGAGTATCTACGCTACCCGTAGATCTCTGTCCCGTAGATCCCTGTGAAACAAAATAAATAAAATGTAAGAAGTTGATAAATAAGTTTTTTGAATAAAGTTCATTAATTTCTAACATTTCAATTTAGATTAAATATTAATTATATTAAAACACATGTATTTATACCTCTGCGGAACGCGTCTCCAAATGTATGGGATTGTCATCCATGACCTCAACACCAGCAAATATCTCGCCAACTAAGCCAAGTTGACTCAGACCCGGAACATCAAGATCCATGTTGTGCTCAGTCAAGAGCTGTGTGTATGTGACACGGGTAGATGGTGTGGGCTGTGAAGCTCCACACACTGGAGCAGAAGCCTAAACACAAAAGTACATGTTTAATTTTAATATTAATAAATTGTAAAGTAATGATCAATTAAAATAAATTTTAATTATATTAAAGGTTTAATTTTCACACACCGGAACAGAAATGTGCTGAACATCAGGTGTGACAATCCCAGCTACAGGAAGTCTATCTGTAGCAGCGGCAGTAGTACCCTGACTAGAAGATACACTCCCACTCTGCTCTATAAAATCTAAAACCCCCGATAGTGGAATGCTGCAATGCCGAGCAATCACCTCATACGCACGCAACAAGTCAGCAGCCATGATGCGTCCTAGCCGACGTGCCTGAGTGGGATCTGTAACTAGCTCAAAGTCATCTGGGGAAATCAAAGATGCACGAGCGTATACCTCGCTGCGTGCATCACTGGTGCTACTAGCACCTCCACTGCTAGTATCACGTCTCTGAAGGTACTGACCCACACGGTCAGAAGAGATCAATTGGGTCTCGCGAGCAATGCCAGCAAGACCCTCGATAGCACCCTCATGTGCAGTCATAACGACAGGTGCTGCGACATCCTGAAAGCCTGATAAGAATGGTTGTGGCCTTGGTACAAGCTGCCGCGCATCAACAACTGCAGGAGCTCCCTCCTTTCTATATGCCTGCCTGTGGCTAATACGGCCACGCCCCTGCCCCAAATAACTAGGGATGTCTAAATAGTTCACCTTTAGGTTTAAGTGAACCTCAGCATGTAGCATCATTATGAAGTATAACGGTAATTGGTCATTATTTGGAAATTGGCCTTGAGAGGCCACAAATCTAGGATAAATCAAAGGGGCACATAAAGGACATGAACATTTGTTTACATAATAGGCCCTTATTTTCCGTTTGTCTGCATAAAAACTCCAACAAGACCTCTTAACGACTTCCTTATCGGAAAGTCGTGATGTAATCTCATTATAACCTACATCTCCTGAGACACTTGATTTTAGTGAATCCATAAATTTTGTTATTGATTCAGAATCAAATGGATTATATGTTTTCAAACTTGTCTCTATTCTACGAAGATCAACCAGTATTCTTTCACAATGGGCTTTATACTGCCCAACTGTAGTTGGATTTTCGAGAATAGATTGCAATTTTGCAATCTCTAAATCGGTCCTCTCAAACAAATTAGGAGTTCCAGAAGAAGCCATGACTGTAAAAAAAAATGAAAGTAAAATTCTAATCAATAGTACTTTTTATTAAAAAAAATTCCTAAGATATTCTCCTATATTAATGAAAACAGAAATATGAACTTTTCAAGCTTCAATAAATTACATAAATTACAAATCATTTGATAACAAAATATACCAAGTGATGTTGCAGAGTTCAGAAATGAAAAGTTTTGAATACATTTATATGATCTTAAAGTCAAAGCAATGTTTGTAGAAGAGAATGTAAGTTTAACTGGGCACAAACCATTATCAAAGCAGAACAATTGAGTGGGATTCACCTTTCCCTGAAACACATTTTTTGTGCATATGATCCCAGAATTAGCGCAATCAAATAGAACACCAATCCAAATTTAAACAAAAAAACACATCGGTAAAAGACATGTCTAATGCATATATTTAAACAACAAAAGACATCGGTAAAACATTGAAATAGAGACACAAGGTTTCAATAATTCTTTTTGGGCATAAAAATCAATCTCATGGCAGTAGTATTAAGGTTTGTGAAAATGGAATATCTCCATGATATGCATTATTCTGGCAGTGCACTCTGCAATCTCGGCTCCAATCAACAATTATGCCACTATTGGGATCTTAGTATGGCATAGGCAGCTGTGAGCTACACAATATACTCATTTTTCTAGAAACTAAAAAGATCCTTCATGTTACAATTTGCAGCACATAAAAGAAGCCCTTCAAAAAAATACATTGAACAACGGGGGCAACCAAGAGGACCTTGGAAAAATGTACAGGTAACAGCCATATGAATTCTTCCTTAGTTGTGGATCAAAGCTAATAGAAATAAAGCTAGATAAAATTAGCTTGAAACTACAGTATAATCGTCCATTGTAAAAAACAAGTTTCTCTGAACCTGGTAAAAGAATACTTTTTATTGTCTGATTGGACGTACATAATGGAAGGGTATAAATATTGCATATTGCCCTCAGAGTTTCTCAAAGAGACCATTTACAAGTAACAAGGATGTAGCAGAATTTTATGATGAGCATTCCTTGTGGATTTCTGATTGGACGATTGTCCTCTCTGACTAAGGTCAACATCTTTTCGCACCAGTTAGGAGTCAAGATAGATCACCATATTCCGCAAGGCAAAAGGATATGCCATCTTTTCTCTCTCATAGAGGTGTTAGATGGAAGAATGCTTTATCTTTAGCATTTCTATCTATTATGATATTTGAGTGAGATTTTACTAGCTATATTTTTTCGTAATTCATGTTAGAGATAATTGGCCCTACCTTATGAAGGTTGTTACATTCAGACATCGAGATGTCAAAAGGACTTCTAGGGCCATCAAATTTATTGCTTCTTGTTTCAGCCTGTCTCATCCATAGTTGTCCGATGTCAAGTGCCCATTAGCTTCATTAGTCACTATCACGGGTGGTTCTAGATCTGTGAGGCTTCTCCATCTCCCTCACCTAGCAAGTGGTGATCATGGTGCCTCAGATATCCTTTTCTTATTCTTGCTGTAGAGCTGACGAATTTTCACTACTCACAGTCTGAACTACGGGGGCAGGTGCACAGTGCCAATTTTCTTTCTACATCTAGAGGATTGCCAATTGTGCGTGTTAGGAGAAGCCTTGAGAAGGCAACCTTGAATCCTCCTAGGATTTTTTAGTCACTCTCATAGCCTGTCACAAGGGCATCGTCTATCTCTATATCAGCCCTTTAGTGGTCCCTTTTGTACCCTTGGTACCAATGCATACTAGAACCTTGTTCTCCTTTGGCTTGCTTGCTATTGATCTATTGGCAACTCTCCCAGACTTGTTCATATATTGTTGCATAACAGTGGAAAGGATCATCCTCACCAAGAGCATTTTGAGTCAAAACTTTGCAATATGACTATAAAGGATTTGCTATGATCAGTGACCATCAAAGGAAAGTTCATCTTCATTTGCTTTTAAGTCAAAACAAGTGTTGTAGAGAACGATAGAGCCTTGACTTCAAATTGAGTGCCCAACATGCCACTGTTGAAATTTGTCAGTACACGAGCTGGTTACATCTTAATCTGAGGCATGACTTTTCCTCCAACAAATCCATGTATGATTACAAACATTCACAGATTACTCCAGAAAATCAACAGAGATGCAACACTGTGAACAGAACCTCCAAACTCAAAAGGATAAGTATTGATTGAAATGAAGGTCTAATACAAAACAGGCACATCAAAATCACTGAACCATCTCTAAGAAGAGTACTCTTGCCACTACAGGAAAATCCCAATTTAGCCATTCTATGATCAATTTTCTATTTTCTATTTCCTGGCCACCTATATATAATTAGTGGATGTTTTAGCTATCCATATAAACTCATGGATTCTGAACCTGTATGAGCACTTTTAGCAAGCCAAACCATATGCAAAACATTTATAACATAGCAACCATGATATGCATTATTCTGGCAGTGCACTCTGCAATCTCGGCTCCAATCAACAATTATGCCACTATTGGGATCTTAGTATGGCATAGGCAGCTGTGAGCTACACAATATACTCATTTTTCTAGAAACTAAAAAGATCCTTCATGTTACAATTTGCAGCACATAAAAGAAGCCCTTCAAAAAAATACATTGAACAACGGGGGCAACCAAGAGGACCTTGGAAAAATGTACAGGTAACAGCCATATGAATTCTTCCTTAGTTGTGGATCAAAGCTAATAGAAATAAAGCTAGATAAAATTAGCTTGAAACTACAGTATAATCGTCCATTGTAAAAAACAAGTTTCTCTGAACCTGGTAAAAGAATAGTTTTTATTCTCTTATTGGACGTAAATAATGGAAGGGTATAAATATTGCCTATTGCCCTCAGAGTTTCTCAAAGAGACCATTTACAAGTGACAAGGATGTAGTATACAAAACGGCTAACGAGGTATTTTCAGAGTTGACCTACACATTCAATTAATTTCTAGGAGAAAAAAATGCTGAGCAATATGAATCGTTTCATTCTGCACCGTAATAAACCTTCATCTCGTGATTCAGGGAAATTTTATGAAGCTTTGAATAGTGTGACTCCAATCCATCGTACACGGCAGTGAATATTTGTTTCCTGCAATCAATCAATATGGCATTGCAAACTTCTCATTTAGGTGACAAAGGAATGATTATTTTACTCGTGAACATCATTCAGAAATCTTGAATCGAAAAATACCCCGTTTGCCTCCATCTCGTGGGTAATTGTTAGTGCAATTTATCTCCTCCACAAAAAGTATGAATCATTCTATGGTCTTCATACATAGAATTAAACCAAAATCAAATCATAGGATGGTCTTCATCCATAGGCTTAAACCAACATCTATAGGGATTGACCTTGCCACCATGATTACACTTAACTCTCGTCAATAATCGTTAAGTTTGTTGTAGTGTAATCAGAATTTTTTTTAGCTTTTCAGCTCAACTACTTTATATTCAAGCTTAACCCAACATTTTTGAAAAGAAATGGTTTTACCACAACGCTCACGGTTCTTCCTTATTATATAACACTTGTAGTAATAATGTTTTGGCTTTGCCATAATAAGCACAATCATACCTTCCAAACGATGAGAAAATACCATTACCAAATAAAGACCTAATGCCGCCATGATGATGACCTAGGTTCATGCCCATAACATGTCGATAGACACCCTTAAGACTGATTCTTGGCCAAAGAGCCCCTCAGTATTATTGGCAGTGCATTCTGCAATTTCGGCTCCAATCAACAATTATGCCACTATTGGGATCTTAGTATGGCATGGGTAGCTGTGAGCTACACAATATACTCATTTTTCCAGAAACTAAAAAGATCCAAAAATGTTACAATTTACAACACATAAAAGAAACCCTTCAAAAAAATACATTGAACAACTGGGGCAACTAAGAGGACCTTGGAAAAATGTACAGGTAACAACCATATGAATTCTTCCTTAGTCGTGGATCAAAGCTAATACTAAGATAAAATTAGCTTGAAACTACAGTACAATCGTCCATTGCAAAAACAAGTTTCTCTGAACCTGGGTAAAAGAATACTTCTTACTGTCTGATTGGATGTACATAATGGAAGGGTATAAATATTGCCTATTTCCCTCAAGTTTCTCAAAGAGACCATTTACAAGTAACAAGGATGTAGCATACAAAATGGCCAACCAGGTATTTTCAGAGTAGACCTTCACATTCAATTCATTTCTACGAGAAAAAATGGGGTTTTACCAAAAAAAAACTTTTCCAAGGTTTTACAAAAAATGGTATTTTCAGTGGCTACATACCTGGGCTCTTCGTTGCTCGCCTTCGTCACCGGTGGGCTCTCAGCTGGTGTGGTGGGCAGTTTGATCGGTTGCATAGACTTCACGTGAAGGAGACGGGGCGGAGGAAAATGATTTTCTCCGCAGCGCCTCCAATATGTGAACAGAGGAGGTTCGCGCGAACCCCGTTCGGTGCTAACCCATGTCGTTCGAACATAATGTTCGCGCGAACACTTTCAATTTCGCCACGCGGCAAAATAATGGCTTACATGTCTCTTCGTGTGAAACGGGTTCGCGCGAAAGGTGTGTTCGCGTGAACCCTCATTGGAAACCGCGCACCTCTCATTTTCCATCACATTTTTGGGACAAGAAGTGAGACACAACACCATGCATTGACCCATATGTGTAATTATTTGACCATATAATGTTGATTGAAGCAGATGTTCCTGTCAGAAAAGTTTCCATAAAATAACTTGAAAGACCCTTGCACAAATTAAATAGAATGAGTATGATCATCACTAATATAAAAGTGGTACTCTCTTAAAAAAATTGATCATTATTTATACTGTTAGGATAATGTATAATGTTATATGCACAAAAATGGAAACCTATATTGAGTTGTAATATTGTGATTAAACCTCCATTTGTGGTTACAATGTGTAATTCTCTGCAAAATTGACCACTGAAACAATAGTACCAACAAGAAATTTGTCCTTGCATATCTTGAATTGTTCATCCAACCATCAAGCTCTGTGTGTATGCCTATCATACTCATAAAAAATTTCATCGTTAAATTTTCTCATAAATTAAAAAACAAGCATATGTTTTGTAACTAGCTCACACCATTTATACTCCATTCCATCTTTAAACTGGTATGGTACTGATTTATATTTATCAAACCAAACTAAATTACGTCCTATTGCACCTCCAATTTTCTTATGGATGCAACTTTCCAATTTAGACAATCCGCCACACGTACCACAACTTCCATCTAAACAATCATTACTATAAAAAAATTGCCCAAATTCTCTTTCACAAAATATCATAGGAATAAAATCCCTGGAAGATATTGGTGGAACTTGAACACCACATTCTGATAACATAGTTTCATAATGAAAATAAGAATGAATATTTAAAAGTTTATTGGTTGATTTTCATATAGAATGGTTTCAGCATTTCAAAAAAATGTTGACTAATTTTAATTTCTAGATGCTTCTATTCAAACTTATGAAAAAAATTGAGTTTGAGACATATCTAAGAATTATTTTGGATGTGGTTCAGGATTAGTAGAACTAACTCTCTATTTTACAACATCTCTTGTATTAGGTGAAAATCTAGTGTTATCATGCCAAAATTGAATAACAACTTCTCTTATAGCATTAGATATATCTTTATCCTTACAAGGTGCTCTAGCAAAAAATGCCCAAAAATCGGTGTTATTGAGTGATTGAAGGATATTATGTCTTTCAATTAATTTCATTAGATTTTTTCGATTAACTATCAACATTCGACTTGTTTGTGTAATCAAACATTATTTTTTTGTTGATTCACTTACAACACAAGTAGCAAGTACACGACACACAATATTAATATCCCATATGTTTCTCTTGACACCAACAATGTGATATGCATCATGAACGTTTTCAACAATTGTAGAGGTTTAACCACATATATTAGATGTTGTCAATCTTAAGATGTTTAATGTAGGTATCATTTTATTCAATTTCATCAAACTAACCAACAACTGACATCTTTGGGAATCATTTAAAATTTCAAAATGATTATCCCAAATTTCAGTGGCTTTTCTTCTAATTTTCCATTTAGAAAGTTTGTTAGACATTGGTTTCAAAATGCTCTCATCAATTTCAATAAAATAATTAGGTATCTTACATAAAATCCTAGGAGTTTTTTTTTCAAAATTTTCTTTTCTACAGTTTCAAACTGAATTTCCTAATTCACATTTTTATTTTCTCCTTAATTTCAACATCAGCTACATCATGAGTATTTAATTCTTCTTCAACATTGATAGTAAAAACATCTTCAACATTGACAGTAGAAACATTACCTGGTTCCTCATTGCTTACAATAGTAGGGGTTAAAGATGAACCTCTTCTGTATTCACCAAGATTCTGCATTCGCTCAACATTTTGAAATTTGTTTTACTCTAATTCATCTAGTGTTTTTTACTTATTGACATTTTTTCTTGTCTCCCATGAGGTTTTACTTCCGATGATAAGAAAAATGTGCAGAAAGTGACATAATTTCACATTAATTCATACAGTAAGTCCAAACAGTAAAAATCACATGGTAATTCAAACGTTGGGATGTGTGTAAATATGATTTAATAACCATGATCGCACTTTATAAACCATGATTTTTGCTTATGAAGCGTGATCATGGATATCAAATACGGTGATCACGGTTTATAAACTGTGATCACGGTTCTATCACTATCATCAAATCTGACCCTCAAGGCTCGGGAAATCTTTTTTTCCCAACCAGATCTATGAGAGGTCATTATGGCATGTAAAAGAACAAAAAATTAAAATTTTCTCTTCTGCGGACTTGAACCATGTTGAAAAATTTAAAACATCTCACAAAAATGGTATCATTGCATATGGGATACTGTTAGCTTCGTAGAAATATTGATTTTAAAGTGAATAGTATAAGATAAATATCATTTTATAATTTTTTATTAACAGTAGGTCATTAAGACATTTTTTTCCCGTGAATGTTCATGTCTACGTCTAACACTTCAACTTTTATTTCACTTATCAAAATGTGATAAAACCTATACCATCCCAAGTATGGAAAAATTCTATACACGTTAAAAAAAGTATTTGATTTTGATATTTTTTAATATAGTTATGGCAGAAAAATGGAAAGTGCTCCGTTTCCTAAAAAACTTTAGACCACTTTCACAGAAAAAAATCATTAAAAAAAATATTTCTCGAAAAATATAAAATAGAATCCATCCCAAGATAGACAACGACATCTAACTTTTCACCAAATGAAAAAAATAACAAGATTTGGTCATCCAAATCATGGGAAAAGGGACTACAATCTTATACGTTTAAAAAAAAACCAAGTCATATAATTTTGATTAATATAGCTAAACTTGTCTATTTTTAAAAACATTTAGTATTTTAGAAACTAAATTTTGGATGCTACGATTCATATTCATATAAATTTTTCTAATTTTGAGTGCGTGTATTGCTAATAATCCCTAAAAGTTGATATTTCACTATTTTTTACAATATGACATCCACTTATGACCCCTTTTTGGTCCACCATCTTGTTACACTTACCCGACTGTATGGGATTATGAAGGGGTGTCCTAGGGTGTGTATTCTTGTGTAGGAATTATGGTGACCTGATTTTGGTGCATACAGGAAGATGTGAACCGGGCATTTAGGATTAATTTGATATATTTTCCAAACTTAAATTCACCCTTGAATGTTAGATTTTTGGACATTGAATTTCACAATACCTAGGCCAAGTTTTACTTATTTGTACCAAAGTTTTTTTGATCTCCTATGTTAACATAATAAAGTAAAATAACAAACACAAACTAACCTTGGAAGATGGCGGTATTTACTGATACCCACGATGATGATTGTTGATGTTGTTGGATAAATCCCCTTCTTCTTTTGCTGATGAAGAAACCTGTAAATCAAAGACAACTAGACAAAAAATATTAGATATATGGATAGACAAGATTATCAGAAAATCATGATTCAATATATCCAAAAGGACTTCCTTGGATGATGTCATCTCATTTTGATACAATTAATTAGATTGATAATGATAATAGAAATAAATACAATGAAAATGAGAATATTGATTTAAAATTCTAGATCAAAGGGGATATCTTGTACAGCTTTGTAGGTGGCCCAAGAGAGGGTGGAAGCAATCAGGAAGGATTCAAAGTAGTCCTACTAATAATCTTATGTTCCATGTCGGATCTTGTAGAGGAACTCAATTTGATCGTTGATGTCTTTAATGTCGGTTGCAAACCAAAAATCACACAATGTAATTTTATGAAGGATGTTGCAATATTCCCATAAGAAAGGTTTTTAAACAATGGCGAGGTTGTATATTTTTAAAATATGATGTGACTGACCTAGAACTATCATCTAAAATAGAGCCATGGTTGCAAAAGATAAGTTAAACCCTGAGAGGTTGATAAAAATTTATATAAGAATATGATTAATTGAAAATAAGATTGAAAAATAGGGATTGTTGGTGTATCAAAGGAATCGAGGGTGATTAGATAGAATCATGTGTGATTCACATAATCGTTGGTGATTACTATGAAAAGATTTGATATTCCCATAAATGATGGCTTGATGAATAAAAATATCAAAATGATTCTTTTAACATAATTTTAATGATGTAGAGAGAATGATAAAGCAAATGTAAATACCTTGAATTGATGAAAAGACACAAAATTCCTTTAAATGTTTATTTGATGATGATAACATTGGTTATTGACCTTTTTGAATAATATTGTGAACCAAGCTTCAAATTTGATATACTAAGACTTCTTGGAGAGATTTTTGATGTTGTAGATGTTGTTACTTGTTTTGAAGACCCTTTCAATGATATGGAATCGCTATTTGAAGAAAACAAGAGTGTAAGGGTATGTAAAATATTCCTGAAGATCCTTGAAAGAAGAGTGAAAGCTATTGTCTATAATTGTTAATGATTTTTTAGAATCTCCAGCAATTTGGAAATTTTGCAGGAAATGTTTAAAAGTGGTTGAAACCACTTCCTAAATGGTATTTTCATGTAAATTCATGAGGTAAAATGGTTATAAATAGGTTACATGAGTTGGGTACATTAGGAATTTGGGATAAAATGTGTTTGAAATGATTTAGAGATGGTTAGGTGGTTTCAAAGGGGTTGAAGTAATTTAGGATGGGTAAATAATCATTTTTGAGGGTGTAAAAGTTGATTTTACGAGATGAGGGGAGGTGACTTAGGATAATGATATAATGATATATTTTAATTAAATAATGTGTTTATAGAAGGAAGTAGGTGGGAAACGAAAACCTGGTTTCTACATTTTCTCCTTTTTGTCGAGTAGTTTGTGATAGCCGAACTATTGGACAAAAAAGGTATGAGATGGACTGTTTTTTGTTTGGATGGGTGACCCCCCTAAAACTAGGGGTGATTACAACGCAATGCAAGGATCAATAATTTTATTGAGTTGGTTGGATAATTTAACATGTTTGTTTCATTTTAAGTTTCCCCAAGACGAGGTATCAAAATGGGATGGGTGCCTCCATGGAATAAAGTGATAGGGGAGTTGGTATAGTAAAGGTTCTTGTATTTTCTACCTTTATAACAAATAGTTAACATATGACTAACAATGGGTAGTCACACGTAGGATCTTTGGGAAAATATGGAGATGAAAATTATACCTTTATATGATAGTGGAAGGGTTGACACATGGAGGGTGTGTAGGAGATTAGGTTCTCCTTTTAATGGTTTCATAGGGTGATGCCCTAGATTATATATTTTAATTTTGATGTAAAAAAATCGATGGAGGAAGTTGCCTTTAGTGGTAAATTTGATCGATGTGGAAAGATTTCCTAGGATGATTTTTTATAGTTGACTTTTTGAAGGGTGATTGATGCGAGCATATTTTTTACATGGTGATAGGTATCCATCCCTCGAGGGATTGGTCTAACATTTTTACTTTTTTGACTTTTAATTTTGGATAGCCATCCTTCGATGGATCGGTCTATGATTTTTAGGGGTAGCTGTCCTTCGAGGGATCAGTCTACTTTTATTTTTGACAATATGATTTTGATATTTGATATCTATCCATCGAGGGATCAATCTATTAATTTCTTTGACAAGATGAATCCATAGATATTTTTGAGTTTATTTGAGTTGAGGGAAAACCATAATAGACCATTTTGAGGGGGAAGAGATATATGCAAAGATTACACATATGTGCCCCATGACATGTCTTTCGTTGGTAATCAAGGTGGATGGATGTAAAGAATGTGTGATTCCTACGAAGGAGGAAATTTTCCATGTGAAATATGTGATGCAAAGAGTCATGGTGCTCATCTTTAAGGTTTCAAGGATAGTAACGGAAAGACCACATGCTTTCAAATAATTAATATGATAAGAAGGCTAGTTGGTGGTGAAATAAAATCTTTGATGTGACTATTGTTATGACGGTCAATTTATTAATAGTATAAAAGCCACAAGTTCAAGGCATTCAGAGCTTCCTTTTCAGGTGTACCATCAAGGTAGGCTAGATAATAATCTCCTTACCCATACTTGTGCATCATGACATATGGACCGATCCAGTTAGGGGTGAAATTTCCATGTTTACTCCTTTTTAAAGTAGGGAAATTTTAATTTTATTTGAGAATGAGATCACCTATGTTAAATTCATGTTCTTTTACATGTTTTTTATACACATGCTTGATGCACTCTTAATATACATGATGATGTTCGAGATTTGTTAAGTGTTTTTCATTTAGCTATTCTAATTTTTCTATATGATCTTGTCGATAGCTATCATTAGATATGAAATATCTGAGGGATACAAAAAGTGATGGGATTTGAACTTAACGGGGTAAAACCGCCTTAGAGCTATAGACTAGAGAAAAATTCATAGCACATGAACGAGTACCAATGCTAATTCCATAGGCCTAGAGAGCAAATGGGAATTAGAAATGTCAATTCCTACCTTCTTTGTCAATGGTTTTCATGAGAATTTTGTTAAGTTTTTATTAGAATTCTTGGCATGTTTTTTTTCTTGTGGATAGTATGGTGATGAGAAACTTAGCTTGATGTTGAATGTGTCACAAATTTTCTTAACATCTTTATTCTTGAAGGATTTTCCATTATATGTGACTAGTTTTTGAGGGATACCAAATTGACATATGATATGTTGATAGATAAAGTTGGTGATTTTGTTAGATTTAGTGGAAGTTAAGCGGATAACTTCTACCCATTTGGTGAAGTATTTAGTGGTTGTGATGATAGAATGATGCTACTATGATGAACGGGGGTTGATTGTGCCAATGATTTCTAACCCCCATTGTGAGAAAAGCCATAAGTATTGAACGGGTTACAAATCTTAACTAGGAATATGAGTGATATTTTACACATTTATTAACATATACGCAACAATCTTGATTTATATTAGGCCAAAAATATCCCATTTGGAAGACACGTTTAGCAACAGTTATACCATTGAAATGTCCACCACATATGTCGTTGTGGACTTCTTGAATGAATTTAATAGACTCGTGAGATTATAGGCATCTTAGAAAGAGGCCATAGAATATTTGTTTATACATAACACCACCTACGATGATGTATCAGGTAGTGCATTGAAGAAAAGATATTTTTTCATTTCTAGATAGATCAGGAGGGATTTTATATTTTGAAAGATAGTAGAATATATGAGTATACTAGAGATCATTTGGATTGTTTTTGATGATTTTGATAGAAGAGAGTACACTGTTGTGGGATGGTTGATAAAGTCTGTTTTCAACAATGAATAGTTTAGATTCGTTAGTTGATAAAGGGATGAGGGATGCTAGAGAAGCCATGGTGTTTGTGAATTTATTAGAGGATGACAGAACTGTTTTGATGGTATAATGGTCAAAGGATTCTAGGAGGAATTGAATAATTGATTTATATTTTTGTATAATTTAATTTATTACATTCATAAATTCCTTTTATTTGGTTGAAGACAAGTTCTGAGTCCCCGTGGATATCCAAGATTTGAACACCAAGCATAACAACGGTTTGAAGACCCATGATTAAAGCTTTGTATTCAGCCATATTATTAGTACATTAAAAATTAATTTTAAATGATAGAGGGATATGAGTCCCCTAGGAAGATATAATTACTATACTAACACCTCCCATTGCTGGCACTTGGATCCATCAAAGAAAGTGTTATTTTGAGAGGGGTGTATTCGTTGTTGATGACAATGTTGATGGATTCTTTTGGGAATTTTTGTGGGGTGGTTGATTGTCTAGGAGGGGATATTTTGTGAGATGATTAATGATAGCTTTTCCTTTGATATATTTTTGTGAGATAAATGTAAGGTCAAACTCATTCATGAGCATAAGCCACTGAGTTATGTAGTCACTGTGATATGGTTTGGAGTGCATGGTTATAAGAGGATTAAAACTAGTAACTACGTAAGTTTTGTGATTGAGTATATAATAATGAACCTTGGATGTTGTGAAGTTTAAAACACAAACCAAATTTTTTGACTTGATATGACGAGTTTTGTATTCATGGAAAGTGCATCTTATATAATAAACGACATGTTCACAACCCTTCTTATCTCAGTGAGCAAGCATAAAACCTAAGGCATGATTAGTAGTTAATATATAAAGGCTGAATTCCTCCCCTTCTCGTGTAGGTGTCAACATAAGTGGAAAAAATAGGTATTGTTTGAGTTCATTAAAGGCCTTTTGAAAATTTTGGTCCCATCTAAAGTTTACATCCTTTCTAATAAGATTATGAAAAGGCTACTATCGATCTAAAAGTTGTGATATGAAGTGAAGATAGACTTAAGAGAGGCTGTGAAGTTGTTTGAGGTTTGATGTAGGAGGAATCTCGATGATATATTTTATCTTAGCGGGTCTAATTCAATCCCCATAATAGACATGATGAAACCTAAAATTTTACCACAGAGAACACTAAACACACACTTATCGGGGTTGAGGTGAAGAAAGTATTGAATAAGATGGGTGCAGATGGTGTCGAGGATGGCGAGATGATCCTTGTGTTGCTTTGATTTCCCTAAGATATCATCAATTTAGTCTTCTAAAATTTTATTGATAAGGTCATGGAAGATGTATGTAATAGCATATAGATAGGTAGCCCCCGCATTCTTAAATCTGAAGGGCATATCCCGGTAATAGAAAATCCCCTAAGGAGTGATGAAGGATGTTTTTTATAATAGATAGTGATGAGGATTTTTTTTTAGCTGGAAAAGACATCCATAAAGGAGAGTATCTTGTGTCCAGTGGTTATATTGACAAGTTAGTCAATGTTTAGGAGAGGGAATTCATCTTTAGGACAAGTGAGATTGAGATCTTGGAAGTCATTGTAGATGCATAAATTTACTAATTCCTTGCTCATGGGTAAAATATTAGAGTCCAATTATGGATATTTAATGGGTATGATGAAATTAGTGGAGAACATATATTGTAACTCTTCTTTGATGAGAAAATATATGCGAGGGTACATCTTACACATCTTTTGTTTGATCAGTTTAGCATTAGAATAAGTCACAATATTGTGGAGAATGATGTTAGGTTTGATACTTGGCATATCACTATGTGACCAAGAAAATAATTGACTATATTGGGATAAGAAGCTGGTGAATTCTTCTAACTCGTGTGGATCTAAAGATTGACCGAATTTAAGTATATGAGGTTCCTGGCGAGTCCCTATATTAACGTTGGTAGTGGATTCGTTGAGGAGTTTAGAGGTGTCAAATGGTAAGGATATATGAAGAAACTGATCCTCTACTCCCATATAGGAGAGGATGGCTTGATCATCTCAGAATTAGAGAATGTTAACAGTGGCTAAATCTTCTTCTATCATTTCAGTCTAGACAAGAGGAAGGGTTTGAGTATCGTGATTATTGTGATAATTTAGTGGTCCTAATATAATAGTGTTGACTACAAAAAATTTAGGGGGGATGAAAATTGTGTCATTAGTATCCATGGGATCATCGTGTTTAGATGAGGAGGATGGTTGAGGTTCTATGATAGATTTGGATGTGATACGTATGGAGGATTAAAATTTTGGTTTCTCGTAATGTATCCCATATTTTTCATGCGATTTGAGGGAATTATCTGTGATTAAATCATGGACAAATTGTTCATAACGTGTCAATCCAAATCATTTTCAGGCACAATGAGGGAGGTACATTTATCTGTGCGAATACTTGATTATATAAAAATTTGAAGTTAGATATGAATGGTTTGGCATGATGTTCATAGGTGGGTTTTGTATAGGGGTAGTCGATCCCTCTGTAGATGAGATTTTTTTTTCAGATGTGATGGATCATATGAGATGACATATCTGATGTTGAGTTCTTACATGGGATTTTTATCATGCCTACCATAAGTCTTAGGTGTAGGAAATTAATTGAGTGTGAGGAGACAATACTCCCTAAGTGAAAGGAAGTGTCCATTTGGTAGTTTTCATGACGGAATAGATAAATTGGTGTATTTTTTATTATAAGAGCTTGGGCTTGATTTGGGAATGAGCACATCATTGGGATGATATTTCATGTGACAAAATTTGAAAGGTTTTGGATCCAAAAAAAATCTAAAGGTATTACCTTCATGTTTGTACTTAATACATCTATGGATTGTTGATGGGATACAGTTCATAATGTGTATCTAGGTTTGGAAAAGTAGTATTTTATATTGGAACTCTCCTTCTACTAGATAGAATAGTTCAAGGATAGTTTTAACACCAACTTTAAGTTGTAAGATAATTTTACCCAATGTAGGGGTAATGGTTTCATTGAAATCTCGAAGCATAGTTGGTGACTAGGTGATAATGGTATGAGGTAGTTGAATTTGATTAAAGGAATGTGATGATATGATATTGATACTGGCACTGTTATTGGTCATGTCACTTTTTATAAGAGTATCATTGATTTAGATAGTGATGAAGAGGGGAAGTTCGTGGTCTTCTAGTTGTAATGATGGAATTTCAAAACTATAAAATTACATAGAAGGGGATGTTGTAAGAGTTCCTACTATTTACGAAGAGTTTTCGATCATCTAAGAGAATCGCTAAGGATTGGAGCGTTTCGATCATGAATTATCTTTGCACCAACTCGTAAATGGGTATCTTGATTGGAGCTTGGTGAAGTTGTTTGATGATGGTGTTTTGTACTGAGGTGGGGGATTGCATATGAGGAGCGACAAAGATGGAAACCTTAGCTTTAGTGGGTGGTGTTTGGGTAGATGAATTGAGAGCGAGAGGAATAGAGACTTTAGAATTTTTTTATCAGAGGTGTTAGGTTTTTGTGTACATGCTCTAGTGGTGATACGTACTGCGTCAATTTAATGAGGAGGATATTTCTTATAAGAATCCCCACTTTTAGTGGTATTTTATGGTTTGGGTGTGGATATTTTGTGAGGCGTTCTTAATGTTGCTATGTTTGGAGGGATAATTCCTTTATTTGCAAGATTTTTATAGCAGCATGAAGGGCTTTGCAATCTTCTTTATGATGTCCTGGTGTATGGTGATAGTCATAAAAGGCTTCAAATTTATTCCATGAAGGCTTCCACCCATTAGATATAGATGGCTTAAGAGGGGATAATGTTATGATGGATTGTTGAAGTATCCTTTAAAGGGTCGATGTATAATGTATTTTTGAGGTAGATGTCATAGGAAGTGATGATTCTTTCATTTGGACATGTTTTGAAGGGGTCATTTTTTGTGTGGTTTCTTGGAATGTGTGTTAAGGGATAGTCTTTGATTTTGCAATAGTGATTGGCAATTTAGATGATTAATATGACCATAAAATGGAGGGAAAGGGATTTGGATTTGTTGTTGAATGGGTGATATGGTGATGTGTTATGATTGTTGGCTTCTTAGACGAATTGGCATGTGGTCATGCGATAGGTTTTTAAAGGGTGTGTAGAAAATTTTGGGCAACATGATCATCATAGGAGATTTTCACAATTTGTTTGATGGGTTTCTTTTGTGAGGTTTGTGAGGATCCTTTAGATTAATTAGATGAAGATAAAGTGGATGTGGATGAAATTAGTTTCTCTTCTATTACATGACTAATGGATGTGCCAGCTTCTGTGGATGTTTGGTTTGCTGTCACAGTGAAAGAGCTATGGATAAATGGTTGGATGTGGATTTTGCGATGATAGTTTCACATGTTACAGGTTACTAATTTTTGAATGTGTTGATAGTGTAATGGGAATGAATGACATTGGACTGTGATTTTCTAGTATATGGGGAATGATTTGGGAAAGGTTGTTAAAAAATGTTTAGATTTTTCTTTTGAGGTACATTTGGGTTATCTAATTGTAGCAAACCTTTATCAATAATATCTTGAAGGTCATTTCAAAATGAATGACACATTTTGATTTCATGGCCTTTGACCCTATGCTATTTACAATTATCATTATCTATATACTAAGAGAGTTTTAAGATAGATGTATCAATGGGGGAATAGGAGGAAGAGTGACTATGTTGGCAGCAAGGAGTTTTTCAAAGACTACACCATAAGATTCACCAATAGGATTTAGTTGCATTGAGGATGAAAGTGTTCAGAAGTCGAATGTTCTTTAGGAGTGGTCTTGAAGATGACTATGTTGGCTAATGATTTGGATTTTTTGTGACTAGAAGATGGTTTGGAAAAAAAATCATGTTTTTGTTTCTTCGACCTATGTTTAACTCTACTGTCTTCAAGAGCATGAAGCTCAAGTTTATGATCCATAGTAAAGGCTTCGTAAAATGTCTGGAAGGAATGGTTTTATACCTTGGATGAAATTTCTTTTTCACAGGATTGAGATAATAATTGATTTAGCTTAGAATGTTGGAGTGAAAATGACAGTTTATTAATAACACCCCTCCAGTGAAAAACAAAGTCAGCAATAGATTCATCTAAAAAATTGTTTGATCATGTATACTTCAGTGATAGTGACTTTTCATGCGATGTTGATTGACAAATGTTCTAGGAAAATTTGAGAAATTTTAGTGAATGATAAGAGTGGAGTATGGAGGAATTTTTTTTATACCAATCCAAGGGAAGGCCTACCAAGGACATAGGGAATGTATTCAACATAAGTTCTTAGTCGTGTGCTATGAGGTAACAAGCATACAGGAAGCGCTTGGATGTGTTGCTGAGGGCCTTCTTTGTTATATAATTTAAGGAACTTAGGAAGTTCCCCAGTGTGGAGGATATGCTTTATATGGTACAGATTTCTGAATGGTTTTGTTGCATATTTATTCATAAGACAATGTGTTCTTCAGAGCCATAGAGGAAACTTCAAGGCTATATATTTGGTTTCATCAAAGTTTATAATGGGTTGGTTTGTGGTGGTTGTTGAATTTTGGATGATGGACTCGGTTGATTATATGATAATGGATATTTGCTATTGCTATGAATATGGGATGATTTTTCTAGACAGGATTAGCCAAATGAATTTTATAAGTAGGTTGTGAAACTAAGCACTTTAAAGGTTGGATGTATCAATATTGAATGATCATGGATGTATTCATAAGAGGTTATGATGGTTGATGTATGTGTTAAAAGGGGTGGATGTTTGGATTATCAATTGAGATGGTTGTAGTATATGTTGGAAAGGACTAGATGAGAAGTTGAGATTGTTGAGGTATGTTTTGAATGAGAGGCCGATATGGTTGAGGTATGTTTTGGAAATGAATGGAAGTACGAGTGAGGGGTTGATATTTTTTGAGGTATAGATTGAGAGGAAGTAGGGCATGGTGGATGATTGTTATGAGGAAGGGTGAACAATTGAAATAGAACTTTTGTTAGTTGATGATATCAATGTTGGTTAGATATAACTACATTTAGTACAACTAATGTAGGAAGTTTGGAGGGGGTAGGATAAGGTATGCTTAATGGGATGGATAGTGACCTTATAGGAGGAGTCTGAATGATAAAAGAGACTAAAAGTATTGAGGTGGATGAGGATACATTTGTATTTTTTGGGATGATGTGAAGTCAGATGAGAGATCTGTTGAGGACGTAGAGTGCTAGTTAGTCGGATCCTGTGAGGAGACCACATTAAGGTCAAAGGAGATGATAGGATCTGAAGACACGACATTGGAAGTTTCTGATTAACTACTAATGGGATAAGGATGTATTTTTTGGATGACCATCTCATTGTTAGGATCAACAAGCTGGGAGAAATTATATGAAGTGTTAGATATAGGCAGTTGTAGTTTAGGTGTGAATGGTTTAAGATGAACACCCTGAGAAGCAAGATAAGTGTTGAGGGAAATAGGGTTCGAATATAAGATTTCAGAAAATACTGGATCCCCACTATCAAAAGAAGCGAGGACTAGGTGGATCAAGTATTTTGGATGAGGTAGATTGACTACTAGGGGAATGTGGAGGTTCTTAATCATCTTGTCAAGGTGATAGAGATGCTCATTTTTTATCAGTTAAACACAAAGCATCCTCAATACGGGTTTGAATGTTTTCGATAGTTCGTTGGAAATTTTTAGTCATATTGTTTGTATTTTGTATATGATATTTTTTTCTAGTAAGAACCATTAAAATTAAATCACTTAAAATGAAAAATAAATCTAGATTATTGGTTACATATAGTAAACAAATCACACATGATATATTTTTATTATCTTGATTAATTAAAAGGAAAGTGAAATGGGAAGAATGCCTAACAGGGTCCTAGCAAATGCTCGTCTAAGGATGGTTTTAGGTGACGTTAAAGGTATGAGTCCTCAATATATATGAAGGTACATGAGTCCCAAATTTTTGTTGGTATCGCTACAGGGCTTGGTATTAGGAACTACCCCTTTACTTCTCAATCTCGCAGTGATAAGGGAGTCGAGTACTTATCTAATATACTACCCACAAAATTATTTATACTTACTCATAACATCGAGTTGGCTTATCCCTTTGGTGATGAAATCCAAGTGGGTCCACTTGGGTAGGAATTTCTTGATGCAAGTTGTGTTTAAATTGATTTGGTTGTGTGTCGGGGAGATTAAATGAAGGTAATCTATTAACCTCCTAATTAGACTATGTGATCAAAGCAGAATGAGAGATTATTTTTAATACCAAAAATAATATGTGAGTTCAACAAGGAAAGAAAACAAAATGAAATTCCTGGAAAGAAAAAGAAAGGAAAGGAAATACCTATAAATGTTTTCTTTTTAAAAATTTTATAATTTTTATTATTTACAAATTTTAAGCACAACTATAATGCAGAAAATAGAACTCCCAAAACATGAACCTGCAAGGGTTATATGGAAACATACAAAAAAAGATAAATGAATATTAGAGATTTACTGACTAGGAAATAAACAACAATCTACCGAAGATTGCCTGCAATTCATAGGAATCGCTAGCGATTTTACTGGATAGTTAGCAATTGTAAAGAAGATAACCTAATAGTAAAAATTAATTAATCTGAAATGAAAGAAAGGGCATAGGGTCCCACCGGGCATACCAGAATGTACCATAGAGTTTTTTATTTCCTATTTTAAATTAATAAAATGAAATAACAAAAACAAACTAACCTCAAAAGATGGCGGGGGTTTACTGATACCCACGATTATGATTGTTGATGTTGTTTGATGAAGCTCCTTCTTTCACCGACAAATAAATCTATAGGTCAAATACATCTAGATGAAAAATATTATACACATGGATAGACAAGTTGATTTGTAAAGGTCGATTCTAGGAATCCAAAGGAACTTCATTGGAGGATGTAAGCTCATTTTGATATAATTAAGTAGATTGATGATAATGATAATAGAAATAGATACAATGACAATGAGGATATTGATTTAAAATCTAATATCAAAGGGGATATCTTGTGTAGATTCATAGGTGGCCTAATTGAGGGTGGAAGCAATCAGGATGGATTCTAACTAGTACCAATAATTGTTTTTTCATTGTCAGATCTCGTAGAGGAACTCAATCTGATCGTCGATGTCTTCAATGTCAGTTACAAACCGAATAACACATAATGTAAGTTTTTGAAGGATGTTTTATTATTCTTTATAATATGGATTGTTGAATAGTGGGGAGGTCGTAGATTCTTGTAATAAGATGTGACTGGCCTGCAACTTTCATCTGAAACATAGCTATGCTTGCAGAAGACAAGTTAAATCCCAACATGTTGATAAAAATTGATATAAGACTATGATTAATTTAAAATAATCTTGAAAAATAGGGATTGCTGGTGACTCAAAGGAATCATAGGTGATTAGAAAAAATCATGGGAAATTCAAGAGAATCATGGGTAACTCATGTAATCATTGGTGATTACGGTGAGAAGAGTTAATATTCCCAAAAAATGATTGCTTGATGAAGAAAAATATCAAAATGATTGTTTTGACAAAATTTTACTGTTGTAGAGACAGTGATAAAGAAAATTTAAATACCTTGAATTTATGAGAAGGCACAAAAACTCGCGTGTCTACATTAATATAGAGCACAAAGAAAATATTTTGCAAATCATACATATTGTTTTAGTCCATATGAAGTTTTTTTTTCTATACACAACCCACCTTGTAGTTAGTATTCCTTTTAATATGTAATCTAATGTGTGTATTTGCATATATTCTTATGGCACATGTTCCAAATTTTTTGTGAGAAACGTATTCAAAATATAAGTTCCAAATAATAGTAGATTATGTTTTTATTGTACTTGAACTATTATCATTGGCTTGATCTCATGTTTTTTCACATCTAAAGACTTAAATCTATATCTGAATCTGCACCTATTGAATATTCTACATCCTAAGGAATATTGATTTCTCCATTGGTCTTTATATGGTCCCGGGTAATTCTATGTAAATGCATATACCTTCCCTCTTTTTATATTTAGTAGGATATATAATAGAATACTGTAGGTATTCTTCTACAAATTGATTGTTCATATGTGTCTTGATAGGAATATCCCAATTACTATAATTTTCTATCTATTTTTACTTTTGATTGTGAAGCTTTGAGTTTCTCTTCATGCTCCACTTTGAACCATATTTATTTATCATGTGCATAGGGGGACATGGGTTGTATAGGGATGTTTTATTACTTTTGATATCTCTTGTCCATCAAGATAAAAGTGATAAATTCTTCTTGGTGTGCTTTACTATAATATTTGTCTATATTGACTATCATGCTCCCATCGTATACCATTTTTTTCCTATTAACATAGCATATTCTTTTTATCTTCATACCAATGAATTAAAATCCTCAATTCAATCTTAGGTCCCCCACCTAAATTTCTACATCCTCTTGCCATCCAACTTGGTCTAATCTTCCATAATCTATGATATTTAAAGTAATAGGGATATATGTTAAGGTTGGATATTTCGTAGCTTCCCAAGTAGACCTTGGCATTATATTGATTGTAGTTCAGAGACTAAATCTCTTATTTCATAGCGTCCTAGATTTATGTTCAATCTAGCATATGCATCCTAGGGATTCCTTGTTTATACATACTAGATAGGATTTTGTGACTACACCACCCAAATAATTACACTTTTTAATAGAGTTTTTCACAAATTGGAGATGTTTTATGATATTTCTATATCGTTCATCTCATTTACTACTCTTAAAATAACTTATAATGTAGCAACTATTACATCATGTTTCGAAATTCACATCATCTAGCCATAAATATGATATTTCACTTCCCCAATATTATGTCTATTGGCCTTCCTATTTTGAATTGAATGCAACAATCCTTTAGCTTCTTCTAGAAACATTTTCCTTCCTTAAATCAGGGTACATGTCATTATATTCTCACCAAAATTAGGGATCACTATGAATCTACACATGTTTGTCATGTTCCTTTCTTTTCACTCTAGTTATATCTTGGATATTACCAGCATCTATGGAACCACATTTATCATTTCAACATTACACATTTATTTTTATCTTCTCTACTTCTCTAATTTAATTAAATATTTTGTATTGTGTTCTACGTGCACCCTACAATATGCATAAAATAATTCCCACTCTAGGTTTGAAGGATTGGTCTACAAATTTTCATTTGGTTTTCCACAAATATAACATATTACCCTTTATCTATGATGAGGAGGTCTCATCCTCCTTTGTTGATACCCACCTTGGTATCCTCCTTGTTGTTAAAAATATTATCTCTATAATGCATTTCATCCTTGATTTTGACCTTGATATCCTCCATAGGGAGATTGTAGTGGAGGTGTATTCTAGATAGGTTATTATTATGAAAAAGGAGGTTCCCAGTCCATATTTTTTTATGGAGAGGTCAAATCCCAAATCAGAATGGGTTTTGTAGATTGGGGGTCCACTGTGTATTTGATTACGGTGATGGAGGAGCCCACTACATGCTTAGTCAAGGAGATATATCCATTTCTATTTCTAGAATAGTTGTTTGTTATTTTTAGCCAATTATTTTTAGTGATTAGTAAAATCATTTATCAATTAATCTAGTACAATTGTGATCTACCCAACCCAATAGATAAGTATCTAGATATCGGGAGACATCTTGATCATGATTGTACTTCATTAAGATGACAATTCAGGGACATATATTTTGACATGATGTATGTACTATATGCACAACATAGGTCTTGTTAAGACAGTGATTTTTAAACATAAACTAATAATTTTTGGGAATTCGTACTGAAATCAAATACTTATAAAAATATAATTTATAACCTAGATGATATAAAAGAGAGATGATAATATATGTTGAGAATGAATATAACCTAAGGAAATTAGAGAACATAAATCTATCTAAGTTAGATGGGAATTAAGTCCTCATTCTACATCAATTGGGCCCTTTCTCCAATAAAAAAAGATCTTCCTTCCCTCATGAAGAAAGTATAATAACTAGTTTGACACTTGCACTTTGAATTCAGAAAGAAAAATAACTATTGAAGAATAAACTCTAATTTTTGTATTCTCTTTCTCCCATTTTCTCCTCCTTTTAATAATAGATCAACTATAGAAATTTATACCCTATATTTTTTTTAATACATCCATCAAATCCCAACATTTAGGAGGAGGATTTCTTTATTTAGAAAGTAACAATAATAGAAGGAAACATTTCTCAAAGAGTTTCACTTGAAATATAAATAATTACAATAAATGATGTATGTCATCTCGTGAGTGACTAGTTTAACTTGTATGTTGATGACGTCTATAAGTTGGAAGAATTCAAGAAAGACTCTTCTTCTACAATATATTTTTTTATGTTATAAAGGTGATTATGATCCCTAATAGTGATTCATAACCAAATTTACATATTATTCTCTCCCTTCACTTTTGAATAGCCTTAGATTTTTTTTCCTTTGATGTGGGCTAGGTTGCTCCTATTACTCCATAATAGTCTCATAATTCATTGCCTTTTATGGGATAGATTTCTCCTTTTTTTGCAGAATAGTCTAATACTTCGTGTACACTGAGTGTTAACATTCATCATAATAAAAAATAATCAATAACCATTTGATTGGTAAATAATCACTTTAATCATGTATAAGGTTTGCTAAGAAATATATAGAAAAACTAGTACACATAGGATTGTATAGGAGAAGTAATGTATCAATTGGATGAGTTTGAAAGTGAAAATGATACATTATAAGAGGGTTTTTTTAGACTCATAACATTCCCCTACCAAATATTTTCACATCATAAAACAACTACATTTCCTACATTTAAAATAAGTAAAGTTCCATAAAATCAATAGATAAATGACTCCTTCATACTTGTGTCTATAGAAACCGCTTTGGCGCAATAATCTTTCCTAGCTTATGAATTTGTTCTATTCATCAAGTATCTTATCACCCTTGCATCTTTGGATAGGAAAGTAGACAAATGGTGGGTAGAAAGTCACAGGTAGCCAACCAAGGTGATACTACTTGGTAGAGTTAATATAACATCTAGCTCTGCTAATGGCTACTATAGTATTATACATTGAATGTGGCTCCTTTTATTGCATGCTTCCTGAGCCTCTTTCCAAATCTTTTGCATGATTTTTAGAAAATTGAATTGACCTTATTACTGTAAATATAGTAATATACCTTATCATTATTTAACATTTTTTCCCATTCTTCATCCATTACATCAGGAGTTCAAGATTCTACTTCAATAATGAGAGGGGTATATTTTTATTTTGCATCATACCTCTCAATATATTCACTGCACTAAAATTAATTTTGAACGTAAGAGCATAATTTCTTAAACTAAACCTCCCCAACATATAAGTTGGGGTTCCACTTGAGCTCATACTAAACTACATAATTGTAGAGATAAAATTCACACAACAGGTTTTGCATTTCCATTAATCTCCCCTTATAGGCTGATAAGGACTTGGAAGAATGTATATATTCTAGTAAATTGCAATAAATTCCCATAAGCTTAAAATCAACTAATTTCTCTTTTAGATAGAGGGCATAAACTCAGGGCGGTGGTCTACATTCAAAAATTTTCAAATATCAATTTTCCATGTTATCCAGCTTCTCTTTCAGACATTGGATTTTTACATCCTTCGCTATCAATTCTTTATTGAATTTCTTATCCATTTCTTAATTTCTTGAGCCATTACTTTTTCATTTCACTATATTCTACATCCCTTTGTCATAGTAAAGAAACAAGGGATAAACCATCTAATTGGTAGGCCTTGTTATTAGATTGAGGCCTAGATGATGAAGAAAAACAATTAGAGACAAAAAGAGGATTACCTTAAGTTTTCTGATTAAAATGCTAATTTTTGGTCTCTCTTGGGTTCTTGACTCAGGATGTATAATTGAGCAGAAAAAAAAAACTGGTGATTTAGATATGTTTTCACTACCAATATTACCTAGTGTCTACTCGGATGGTTGTGGATATGGATGAGATTATTTTCTCTTTAAACTGTTATAATTTTAAGTACCGGAAGAAGAAGATGCCTTGGTAGTAACCTTCTAGTTTTTATAAGGCTCGGAAGTGGCTACAAATTATTTTGGAATTCACTGGGATACTCATGTTGGTGTTTCTACAGGATTGGGATATGTTTCACTCTCTAAATATCCTATAGGAAAGGAGGGCATTACATACTCTATACTTATGGTGGGCAGAGGCAAAACAAAAAATAGAAAAAGAAAGATAGATGTGTTACGACACAATAAAATCAGATTTTTATTACCTTTCCTGCCTTAAATGTTTACATTCACCTCCTTTCATAGAGGTCTCAAAAAAATTTGGAGTTTTTTTTCTCCCGTTTCTACTATCTCCGACATTTCTAGATGTATACAAATATGGACATTGACTGGGGAATTTTTTGCAGCCGAATGTGAAGTTGTAGAATTAATTGTAGGCAATTGGAGGGGATGGATGCGGTAGACATTACTAGATGGTTCTAGCACACCCCTTAATCTCTACTATCAATAAATAATTACTTCAATATTTACAATTCCTAAAATTTCTTTCAAATACTCAAATTTTTCTTGTGCTAATGCCTTAGTGAATATGTCTGCAAGTTTCTCCTTTGATCTGCAATGCTATAGAATGAGTTCTCCATTGTTGACCGATTCTTGAATGAAATGATATCTAGTGTCAATGTGATTTTTCCTCTTTTAAAAAACATGATTATTTTATAGTGAAATGGTGGACTTATTTTCACAATAGATTGTAGTAGGATCCTCTTCTCTCATGCATAAGATCCTTCAAGATTCTTCACATCCAAATTACTTCACATGTTGTTGATGTACTTGCAACATACTTTGCTTCTACTAATGATATTTTCAATATTGGTTGTTTCTTTTATGTCCATGCTACAATACATGTTCCAAGATGAAATGCATATCCAAATGTGCTCTTTCTATCATCTATACTTCCTGCAAAGTCATTATATGCATATCCAATCAACTAAAAAAAGATCTGAAGTAGAATACATTATGCCATAATTCATAGTTCCTACAATATACCTTAATAACCTATTTCTTGCTTTCCAATGTGAGTTTTTTAGTGAATCCATGAATATTGAAATCTAACTAACTCCATACATTATATTCAGCCTAGTTATTGTAAGATACATTAAACACCCACCAATTTTCTAAATATAGTTGAATCAAAATTGTCTTATTATCTTCTCTACTTAGTTTTGTGCCTACTGCCATAGGTGTACAGACTAGACATCAATTTATCATTCTAGACCTTCTTAATACATTTTTTTTCATATTTAATTTGACAAATGAAAATCCTAGTATCATTTTGTTTGACTTTAATACCAATAAAATATTCCATCAATCCCAAATCTTCCATCTCAAATTATTTTTTCATTGCATATTTGAACATGTTTATAGAAAGAATTTCCTGTAAATATAAATATCATCAACATACGATTAAAAAATTAAAATTTTACCTTTCTCATTGACTTTGGTGCATAGAGTAGGCTCACTAGTACTTCAGCTGAATACATTCTTTATCATGTATGAATATATCCTAATGTACCATGCTCTTGGTGTTTTCTTTAATCCATAAAGTGTCTTCTTAAAACTATAAACCTTGTCTTCATATCCTGTTACTTCATATCCTAGTGGCTTCTACACATAAACTTATTCTTCTAGATAACCATTCAATAAATTTGATTTAACATCCATTAAATAAACCTTCCATTTGGTTTGAGTTGCAATATCTAGTACCATTCTGATAGTATCAAGTCTTACTGTGGGAGAAAATGTTTCATTGTAATCAACTCCATATTATTGTGCAAATCCCTTAGCTACTAATCTTTCCTTATATTTGTAAAATTATCCATTTGCCTAATATTTAGCTTTATAAATCCATTTCACACCTATGCATTCTCTATGCTTAGGTAAATCAATTAGATCCCATGTATCATTTTTCTCAATAGATTCCATTTCATCACTCATTACATTAATCCAATGTTCTTCCTTAATTGCAACTTCAAAATATATAGTATCTTGGGAAAATAAAGCAAAATTAGATTGCAAATATATCCTATCCTCCTTTATCATAAGCTTCTAGTACTTTTGCCTCTTAGTCTTGGTTTCAATGATGCAAGTGTAGGATTTAAGTCATTACTTACTTGTGGACTTGATGATTCTCCTTGCTTAACTTGGTTTTGTGTCTTTTCTCCTTGTGATGTTCCTCCTTTCTCATTTGATCGTTCTCTTTGTTCCCCTTTGTCTCCTTGACCTTTTTCTTTGTTCTTCATATGGCATTATTGTTGTACCTATAATTATCTTGTTTATATTGTCATCCCAAGATTCTACTTCTTTGAATACAATATCTCTAATTACAATGAATTCCTTGGTTATAGGATTAAACAACTTATATACCTTAGATTGTTCATCATAACCAATAAAAATGTTTTTTTCAATTTTATCATCCAATTTACTCCTTGTTTTATTTAGGCATATGTGCATATGCAATACAACCAAATACTCTAAAATGATAAACACTATGATGCTTACCACTCCATGCTTGTTGTGGAATCATGTTCCTCACAATATTTTTTGGACTCTTGTTCAATAGATAAATGGCACAAGCTACTGCTTCATCCTAATATTCATTAGATAGATTCTTTCCTTTCAACATACTCATCATCTCCATTATTATATGATTATTCCTTTTTGCAACACCATTCTGCTGAAGTTTGTAATGTGTAGTGAACTACTTCTGTATTCCATGATACTACAATAATCCAAAAATGTGTTTGAATTATATTCTCCTCCTCTACCTAATCTCAAAACCTTGATGGGACATGCCACTTTGTTTCTCAACCAATGCTTTGAATTCCTTGAACTTTCCAAATGCCTCAAATTTATATTTGAGAAAATAAACCAATGTTTTTATACTATAATCATCAATAAATGTTAGAAGTTAAATGCTCCCCCAGTAATGATGGTGTTTCCATTGGACCACATATATCTGTATGCACAATTTCCAAAGGTTACCAAGCACTATAAGACATTTCCTTTGGAAAATTGTCTCTGTGTTGCTTCCACAAAATATAATTTTCACATAAACTCAATGTTTCTTCAATAGTTGTAAACCTCTTACCATTTCCCTTTTCTACAAAAAACACAATCCTTTGAATTTTATATGACTCTGCCTCAAATGCCATACCCATGCTTTATCTTTACTTGATTCCTTGAAACTTTCTCCAATCTCCTCCATCATTTCACTTTTCATGCGAAGTGGGAACATTTTGTTATTTTTCATTTCAACTTTTTCAATAACCATGTTACTTGGGGAAATACCCAAATATAGTACAAACAATTATCCTCAAAAACAAATCTATAACCCTTTTAAACTATTTGTCCCACACTTATGAGATAATGTTTTAAACCAGGTACACAATAAACATCGGGAAAAGTCTTCTTACCAAGTTTTGTTATCAAATTAATTTCACCTTTTCACATGGCTTCAACTATATCATCATTGCCAAATTTTATTTCTAATTTAACTGAAGTATATAAATTTTCAAGCAACTCTTTGTTTCCAGTCATGTGATTACTACAACCACTATCTAGAAACCAAATGTTACTAGAACTTTCCTGAGCTACATCACAAGTAATAAATAAGGAACCTAAATTTATTTTCAGAAAAGTTTGCATTTTTCTTGCTCATATCAGCTTGTTTCTTTTGAAATTCATTAGAAAAGTGACCACACTTCTTTCTGTAATAACATTTCACATTTGATTTTTCATACCTTTGTGATGCCTGATTGTTATTGCGTCCCATTGAACTGAAATTTTGATTTCTCCTTCCTCCTCAATATAGACTCTTTCTTTCTTCTCTTTAAAAATTATTTCTTCCTCTTCCTCTTACTCTTAATCCTAGATTTCCTCTTCCTATGCATCTTCCAAATTTCATTTATGTTTTAAATGCATGCTCCACTGAAGTATTTTCATTCATGTTTATCATATCTTCATAATTCTTCAAAGAACCAACCAACTCATCTATAGAATATTTAATCAAATCCTTAGATTCCTCAATTACAACAAAAAGTGCATCAATTTTTTTAGGCAAACATATTAAAATATTTTCTACAACCTTTTGATCTATTAGTTCATCACCAGTATGCTTTATTTGATTAACCAAATCTGCAATACGATATGTGAATTGATCTACTGATTCAGAATATTTCATCTGCAAATTTTCAAATTCTTTTCTAAGTGCTTTTAATATGGAAATTTTTACCTTACTCGTACCTTGATACGTCATCTCTAGGATGACCCATGCTTGTTTGGCTATAGTAGTTGACCTAATCCTTCCAACAACTAAGTCATCCAGTCCTCATGTAGTTATCTGCAAATCCCTTTTATTATTTTTCCTATTTTCTTTAAGAATATTCTCATCATTTGGACTCAATGTGAACTCATCTTGTGGTTCATTATAACCATTTATAACTATGTCTAATAATTCACATGAATCAAGTGCCAATTTCATTCTAAAATCCCAAGTATCATGATTTTTTCTAGAAAAAATTGGTATTATAGGTTGATTTATACTTAATGCCATACCTATGGTTTTTTTTCAATACAAAAATTAGATCTTCTTTCAAAATAAAACCTTACTTATAAATGGAAGCTTTCTATGATCTCTATGATCTTCGGAAAAAACCCTCTTCCCGCTTAAAATTTCGAAAGACAATGTTTACTTCAATAATGTAGCCATCGCCTAAATTTTTTTTTGAATTGGCCGGTGAAAACAACTAAATTTCCAAACTTCATGAACCACTCAACATGCATGCCTATTACTTTGTATATATCCTCGGAGAGTCCACATAGCTTTGGTGGATCAACATTTATCATAATAGCGAATATTGGCGAGCCATCTGGCCTTATTTCCTTACAACACGGCCAATGTATATGTGGAATCATGGCACCAACAATATGGCAGATCCAAATTATCTTGAGCCCTTATTTTGGTGATTTAAACAAAGCAACTGCCCTAACAAATCGGTAGATATACCATGAAAATCCTAATGGTCGATGATACCAATAGCTTGACATTTTAACAAACCCACAATGAGAATACAACTCGGTAGCGAACCTCACAGCCCAGTGGAATGTTGTAGAGCCCAACAAAAGGTCCTTTGGATGTGGTCACAGCCTCATGTTAGAACATTCTACAAAATCCTGTCAAGAAACCAGAAAATGCCTCTCTGATACCAGTGATGGTGTGTAGAGGAAGAAAAAAATAGAAAAAGAAAGACATATGTGTTATGGCACAATAAAATCAATTTTTTATTGCCTTTCCTGCCTTAACAGTTACATTCACCTCATTTTATAAAGGTCTCAGAAATTTTTGGAGTTTCTTTTTCTCACGTTTCTTCTATCACAAACATTTCTAGATGCAGAAAAATATAGACATTAACTGGGGAATTTATTGTAGTCGGTGGTGAAGTTGTAGAATTAATTGTAGGCAGTTGGAGGGGATGGAGGTGGTAGAAATTACTAGATGGTTTTAACATATAGATGTTATAGGAATTGATTTAGTCATGGAAAAAGTAGTTATCTCGGGGTCTGTAGGTTTTGTATGTTGTGTCGTGCCTTGGAGATACTGCAAACTCTAGATATGTTATGAGCCCTGTAGATGTCGTAGGCAGTGATATTTTTGTTGGCTTTAGAGATGTTGCAAGTAGAGGATCTAAATAAGCTACCTAATATGGAGATGCTATTGGAAAAGAATCTAAGGGCCTTTTTACAAGACGTGTTGAAGACATTGTGGGTGAAAGCCTTGAAGGAGATACAAGTGTTGAAGATGTTTCATGCCTAATTATGGTGCTACTTATTCTATAGTCTCTTCTTCCACATATTTAGGATCAAATCGCATCCTTATTGGCCATTTCCTTGGTTTTCTCCTACCATGTCTATCCCTTATGTTTTCCATAGAAAAAAATGTGTCCCTAGTGATATTGGGAAAATGGAGAATCAAAATTACCTTGCTAATTAATTGTATCAAATAATGGTGAGAAAGAGATATTTTTCCCTTTTTAACTTCTTGATCCATGTTTTCCAACCTATTATATAGAAAATTTGGAATCATTATTCAATGGAAATTCTTGAGATGGCTAAGGAGTTTTAAATGAATCGTACTCATATTATATGTCCCTTCACATGTCAAATATTTCATCACATGCACAAAAAATTATGCCTAAAATATCATAAAGAGAGGCATTTGGTTCCCTATTTTGTAGATTCAAATATCTCCCCTTCGACTTTGAACTCATTTTGAGTAGAATATACATAACTTGGATGACGATCATGAAGATGTGTGCAACAAAGAAGAATCAATGAAGGATGGAGAAAAGGAAGTAGATAATGGTGATAAAAATGAGGAAAATATAGGTGGAGATGATAGGGAGCATGAGGAAGAATGCGAGGTTGAGTGTGAGGAGGAGGAAAAGAAAGACAGTGACACGGGAGATGGGGAGGATGGAGGTGCAGGAGGAAATTTTTGTTCTCCAGTCACAATAATAGTAAGTAATTTGTGTATATAAGTGAGTCCTTTGCTTTAATTTCAACACTAGTGACACAGAAAGCCGACTAAGAGCACGAGATAAGGATAAAAAAAGAAACAAGTCCAACCACAATTAATGAAATGTGTAAAAATAATAAGGAGGAAAAGAGCACCCTGAAAGGACAAAAGCACTTGGGCACTAGTGTCCTAAGACCAAAAGCAATAGATGTGACAAGACAAACAGATAAGGATCCCTGTGACCTGACCAGAAGTGTATACAAAACTGAGAGATGTATAAGAGAGTCACAATAGAAGTCAATTAAAGGAAGTAGATAAATAAGGAAAAGTCTAACCAGTGTATACTTTTATTTACTTAGGATTCATGCATATAAAAACCTACCGATGGCATAGTAAAGTGCATAATTTTTTGTCTGCAAATTGTTGGTTCTCATAACTCAAAATATTGTTCTAAACAGGATAACCATTGATCTACTTCCTCTCCAGTACCTTCTTTTATAGAATATTAAGGAAATTTATTTTTCCTTACAAAATTAACATTCTCTTTTTGAATTATCTATCTTATGAAATTATTGTTAGTATGAAAAATTTATAAAAACATGATTATTACTCACGTTAAATAGTAAGTTATAATATTATTATAGATTTTTTATAATAATCAACTCATAACAATTATTATGTCTTTGAGAATTGGTTATAAAATAGCTCACGTAATAAAGTTGTGTGAGTTATAACAACTCACCTAAATTCATAGGTATTGTTACGGGATGTTTCCTACAATATACGAAACATATTCTTATATGTATGAGTTGCATTAGAAATAATGAAAATAGAAGTTTTATCATTATTTTATTTTCTGTGTATGAACCAAATTTTAAATTTGGTGTCAGAGTGAGGTTATCCATGAGATCCAAGAACTCATAGATATATGATTGGTATTCAAAATGAGAGTCTAGTAGAAGATATCGATGGATTTCTTTGTATTTATTTCACATCTTTGAGTAGGAGAATTTTTTATGAAGGGTAGCATTTGTGCCTTCATCAATTTCTATTTGTGTCTTTTCTAACTACATGTAGTGTTTATCCAAAATACCTTCTCCTAGGGACATTTTGATCACTTAAATCTCATTTGGTCCTAGACAGTATAAATTGATCACAATTGGAAGAAATCAATGTTTGGGATGTTCCAATCCTCCTTTCTAAGCTCTTCATTCCCATACTTATCCAAAAACTAAAAAAATGGGTCTTTTGGGGTGTGCTACGGAAAAATCATGCCTAGGAGGACCAAATGGAACAGTTTCCATGGTCTTTGTGTTCCATGAATTATTGCATCGACCGTAACAAAGGAATTGGTAGTGTATTGTGGATAAATCAGGGTTCAGGGGAACAAAAGGAACAATTCCATGGGGCAGAAATTTCTCTGATTAACAGACCAGATGTAAAGGGAAGTCAAGGGGCTAGTTTTGTGGGTACATTGGCTTTAGATGGAACAGGAAGAATGATTCCTTGAGGCTAGCAAATCGTCGTATGGCCAAGTCATTCAACTAAGTGGTAGAAGGAATAGGGTGCAGAGACAGTGATGTGAGCAAAGCAAGAATTACGTGAACCAAGGGAGTGGGTAGAACATTCGATCAAATTGACAGTTCTTCGAATCAGTCATTTGGCTAACCAATAGAATAGAGGAACAATGCAGTGATGTAGACAATCACAGAAAGAAGGAATAAAATAGACTTATGGCAAATTCAGGCCTGACACACACAAATGGAAATGTTCTGCATTTCCACGAGTTCTTCAATCGGCCGATGTGGCTGCACTTGGAACAAAAGGGTTAATTGGGGCTATAGAGGGTCGCGTGGAACCACGTGTAACCTCCCCGACCCCCTAAACTTCAAATGGCCATATCTTTCACCTTGTTGTTCCAAATTTCACAAACTTAGTACCATTAGAGAGCTCTCAACATATACTACAGTTCCAAGTAGTTAGGTGCAAAAGAGGAAATATATACCACCATTAAAATATATTCTTCCAGGTGTCTCAATAACCACATTTGATGAGGTATGGTACCAATTCCTTCTCCCACAAGTAAAGTGTCATAGCGGAATGGTATTAGAAGGGTTCCCATGCCTATTTTGAGACATTTAATGCATGTTGTTGGTGGTTAAAAAGGGAAATCCAAGTTTTCCTCTTTTTTCCCTCCTCTCTCTATCCCATTTTGTATATAATGTAAAATCTCTCATTTTTGAAAGGGATATGTTCTAAAATGAAAAGGAACTTTGTCAAAAAAATTCTTGAACAACTGTGAGTTACAGACCTCCATTTGAACTTGGTAATGTGTTCTTGATCCTTATTCTTCACATGTAATGGTTTGTGAATAATTTGAAAATAACAAAATCTTGGTTTTGTGGTATTTCTTAACCCTAACTTATGTTTTGTTGCATTTATTTTCCTTTCCACTCTTGTTGTTGTATTTTGTGCACGTATTTCTCCTTTACAAGTTCATTTGTTTGTATCTCATGGAAGATAGAAGGTGGAATGTAGTTTTGGATCAGTGTCACTCATGTCTGACCTCTCCCTTCTCAAATTTCATTCTCTGCTTTCCCTCATTAGAGTGTCTTCACCCTTTTCCTTGGTGTTATCACATCCCCGTAGCTTAATATTTCCATTTTTATGTATTTACCTCTCTCCTTGGTCCTCGTGGATGTTAGAGTAGGATTAGATAGTTGCATTTCCTTCCCTAGGATTAGTTTAGCATTAATGATAGGTAGAGGAACCAACATTCTCTGTAGGTTTGTCTCAAGTATTAACTCCCAAAAATTGAGAGATAATCCCATGTTACCCAAAGAACTTATTGCTTAACCATTCATTCATGAAAAATCAGAGGGTGTTGTTTTGAGAGATAACAGTAGTTTATTTTCGATCACACATTTATACATGGGTATATCACCAATTTGTATATTGAGGTGAGAATAACATGCTTACATAGAGATGTGGATGATTTTTTTATATGCAACAATCAATATAAGGTTGTGAAGGCTCTAGATGAAAACATAAACCAACTCACTTTAATACAATAGATTTTTGTATTCATGAATCAGAACAGGATTATGATTTTATTGAAGGGCCAAGAAAATATATTCTTAACATAGTATATGGTATTATTATTTATTTTAGATCTATTTAAAGAAGATTCTAACAATAATCTAATCTTCCTTGATAAAACACTCAACGTGACCTGTAATTCTACCATATAAATGCCTCATCTCCAATCATCATCTTATCATAAATAGCTCTACATCTTCATGCCCCTTATCATTTACACAAATAGGTCATATAATTAGGTCTAGTTTAGACCATGAAAAAGTATAAGAACACCATACCTATGCATAAAAACTTTTCAAAATATCCTAACATCCTTGAGACAACATGTCTCACACCTATGCATTCCCCCATGGGCCCGCAAATTTCTACACCTACTCATCATGCCTTGTTAGGCCTCCAAGCACTTAGACTAAGTCTAGATGAAAACCAATAAATTTTTCTAAAGCCATGCAAACATCACTGAGACCTATATGAGTGTCTCAACACACTCTAACTGTTCTCTTCATGCCCCTAATATGTTACTCAATCTATTATGCATCTCAAACCCTCATGCTTTATCAACCATGTAGACTAGGTCACCTAATTATGTCCATCTTGAATAAGAAAATATCACTGTTTCCTATAGTTCCCATCATCAGTCATCAATTATTGTGCCTTTGTTATCGAAATCCAGACATCGTAATAACTTGTCTCTCTCCTAAGCGTGCGGCCAATGAATTTTCCTTTGTGATTTGTCATATAGGATCTCGATCTCAAACCTCACTCATTACTATCTCAAACCAAATTCTAGATCCAATTGACCTCTGTGGCTTGGCATACAAATCCTTCTATTTTTGGCTTGTAATAATAAAAATAATATTATGTGATAGTATAAATGATAGTTAAAATTTAAAATGATAAAATGAAAAAAAAATGGTTAAATGAGTAAAATAAAATAAAATAAATAAGAATAATGATTTAGAAATAATAAGGAGATTGATATTTTAGAAGTTAAAATTTAAAATAAAATGTATATTAAATTAAATAATTAATCTAGTTTATAAAAACAAAGTTTCTAATACTATTAAAAGTCAAAAAATAATTAATTTAGGCATGGCTAAAAGTTTAAAAAGGTAAAAATTTTTTTGGTGGAGATTTTTGGTGAGAGAACTTATGTTAGATAGGTGGAGATTAATGAAGGTGTATGGGAGGGATGAGTCCACTTGACAAGAGTGTGAGCAAGGCATTGACGTCCAAAAAGGCTTGCAGACCTATAATTTTCCTTACACAATAATACATGCACTCTATTCAATATCCATAGGCGTAACCATGATGAAACCCAAGTTAACACAATAAATTTAGTAGTTTTGAATAGTTGCAGTGAATGTTGGAATCAGAGCACTACTTTGCTAACAATGGTAAAACATTTTCTCTCTCTTATAATTAAATAAACAGAATGTTATAAGGGAGTCTGGTAAAGGGATCTCTCACTATTAGCTGTCCTAAAATTTGTCCCATTATGGGTTTAACCATCCTTGCACATGGGGATAAATATGTATCCCTAATGTCTCCTCTTTTACTATATATAAATTATTTGATCCAGATATATATCTATTTTGAAGTAAGCACGGTTTCATTGGTCCCAAAGGAATTTGTGACGTTTTGATGTTTTATTTGCTATATGCAAAAGAAGAAGAAGAATACTAGAAATTAGGGTCACTTAATTCAGGGTGTGATGTTTATCTGTATGAGTTTACCTTTTTCTTCATATGAGTACGTGTACTACATAAACAATCAACATATAAACCTTTAAAGTGACATTCTTGGGTAGACATGGTTTCCACTTCTTTTCCTTCCCCATATCTTTATTGCGCGTAGCTATTGTTTTGATTAAGACCTTGCAAGTGCCCTTTCTTCCTACCCCACATATCTTTCTACATGATTTTTTTCCTTCACCATCTGATTTTTAGACTTAAAACCCCTTTTTCTTTCTCAGCACAATGTATAGAGGGATAACTCCAAGAAGTGCATTTCCTCAAACTAGAGTGATTATGGCCTTGCAAAAAATAGATTGGGTGAAATTTTTTTTGAAACTTTTGAGGAAAGGTAGTTGACAGGGTATATACATCCATCTATGAATTCATATACAAGAGACATGGATATACTCATAGGGCCTTACTGTTGTCCAACCAAATGCAAAATAACAGGTACCCAACTTAGGTAGTTTACCCTTGCTAACAACTCCTTTTCTACACTAAAATGGGAGCTTCGAAACATGGCCTTGTTTTTTTGTTGACATAAGGCTTATTTTCACATGAGTTCTTTGATTAGTTTCTTAATATATATGGAATCGTGGGTGAGTTGGTTGGTATATATAACTCTTGGTAGAAACCTCAACCATTGGTGACTCAGACATGTGGAGGGAACTCCATGAACTTTGAAATGGGAAAATTTAATCTACTTCATTATCAATTTTTTAAAAAAGGGGTGAGGTGGTGGTAAATGTACTCTCAAAATCCTTGAACCATGAAGCATGCTGTAGAAAATTAATACACATATTGAATTATGGAGTATTGCAGAAGATATACATGATGAGATTCAAAAAATATGGCTTTAGAAACCATCTATAAATTGTTACCAACTCGTAAAATGCCAAAACCACTTATTTCCTAACCCCGATCAATTTCAGGCATGGTTCATCTCACCTTGTTGTTCATAATTTTCATCTTTTAGTTTTTCATTTGCAATGAAATAAAATTTTGAACCCTCATATTATCAGACATTTTAATTTTTTAAATAAACTTGTTTTGCAAAACAATAAAATGTCATATCATACCTTATGTAATCCAAATAACCCTTCGTAATCAACCATGGCCTTAAACCCTCATTCTAAGGTGATATAGAATACTTTGTAACAAAACTAAATTGCTATAACACCCTTTTTATTGATGATTTGAGGTTGAGTTCCTTTTAAATTTATCAACCATTCCCTTGTAAAATCCAATAAAACATGAGTTTTGGAGACTCACAAAACAACCTTTTGAACTCTGTAATGGAGATGTGAATTTTCATCTATGTTGTTGTTTATGTGGGGAGTAACTTCAAGCCTTAGATCAACCTCGATTGATCATCTATACTCTTTTCGATGCCCCTATATGATACTTATTACCCCATTTTATGGTTTTAGGAAGTTAAAAGTGAAAAGTTAGATTTCGTTTCAACTTTTCATTTGGACCCTGAGCTAAGAAATGCTTATCCGTCTTCGCAAACATCTAGTATTTTTATTGAAAAATTTCCTGCAACCCTCAGTTTTGGTAAAAAAACATTTCTATCTAGTTTTACAAAGGGGTTTTGTAGGCCTCTAGTCGCTATTTCAAAAAATTAAACTATTCTGATTATGATTGGTGGCTCCAAAAAATCAGTTGTCATTTGTAATCCATTTTCCATTTCTAAGTTCCACTGACTCCGGTGACTTCTCAATATATAAGAGAGTGTGAAGGAATTTTTCCATTGAGTGTACACCCATTAGAAGCTAGTTTTTGGACATGGTTTTTAATCCCTCGAGCTAAAATTGGTTATTTTTACAACTAGTCCAATTACGACCAATGGCTCCGGAAGACTAGCCATCATTTATAAATCATTCACCAATTCTACAATCTGTCAGTTCCAGTGAATTATTGGTATATAGGAGAACATGTAAGAATTTACTCGTTGAGAATTTTCCCAATGAAAGACATGTTTTGAGTGTGGTTTCTTAGCCTCCAAGATAAAATTGGACATTTACGCAACTAGTAGAAAAATGTAAAATAAAGTCATAGGACCCTAGTCAAGAAAATTAACCGTCGTGAAAACTTATTGAAACTTATAAATAACTACATGAAACCCTATCTTGTGGCTTGTTGTGTGGAATTTGAATTTTGTAAAAATATTGTTTCTCTCTTCTCTATCTCTTTCTCTATCCTCCCTAAATTAAGAAATGAAGTGCAATGAAACCATTATATATTCCTAACCCTCTTTAGTTGTGTATAAATTATTCTAATTACATAAATAGAAAAATAGATATTTAAATTATGAAAGATTTAGGTATATTCCTTGTCAGCAATTTTTCTAGCCATGCGGTGGTTACAGGTACCGAGGCATGGAGATAACGAAGTGTACTAGTGATTTCATAGTAACTTTTTATTTAGAAAAATGTAATTGTATAGGTTATATAAACAATACTGTAACATACATCGATATGTTTATTATTGAATTATGTAATGAGTATGAGTTTTACTATTTTGGGGTGTTTGTGGAAATGAGCATTTAATCATGGATGTTAAATAGATTCAAGATATTGTAAATAAAAGGGGTAGATGTTATACTAAACTGACATGGATTGATCTTGTATAGTGTTATTTAGTGTTATTTTTAATGATTTAATATCTTACGTATTATATTAATTACCTTGAAAATGTATAAAGGAAATCTAAATAAAATAGTCAACCTTACTATAAAACCCTTGTATGATTACCTTTCTCACGCGATCCTTCAAAACATAGAAATATAATGCCTTAGGGCGAACCTAAATCATTACTCGAGAGAAAGTTCTAGCTAAAGGAAATCAGAGCCCAAGTTTGAGATTATCATAATATCCTGTAAGATTAGCAACAATATCGTGAACCTGACAATTAGGAGCGGTAATGGTTAAACTTTGTCTAGAGAATGTTGCTTCTTCCTAAGATTGGTATTCATGTGTGTGGCAAGGAGAATATTTTTATCTTAAGATATTACGGCATGGGAAATTGACTTTAAATCTAATGCAAACCTTCTTGGGTCAGAACATGAGTGGAATGGAAAGCCTTAGGTGGAAAAGATCATTAACTACCCTTTGAAAGTCATCTTTAAGAGTTGGGGTTATAAATGAATTCCATGCCGAATTTCAATTATTGATTGGGTTCTATAATACTAATAGTTAATTGTGGAACTTAACAAAATTTTATTTTAGGATTAATTTGTGAAAATGTAACCATGAGATGATTTACTAGGAGAAAAGTTAAATTTTGATATTTTAAGTAACGACTTTAAACCATCTTGTTGTGATAAATAGAATCCATGGCATATAAACTTTAATGTGAACTATCTTTAAACAAAGGGATATTCCCTCTTGTTCTCCCACTTTTCCTATTGTGTGATGTATGTATGATGTGAAACCATGTAATCATGTTCTTATATACAAATTCCCTAAGACAAATACTAGTCATCTCATGAGCATACAAATGTCCCTAATAAAAAATGAGTCACATAATTAATTACAAAAGCCTTTTGAACCTAACTAAGAAAACACTTTTAAGTGCAATGTAAAGTGATACTAAGGAGTTTTAGTCTAGAAACCAAAAAAGAATGTGTTTTTTTCACATGAAGTGCCTTTAAATCCTTAAACTAATTATTGGAACATAACTGTAATAAAATTGTAAATATAACTTGGCATTCTGGAGTGTAATCATGAGATTTTGTCCACATCAAAAGTGAAACTTGACTTTCCTTGTATCGTGATTCAACCTTCTTGTTGTTAATAAAGAAACCCATATTGTATAATACTTGATGTGGTATAAATCAATTATGAAAGCATAAATGAATGACAAAATCCTGACCCTTAATCTTTAAAACTAAAACATTCTCCTATTTTGGTCTTGCACTTGTCCCTATTATGTAAAGAAAGGTATGATATAAAACCAAGATGTATGATTTAGGATAGAATCCTAGGGATAAGAACTAGTAGCCTTGTGTGTATATAAATACCCCTATTAAAAATTTAATTAAAAAAGTAATTGCGATAAAGTACATGATCCACATTAAATGAAAAATACCTTAAGTTTAATGTTAAAAGATGTAAAGGAGTTTTAGTATAGAAAATAAAAATGAATTTAGGATTCACATATTATTAGCCTTTTTAGACCTTGAGTTAAATTCAAAACTTGATTGTAATAAATGTGTGAATAATAAAAATGTCATGCCGTGGGAAGATCCTATCTATAAGTTTGTAATGTGGTTGTATTGTTTTCGTTCTTATCATTTTGGGACATGTGATAATTGTTTGTTCCCTATCATTGGGAAATGTATTAATGATATTCATCATGTGTATCAAGTGGGTTTTTTGTCTTATTATTGGGGTGAGGTCTCATCATTTTTTATTGGAGGAATAAGGTGTAGCTAGTGAAGGGAGGAGTAAGGGAGAATTGTGTATTATTTTGTAGGAAACAAGGGGATTCATGGCTAGTCTTAGTGGAGGTATAAAATTATGTTATGTTGTAGGTAAAATGGGGCCTATAAAATTTGATGTGGTGTGTGTTCTTTGGAGGAAACAAAGGCTAGCAAATATTCCTTCGTAGAGGGATAAGGTGTAGTTGTAATGATGACCTCTCCCTTATGTAATCCTCTTAGGTAGGCTTGGTTATGTGTACCCTCTTCCCTCATGAAGATAATCACTTCTCACCTTGATATATGTGTGGTTCCATGTTGGTATAAATGGCTCGTGTGATGTTGAGTTACCCAAATCGTTCCCATGTGGTGTCGTTTATACAACAATATAAGTAAATAATTTATTCTGGTATTTTTACTATTATATTTGTGTTCCTGATTTTATGGGTGTTATAGATTCCACTCTTACAACCATGACACAACTATTTTTTCCATGTTATCATCATAACAAACTCCCTCTATCTTAGTTAGGCCTCATACAAATTTTTCATTAATGTATATTCACATTTTACATCAATGAAAACACTATCTCACTCATGTCAACTTCCTCTTCAATTGATCTCTTCAATATTCTCCTTTGAAGATGAGGGTATTCATAGAATTAGAATTCATTAAATCCATGATTTTCCTGGTAATGGCTGAAAACCTTATACATATTTCTTGAATGAGAATTTTATACCCATTAAGTATTTTTGACGTGTGGATGGAGTACAAAACATGTTTGAATACCCTTGAAAGGAAGTTAGTGACCATTCAATCTTGCCCAAAATAAGTAGCTATAAACCAATATTCTTGTGAGATTGATGACAAAAATAAGCATTGAAAAGCTTCACATATTGAGTTATAAGATTATTATTATGTATAATTAAATAATTGATAGTAAAATTAGAGATAAAATAAAATGAAAAAATCATATCCACTTGGAAAAATGCATCCAACTATTACATATACAATTAATCAATAAAGAAGGCTAATATACTCATTACAACAAGGGTCTTAATTTGTATGACAAGTAAAAGACTAATAATAACATATAAAACTCCTAAGTTAATAAAATTAAGATAAATATGACTAAAAATAAACTCAATATGAAAAGTATCATCCACTAATAATATATGGTCAACATGTAAGAAGTCATTATTAGTTTAAGTTACACATGCACAACCATCACACACACTAGTCAAAATAGGCACCTAATGATCTCTTAAAATAGAAATGAACTAAAACAAGACTAAATTTAGTCATATATACATATAAATGGAGCCCCACCTCTTGAGGATGAATGGATAATTATTTGAACTTAGTTAAGTGCACATATATTGAGTTGCACTCTAACTAGTATTTCTAATTTAAAAATAGAAGATGTCTAAAAATTAAATTTAAAACTTAACCAGAAAAATATCATAAAAACTAAAAAAACAACTAAAACTAATTCTAAAAAATAAATAATCAAGTTCCCATATTGGAAATATACTCAAAAATTTAGAGGGCATGCATCCTTGTGGTGGGATCATATACAACCAAAAGAGTTGAAAGATACACATATAAGCTGAAAAAGTGCGATCAAATGGTGACAAATTTTAAGGCTAAGTTCATGATAGTGGATTACTAGTCTCATTTGTTCAAGAATTTTCAGAATTTGCATCAAAAGGAACTTAGTTTGAATAAGTATGCCAAGCAATTCTATTTTCTCAACATTAGAGTTGGACATGTAGAGGATTAAATTAAACAATTATTTAGGTATGTGAATAGGTTTCAAATTTTCATTCAATATGAATTCATTATGATTAGGATGGTATATTTGGAGGAATATTATAAGTTTACACAGAAGGATGAGGACAAGTTATCCTAAAAACAAGAGAATAAATCGAGAGGAAAAGTAAAATTCCCATATATATGTGGAAATTTTTGTAGTGATGCATAAAGTCATGAACATGAAGGAGATACAAACACATCACATGAGCAGAGTCATGTGTAGAGAGGTGGACGTCCATATTTGTCCATGGGAATGGTACATATAAGAGGAAGATGATTTAGTATAGCATGTTTTTATTGTGGAGAGATAAGACATTATGGATTTGAATGTCCACAAGTCACATACAATAGTAACAATTGGGAGAATTATGCTAGCAACCATGTTACTTAAAAATAGAATGTAAAGACAATTTTTTGATGACTAGTGCAGAAGAACCAGAGTATGGAGAATTTTTCATGATGAAGATGATTTTATTAAAACATGTGAAGGAAGATAGTTTTCCTTCATAAAAAAATAATATGTTCAAAACCATTTACAAATTTAGAGGTAAGTGTTGTAAGGTCATTATGGATAGTGGTAACACTACTAACTTGTTTTTAATGAGATGGTTAAGAAAATTGATTTGAATATAATTTCACATATGAACCCATATAAGGTATTGTGATTATTGAAGGGGCATTATTTTCTTGTGAATGAACAATACAAAGCGTGTATCAAGATTGGTGTATATGAAGATGTAATTTTGTATGATGTAATTCCTATGTATGTGTGTCATGTGTTACGAGAGATATCTTGGAAATATGATTAAAAAAATTAATTTATGAAGGCCATAAAAATACCTATACGTTGCTGACAGACAACCAAAAATACACTATGAATCCCTTTAAGTAATTAAGTGTAGAGGTTGAGAGGTGTTTTCAAGTATTCGTTATTTTGGGAAATGAGTTCTTAAACACTATGAAAGGGAGACGTTTTGCATTTATACTGAGACTCGTGTAGAAAAAAGGGAAGGTGAATCAACACAAGCATTGGAGATCTTATAAAAGGTGAAAGAGATGATAGATGAGTACATGGATATCTTGTCAAAGGATTTTCCAGATGGTTTTCTACTTATTTTTCGTATGTGTTCACACTCAAATTTAGTAAATATACTATTTACACTATTATTCTTGACATTTATCTCTTACTTAAACAAGTGAACTTTACCCATTCTTATCTGATACATATTTATGTCTCTTGTCACCAATTTCTGAGAATTAAATGCATGATATCCATTTAGAAAATCCACTTATTATCTTCCAAAATTCACACTTCGGATTTCCCCTCTAGGTTTAAAAACGTACAACAGCGGTAGGAACATCCATATGTTCATAACCGTAGTGTATTATTTTTATCTTGCTCACTTTGATCTTGAACTTTCAATTACACATTATGATTTTGTTCATTTACTCCATCTTAGTTGGCCTTTATAACTTAAATTACCTTCGAAAGCATATATAAGCAAGTGTAACTTTCCCCATTTAATAGCCAACAATCTTATGGAATCCTATTTAAAATGATAGAAAAAAAGGCACCCAAATCTCACTACACTCTGCAAATAGATCTGCACATTCATTAGGGAAACACCATCTACAAGTCTAAATATTCCCACTAGGTCTAGGGAACTGCTTCCCACATATTTAGGAACTCAAAATCATTCTCTCAAGTATATTGCAAAAGAGATACTCAAATCAATATTTTTCAAAGGAAGGATGTCAAATTTGATTGTACTACAACTATATATCACATGTTAGGTGGATAACAATGTACAGTTTGAGGCCACTTCAAAGTATTGTCAATGTTGGTGGTGTATGAGGTTCCCGTAAACCAGATAATGCTTATTTTTCAAGAATCTACATCCATATTTAGGGTTTGAAATATTGAGCATAGAATTCAAAGGCCCCCATAGTGTGACCAAAAGTGACTGATAGATAGTGATGAAGATATTTAAATAAGTGAAAAAACTAGAAAGTTGTATATCTTGGGTCTAAGTAGTGTCAAGACCATATAGAAATCCTATTATAAATTTATGTCTAGGAGAATCTTCAAGCCACATTTCCATTTTTTAAAAATTCTCAGGTCCAAATCTCCTTGTTCCATCATTCAAATCACCCAAACTAGTCTAGAATCATCTATAATCAACTAAGTGTACTCAATCCATTGTGTATGTGAACTTGTATTGTATTAGGTACATTTATTGTAAATATGAATGTGTTATTCTGATATTGAATGGTTAATGTTGGAAGTTAACTAATAGAAATTACCTCATGTAGCTTTAATTTAAGTCTTTTTTGGTTATGTGTATTTTTTTATCAAATCTAAAAAGGGTGAAAACAATATGATTCATCATATGGTCTTAATACTTTGGATTAGTTTACCAAAAAAATCTATATATAGGCCAACACTTATGGAGAATGAGGATATGAGGAAATAATTCTAGGAGTTTCTTGATAAAGGGGTTGATTAAAGAGTCTCTAATCCCATGGGCAGTACCCATAGTATTAGCACCAAGCAAAGGAGAGGAGAGGAGAATGTGCACTAATTCTAAATCTATCAATAAGATTACCATCAAGTATATATTTTCATTCATGCACATGGATGTTTTGATGGACTATTTGAGTGGTGTTGAGTTCTTCACTGAAATTGATTTGAAAATTAGATATCACCATATCCTAAATAGGGAAGGAGGTGAGTGGAGGAATTATTTCAAAATTAAGGATGTATTACATGAGTGATTGGTTAATCCATTTCAGTTTACTAATGCACCAAGAATGTTCATGTGGTTGATGAATGATGTGTTCAATCCTTTTATATGTAAGTTTTCCATTACTTATTTGGATGAACTTTTGGTTCTATAAAAATACAAAGAGAACACTTGGTCCATTTGAAAAGAGTGTTAGAGCATTTTCAAGAGAAGATGTTAGTAAATTTGAATAAATTTAGTTTCATGCATAAGGATTCCGTATGATTTGTTTAAACAACACACCAAGCGTGTTCATGTGGTTGATGAAAAAATTGTTGAAGCATTTTCTAGGTAAGTTTTTCATTGTTTATCTAGATGAAATTCTAGTTTTCACAAAATAATAGGAGGAGAACTTGATCTATTTGTAGAATGTTAGAGCATTCACGAGAGGATAAGATGTTATTAAATTTGAAGAAATGTAGTTTCATATAGAATGAGATAGTATACTTAGAATTTTTGATATCTCAAGAAGGGTTGAAGATGGATCATAAGAAGATATGAGGTATAGTGGATTTTCTTTCACTGAATAATGTCACACTAGCCAAAATATTCCATAGATTTAATGAGATTTGTGGATCACAACATTGATGCAAAAAGCTAAGAAGGATTTTATATGGAACACAAATGTAGAGTATGCATTCCATAATATAAAGGAGAAGGTAAAAGAGTAACGAATATTGGTCTTTCCTAAGTTCAAACAAATATTTCAAGTTAATTTTGATGATACTGTAGTATCATTTGGAGTAGTGATGAGTTAGGAGGGAAGACCATTTACTTATTTTAGTGAAAGAATAAATGGCGTGAGGAGAAGATATTCATTTTATGACTAGTATTTTTATGCCATTATGCAATCTTTGAAAAATTCTAGGCATTATTAATTTACCAAAGAGTTCATGTTATACATAGACCATGAATCACTACATTCATCAATAGCTAGGAGGAATTTGAATTAGAGACATGAAATGGGTTGAATTTTTGTAAAATTACACATTTTTATTGAACCATAGAAGTGGGAAATCAAATAGAGTTGCAAATGCACTAACCCGAAAATGTATCTTGTGAATTGAGATGCAATTCAATGTAGTAAAGTTTAAAGTGACAAGAAATTTACAAATAAGATGAGGATTTTGGTGAACACATGGAGTGGATGTGTAGAACTAATGAGAATCGACTGCATGCTATGGTTAGAATAATTCCTTCGAGAAGGATTATTATTAATGGGAACATAGTTTTTTGTATTGTGAGGAATAATGGGGGATAATTTGATCCAAAGGAAGCATTGTGAAGGAATATCATGTCATTTTAGAATAGATAAGGCCTGCGTATAATTATAATAGATATTTTTTGTCACATATGGATAGAGATATGTACATATGTGTCAAAATATGTATAGTATTCCAATTCGTGAAGAGGAAGACTAAGAACATAAGGTTATTGTTATCACTGAATCACAACACCCTTTTGTCTACACAAGTGCATATACTTGAGCTCACGGTATGATTGGATAACATGGGTACTATCTCCAAGTTGTGGGACTTGCTACTTGAGATAGATCTCTAGAGAAATTTGGTTCTTGCTCCTAAACTACCTGCCACAATCTACTCTAATGCAGGTAAGACTATCCTTCCTAATCTAACTTTCTAAGGGACCAAGGAGAGAGAATGCATGAAAATGAAAGCCTACACTAAAGCGGTGATACACCAAAAAAGGAGGGGTGTTAGATTACTCTTCTGATGTGTGAAAAAATAGAAGTAAAATGCATACTAGAAGGGGTGATAACAGTTCTCCACAATCTAGCAAAATGCATTCACAACAACATCTCAAACATACAAAATGATAATAGATCCCTGATTTTGCATAAAAATAGACATAGTATTCTTGTAATGAAGGTTGAAAGGGCAAGAAGAGTGCAAACAAACACAGCAGGGGAAGACCACAAACTTGTATTTTATTGCTTCATGATATGTACAATTCAATCTATTACAAGATAAGGGCCTGGATCACCATGGAAGGAGTCCACTACAAGGGCATCTAGCACATTGGCTTCACAAAGAAATTTTGACAAAGCTTTACTACCACTAAAAACTCCCCTTTACAATAAGCCCAACACTCCAATTTATAGAAAAAGAGAAGAGAGAGAGAAGGGAAAATTGGAAATCCCAAAATTTGTCTTTCAACCACTTGTAAGATACATTAAATGGAGTGAAATGATTATATGTTACTTGCAAAAGTCTCACCATACTATCCTAGGTGCTGCAGTAGAGAAAGAATGATGACCATGCCTCTTAATTGCACTCCCAACTACCAAATAAAACACTATCATGAACCCGGCCACATTTTATGAAAAATCCCCATCGATTTCTCATCAAATATAGAATTTATTAATTTTTTTTACATTGATATTGAAGACATGATTCAAATAGTACCAATTTTGTGTGATTTCATCAAGAAATGCAAAATTTATGACCTTCTGAGTGCGAGCAACTATTTTGGGTCTGGCAGGCATTTTTTGTCATTTGACAGGAATGAGCATTAACTGTCTTGAGCTGGATATTTTTATTTTATTTAAATATATATACCCTAATTAAAATTAATAAATCTTTTTTTTAGGAAAAGGATGTCGTTCTCGTTCCAGAAAGTCCAATTTTATGAAAATCTGAGCTCGGAGTCAAAAGTTATGGTTGTTTGAAGTTTCAGGGTCAAACTTTGACTTTTCTCTTTAATTTGTGGGTATTGCAGAAAAATCAGGTCCATGTGTCCTGGCTATCCCAAACACATTCTTCCACATCAGCCGATTTGGGCTTCCTTGTGTGGTGATTTCACCTTTGCACATGTTGTGCGTACTTTTGTCCTGACTAACCTGGACGAAAATCTCTGCACCACCCGCAATAGATTGACTTGCGGCAAATCGGTCGATTCACGTCTAGTGCGTACTTTTGTCCCAACTGTCCCAGACCGCATAGAAAAAAAACTTCCTCTTTTACTGATTTTCACTTCCTGCGTCCATTTCAGCTTTGTGCATCCTGACGTCCCAACTGTCCCGTGGACCACCTAGGACAAAAAGTTCTGACTTTGCCAATTCCTTTGTATTTCAGCCGCAAACTTGGTACGACGAACCTTGGTACGATCTGCACTAGTACGACCTGCAACCTTCAGACCCGCAATGCATTAAAACAAGCTTATAACTTCATTTTTTGTATTTTTTCAATTTTTTTAATTTGTTGGGATTTTTCCTTAGATGGGAGAGTTAGAGAGAAGCCAAAGGGGCCACAAAAACATTATTTTGGGCATTGAATCAATCTACTTGCTCAGGACTGAAGAATCTGATGCATGTTATCAAAATTTACCACGAGGGGTGAATTTTGGATAACAATTATATCAACTATTTCCATTACATGAGAAACCTTAGGAGCATCTAATTTTTGTATTTTGTTATGGGATTTCATAGGATGCAACATGTTCATAATTTTATCCTCATTATTGTAGATAGATTCTGAAAAATGGCTCATTTTATTAATTTTGGTAAGAAAATTGATGTTATACATATTACTAACTTATTTTTGTAGAGAATTTGTGATACTACATGGATTTTTGTACACCATTTTATCTAACAAAGATACCAAAGTTGTTGGCCATTTTTTACGAAAATTATGCAATAAGATGAACACAAGGGTATATTTTAGCTCTATATTTCACCTACAGATGGCTAGATAAATTGAAGTTGTCAACAATAGCCTTCGTAATTTGTTGAGAAGTTTGGTGGGAGACAAGACACGAACATGGGATTCATTTCTTTCCAAGAAAATCTCACATATAATAACTTTTTCAATAGAAGCACTAAGAAGTCACCTTTCCAAATTATATATGGAATAATTCTATGAGTAATTTTGAAGATGAGGGAGTTTCCACAAAGAATAAGGGATAAGTGTGGAAGTAGAAGACTTCACACAATATATGAATAAGGTACACAAACAAGTTTGTAGGAAGATAAGAACAACTCACAAATGAGGAAATCACAGATTTGGGGAGGAGGCACTTGAAGTTTAAAGTTGGATATGTAGTTCTTTCACACCTATGTAAAAAAAGGTTACTGCAAGGAATGCATGATAAAATAAAGTGGAATAATATTGGATCATGCAGATTCCTGAGAAAATTTGTTGATAATGCATATGAGTTGTTGTTTCCATAAGGGATATAGCTTTTTCCTATTTTTAACATAAAAATATAAACCTATATTTTGAGGGGTATTCAAGTGGACAAGGAAGTTTCATATAAGTATATTAGAGGCACCAAATACTAAAGTAAACGAACACAAAAAATGAATGCATTATGTAGGACCACACAATAAAGATGGCACATAGAATGGAACAAAAATTACATATGGTGAAAAGGATAGGTATGGGTGTCAAATGTGCTTCTTGGCTTACTAGAATATATATTTCTGGACTTGTCTTTCCATTTCTGACCTTCAAAGACACACTTGAGCAAGAGACTAAGTTTTTCTTTACCTATGGTGTTTGATGTAGGAATATCCACAACTTCAAGCAATTCTACATCAACCAAAAATACTTAGAGTTAGCAAATAAATATTTACACAATGTTGGGCCACTCCTACGAAATCCAAACAAAGAGTTTATCCTTAGGCATTTTACGTAAACATATATGAATCTACACAATATTATGAATGTCACACAAACTTACCCAAGCTATGCAACATTTTGAAACTTTATCTTCCTAAATGATACTGTCTAATATGGATAGAAGTTCCTGAAAATTATGTCCAGCTTGGAATTTCTATCCAAATAACTCTAATGGTAAAAAAAACTTTTCCGCTTATTAGTAAACCTTAACATGAAATTACATCTCGTGGATCTGTATAAAAGTAAATAAAGTGAAATCAATTACTCAACTAACATTCTCAAGACCTCATTTATAAAATATCTATTAATTATAATAAAAATCATCCCTAAATGTCCTTGAATCAAGAGAAGATATTAATATTATACTCTAACATGGTGGGAAGCACTCCAAACCATGTTAGGAGTAGAATAAGCCAAGTTAAGATCATCTCAAATGTAAATCAACCATTTCCAAGTATCTACTTATAGAAATGGAACTTTAAGGGGTTTTATCTTTTGATTTTATCTATCTACAAGCACTCTAATTTGGAAATAAGTTGTGCCACCCTATACTCATCACTCAAAAATGGTAAATTATATACCTATTTTGTTTTTTATTTGTACTAATTCATAAGGGAAAACATAGGGGGAAGCACTCTTGATTTGCATGCACACTATGAAAAATATATGGATTTTTGACCCCTCGTTTTGGAAATGTAGTGTAATCACTTGGTTAGAATCAATAAGTATTTTTGATAATAAGGGAACTCCAACTCCACCACACAATGTTTTGTTTTATTATCTAATGTCTAGTTGATTGCTAGTGCAGGATATCAAGGTTTTTGATCATTACAGGAACATGTGTGAACATTTTGGAAGAAGTGAAGGTACATAAAACTAGTAAAGATAATGATTAAACAACCCAAAGTAAAATATAAGTGTAAAACATCACCACACACTACCACCAAGTAGGGAAAAAACACCACATAATAGTACCTAGCTTCTATGTTAATGTATAGTGAATTTATATGGTTCTATTTCTTAAATGAAGCATATTCTACCCTATCACAACTTATTTACCCATAATTTTATATCAATAACTGTTAGAGTAGGTATTTGCCTTAGCTCATGTTTACCTAGGTACTTTATTTACCTCTATTATATTTATCCTTGCCCACTTATGTGTGTGGATATTTCTTTTATCTTATTTATATATTAGTAAAATATTATCTAGTTGTTAGGTGTAGTTCTTTCCTTGATCCTATGATATTGACTAGAGCTTTGATGACTAGTTCTTTACTTTACCTATGGTATTGACTAGATCTTTGATAAATAGTTCTTTCCTAAATTTATGGTCTTGACTAGTTCTTTAATGACTATTTCTTTCCTTGATTTATGGCTTGATCTATAGCCTTGACTCATTCTTAGATTTATCTTCCTTGCCTATATAAGCGAGGCCCATTCTCATTGTACTCAGACATGCGAGTTCCATTATAATATATAGTATTACTGCTCTTTCTTTGTAAATTATTTTGTAAAGTTATTCTAGGGAATTTATTTCATCTTATCAAATGTGGTGTTTTATGATCATATGAGATCTTCATGGCTTGGAATGATCTTTTTTATCATTCCTTTCAATGGTATCAAAGTGATAGATGATGTAGACATCCATCTGTAATTTTTTCTTTACAAGCAAGGTTTCACTATTTTCATGTATTCAGAATTTGTTAGCACTTTTATGCAACAACATTTTTATCCAAAACAGAGTGCGCCATTGGATTTGGAAGGTGCCAAAATCCTAGAATTGACTGTAAACTCGACCATGTTTTGAGACAGTCAAATCTAGACATTTTTTAAAGGAAATTTTTTGGCACATTTCTCAAAAATCCGTACAATTATGTATAGACAATTTTTTCTGACAAAATAATGATATCAATTTTCTAAGTTTTTCGAGAAACTTTTTGGGTTTCTCTCTGTTTTTTGATACAGGTGCCAGAAAAAGAGATATTTGTAGTCTAAGTTCTTATTAGCAATTGTACTTTTGGGTGCATTCTTTTATCCATTGGACATAGATCTATACTTTCCTGGGCGTATTATTTTATCCATTGGATATAGGCATGTACCTTTTAGATGAATTCTTTTACCCTCTAGATATTTATATTTTGGATACAGTTTTTTATCCACTAGATGCAGATCTGTACCCTCTGGGGTGCATTCTTTTATTCCATTGGATATAGGCATGTACCTTTTGGATGCATTGTTTTACCCTTTGGATATTTTAGTTTTGAATGTAGTATTTTTATCCACTGGACACAAATCTATACCCTCTAGGTGCATTTTTTTATCCATTGGATATAGGTGCGTACTTTTTGGATAGCAATATTTTACCCTCTGGATATTTTTGTATTGGTTGCATTCTTTTATCCACCTGACATAGAATTGTACCTTCTAGGTGCATTCATTTATCCATTGTATATAGACGTTGTACCCTCTAGATGTAATGATTTACCCTCTGGACATTTAGGTTTTGGGCATAGGATTTTATTCTTTTGGTCACAAGCACGTATCATTTGGATGAACTCTTTTACCCTTTGGAAATTTGGGTGTCACGTGTACCTTAAAAAAAAATAAGCATTAAAATATTATTTTTTAATAGAAAAACCTTCTAGAGCTCATAAATTTTTATCCTTAGCTTGGATTAAGATGATCTTTTGTTTTAAATTTTGTATTTTTTCAAGATATACACATTGGTGACATTTTTATATACATATTTCAAATTTAAAAGGTACTTTTACTCATTGTAATATTTACATGCACTCAATTATAAAGTGCCAAATTTGAAGGGGTGTTGTAATCACTTGTGGACATAATTTTAGTTGAGGCCAACGTCCTAAACTTTTGGGTGTTTCATTCTTGTATCTATCATGGATTCTAAGAACGATATGATTTTCTCTTAAGTGTGTGGAATACAAGAGGATATTGTAAAATCTGTGGAACAAAAGAGATTGCTTAAGAAGTGAAATTCTCTTCTTCAAGTACTCATTCACAATAAGGATACACTTATACACTCCCTTTAGCAAAAACTTGCTAGCTTGCAATATCACCATCATAAATGTTGGAAATTCATATCCATGCTCTTAGTCCACTTGCATCTATTGCTCATGTACCCACTAACCTTGATCTATTAGTTTCTAAGCCTACTCTCGCTCATAATGCTCCTAATCCTATTAGGATTATTACTGCATGTTCTTCTGCATTTGTGTCTATTACAGTTACACACTTTGAGTATCCCAAATCAACTTCTTCTTCTCACGTACATGGATATTTTGAGAAGCATACCACTGCATTCGGTTCCTACATGCTCCATTCTATGGGTTTTCACTAGTGAAGGTATTGGCATAAATTCACATGGTATTATTTCCCCTATTCCACATGTTAAGTGGAATTATCGCCATGGCATTAGTTTTCGAGAAGGTACTTCATTGGGATCACACATTGACAGAGCTCCTTTTTTGTTTGTTTGACTCTTTCTAGAGATCATGAGTTCTGCACTTTCACTCAGGCTTAAGGAACCTGAGATTTCAGTTTTCAGACATGATTGACCTGACACACATTCTGATGTTCCTTTGCATGAACCCATTTTGCATTTTGCACCAATTCATATACAGGAATCTTATTCATCCATCCATGATGATTCGGGGTGGATATCTAATCACTCATGTCGGTGACATAGGAATTAGTTGATAGGACTCTATCGTCATGTCTCCTCCACCATTCATGCTCTTGCTCCACTTTCTATACCTTCTGCATTGTAATGATATTTTTTTGATATTTTTTCTTTACCAGGTGTAGTGTATCTCTCTTATTTGTTGAGAGATTTTATATTTGTATTTTCGACGTTTTTGGGATGTTAATAGTCTCTCTTGTGGGGGAGATATTCTTGTGAAGCCCAGTGTTAGTTTGTCAGTGTTCAAGTAGTTGTTTTGACAACTCATGCAGATTTGTAGCTTCATTCCACCCCATTCAACAATATAGGAGGGTGTGGTGTTGATCCTGCTTCTTCAGGTTTTGTGTCCTTTCCTTGTTACCTTGGTTTTCTCTTTTATCATGGCACTCATATTTCTTTGTATCGTGTAACCTTGCCTTGTTGCCTTGGTTATTATTCTTGGATCGTGGCATATCTATTTGCAGCAGTTGATCAAATTATGTTTGGTTTTTTTTTACACTTCGACATCACTCCGTTAACAGTCTCCTTGTATGGACCTATTCTAGTGAAGCCCAGTGTCAGTTGTTTTTTATTTTTATGATCGCGTAGTGGATTCAGACCACATGGCACACCAAACTTATTCAAAATTGTATGATTTTTTGATGCGGGCTTCTTGGGATGCCTTGCACTAGGTTTTCTCTCTCTAACTCTACTTTGTTATTACTTGTTCTGGGTACCTATCGGTGTTCCTTTTTTCCTAGTTATTTTACATGAGTACCTCATTAGGCCTAGATGTCAAGACACATATTGTGGATATGCCACTTTTATTTTGGGCCCCCTAGCTTCACTTGAGGGGGGTGTTAGATTAGGTATTTACCTTAGCTCATATTCACCTAGGTACTTTATTTACCTTTATTATATTTATCCCCACCCACTTATATGTGTGGAATATTTCTTTTATCTTATTTAGATATTAGGAAGATATTATCTAGATGTTAGGTATAGTCCTTTCCCTTATCTATGGTATTGAATAGATCTTTGATGACTAGTTTCTTTCCTTGATTTATGGCTTGATCTATAGCCTTGACTAGTTCTTAGATTTATCTTCCTTGCCTATATAAGAAAGGCCCATTCTCATTGTCCTCAGACATGATAGATACATAATAATATATAATATTACTACTCTTTTGTTTATAAATTCTTTTGTAAAGTTATTCTGGTGAATTTATTTTATCTTACCAAGTGTGGTGTGTTGTGATTATTAGCGCTCAATTTGGACACGCCCAATTTGTTCTTGAAGTTCTTCATCTTGCGCGCTCTGTCGTATTTTCTATCTCCCCGTATTGATGCATGAAAACTCTGTCCTCCATTTGGTTTCCATGACCAGTCACCTTCCTTTGGTCGAGGATCACTTTAAATCTAGAGTTTATTTTCCATTCCTTTGTCCATGAGAAACATCTCTAACTTGGGTGAAAACTTGGATTTTTTTCCCTTCCTTTCATTTTCCACAGTCACGTTTTGTTTTCCCTGTCAATTGTTGTCCCAATATCTGTGGAAATGTGATTGGATGTAGATCAGAGGATCACATTTGGTGCCTTATATTATTTCCAAATTCTCTTTCTTTGAAGAAAGATTCATTTTCCAGGCACAAATGGTGATTTTCCTACATTTTAACAGTTTGACGAGTGTGTTTTTCCCTGTGAAATTTATATTTCAGTATTTGTGGAAACGTGGCCCTTTCTAGTTGGGTGTGGCTCAGTAGGGCACTTTGAAACTCTAAGGCCCGCTTCAACTCAAAACTTGTCCATGTGGAGGGCTGACGCTCATCTAAAATTTTTCCTTTTAGTTTGACCTTGGAGTTGCGTCGGGGAGACACGTGGAGGTTTCTCTTGCCTTGCCTAGACTTAGACTATTTTTTCATGTGGTCAGTGTAGCTTTGGCAGACCATGGACACATGGAGGGACCACGCCTGTTTGGGGACCAAAACCTAAATTTTATTTTGAAGAAGTGTTAGGAGGACACTTAGAGGCTTCTTCTCACTCTACCCTTGCTTGGACTTTTAAATGGCCAAGGAAACCTATCTTGGACCCTAGACACATGGCGCCTTCCACTGGTTCTTCAACTTTTTCAGCAAACTCTGCCAGACTGAGACGTGTGGTGAGCCCGCGCTTGTTTGGGGTCTCCAATTTTGGGGAACATTTCAAAGTGTGCCATTGATATATGTGGAGGCTTCTACTGGATCCTTTTTATAATGAGAGTTTTCAAAGGCCAAAAGACAATTTTCTTGGGCCCAAGAAACATGGAAGGCCCGTGCTTGTTTGGAAACTTGCCTCTATACTTCTCCTTTGCAGTTGTGCCAAGGAAACACATGGATGGCTATAATATAAAGTAGAGAAGGGGTAGAATCAACAGTTGTTGTGCATTGCATCTATTTTTTTGACATTTTTTCTCCAAGACTCCTGGAGATGCGAATACACATTATTTTTCATCATTTTTTGATGAAATTCCTTGTCGTTTTTTTCCTGTAAAGTGCCATTACATGGATTCAGAACTTAATTTATGAGTCCAATGATTGTTAAGGTTGATATTATGAAGTTGGAATTTCTCGGGAACTTTCAGAAACATGAATTACTAGAGAAGATGGATGTGGGACAAAGTTGCAGAGGAACAAGAGGGAAAATGATTAAATGATGGAGGTGGCAGACACTAAAGATGAAAAATATGTTGCCTTGAGAGCAAAAAGGATTACCTGTTAGATCTAGTTGTACAGAGCCTCCAGAGAATGATTAAAATGGGGATTTCTCACATGACAGAATCAGAATGATTAAAAGGATTGTCAAAAAGGTTGTGGCATGGCATCCTAGTCATTAGTCGAGGGTATAAGAAATATGATCAGTTCATAATTGGTCCACCTAGCAGCTTTCGAATGTAAATTTGTTAAACGTCACTTTTTGAGGAAAATTGGTAATAAGCAAAGGTCCCTCCAATATTCTTCTTTCTTAGGGGGAAAATTTGGGATGAGTGAGCAAGTGAAATGTATAAATACAATGAGAATACTCTTGTAAAAGGTCAGGGGTTGAATTCTTAAGAGAAAAATTTGAGAGAGCCTGTCTTTCAGAGAGACCAATCCGAGAAACCTATTAATATCCTGTGTTTTAAATTTAAATCACGTCAAGTTGGTTGCGAGTGTACAACCATTGACAAGCTCTAAGACTGTTCAAAGAAACTTTCCCCTGTTGATGAATTTAATCAATTTTGAGTTAATCTGTGTCAATTTTGGAGCAATTTGTGTCTACTCTATTTCAGAATGTCTGCAAGTAGTTTTTCTTATTCCTATTGCAATATTGTGTTAAAGTCCCTCTGAATCACACAGGATCTCATCCCTATGATAGTTTAGTGGCATTTGTAATTTCATTTCAAGAAGAGCCTTCATCCTGCAATGAGATAAACAATTTAAAATCACTTCACTGTCATTTGTTGATAAATATTGTCTATAAGCCTTTGAGTGTATGTTAGGCATGAGGAACCAAGGGTCTTTGATGTTTTACTGAGTCTTTAGCTTGAGCCTTCGTGTTAAATTCTTTGAGATTGTGTGAAACTGTGTAAATATGGGCCTCCATTGATGCACACCTTCTGGTTGAAGGAATATTTTAGCTATTCTGAAGCTTTTTTTCATTTGGCTTTCAAATTGTTGTGAAGTCTTTCAAGGATCTAGTATAATCAATTTTATCCTTTTTAATCTCCCACCAAAATTATTCAAAAGCAATGAATCCATCCTGAACTACCCCTGCTTTCCCTGTGTGTCCACAAACATATAAATTCTATTGCCAAAATATGCAGAAGCAATCAATATTCCATAATGTCTTTAGTAACCTTAGCCATGTCTAGGAAATATCACCATTCTTTAGAAGTGACAACTCGTGAGAGTTAAATTATGGTGCATTGATCATATTTTCTCAGGGTCCCCTGTTCAAATTTTTACAAAGAAGGATATCTTCATTCTCCTTCATCAAACAGAGGTTACAAAACAAATCCTCTCACCCTATTTAAAAGGCACGACCTAAAGCAGTAAGGATAGGTCAAATCCTTAATGAAGTTGTTATCCATCTCTCCACAATCTGAGTGACAAAGGTCTAGTTAGATCTCATCCCCATCTACAAAACAACATACATTATGATCTATCTGTCTCTAATCTCCATGTCAAATCTATGATGTTGCTCAGCTTGAAAAGGAGAACAAATTTGGATACCAACAGTGATTATCTGAGATCTTCACGGCTTGGAACAATCTTTTTATCGTTCCTTTCAATAACTCTTTGTGAAACATAAAAAAACTAGTTCAACTCATCATATTATGTTTTAATAGGTGGCCTAATCATATATCATTGATTTGTATCATTTTCATGTACTATCAAATCTAAATGTTAGAGATTTTATGTAAAAAAATATGATTGTGAATTAGTTTTAAGTTTCAATCCAAATTAACTAGGTGAATTATTTAATTTTGAGTGTAAAAAATTTGTGAACCTGTTTATTTATCTTGCATGCATTCTATACTTATGGTTTGGCCCTATGTTATTTCCATCCTTAGTTTTCACTTAGTTATTATATTTTTTGTCTTTCCTAGGGTTGACAAGGCACTACATTCTCAAAGACCTAGTAGTAGGGTTTTAATATAAACTTGTATTTTCAATAATCCAATTGAATTCCTTCTAAAACCCTCATGTGAAGATACCTCTTCAAATCAGGTTGTGACTTTCTCTTCTAGGAAAATTATTGAGCTATCATATATGGTCAATGATATTAGTATCTATATGTATGGGGGATAATGTTATGGTAATGAATACAGCTTTGATTATTTTGAAAAAAATTAATAATGAAAAAGATGTAGTCAAATCTCCCTCTACTTGTATAATACCTTGAACATATGGTTATCAAGTGGATAAGGACCAAAAATTCCTATCTAATAGTGACATATATATTCAACTTGTCTAGTTCCCCTTAATTATAGTGATGATGCATACACACCTAGTCATGATGATGTAAATACGAAATATAGTAACCATGATGATTTTAATTATGAGAGTTCTCATTATAGTGACAACAAAATTATTTAGCCATAATTATCTCGTCTCTTAGACCTAAAATTACCTTAAAGTAAACTTTGCATCCTCTTAATGAAATTCTATTTTAATCTTCTATTGGCACATGAGTAAAGGATAAATTGATTGCATTGTCTCTCCATATTCTCTTGAGCTGAAAAAGGAAAAAAATGATAGTTTTATCCCTCACTCCTCATTTTAAATGGAATAAGCAATAATTATTTATAATGTTCCATCTCTTATTATAATATAAAATGACACTCATGATTGTGAAGTTCCCATATCTCCTCTGAAGTAACAACTAGTGAACGTGGTTGTAATGTTTCTCTTTCTTCTGGTGAAATAAATAATAATAAGCATGCTTCCTATATTTGTCTTGATGTGGTTAGAATTTCAAGTGGTATGTATGGTACTTGGGATGGGTTATCCTTATATTATACATGTGAGGTTAAACCTTAATGTCACACCTCTAGTGATACATATTATGACTACAAAACCTCATAGTACTATTAGTGATGATATCCTTACACCATTTTCCCTTATATGAGATAGGTTCCCAACCCAGCTCTCTTGGTCTATGGTATCACTCAATAAAATGAGGAGTGGTCCTCCTTAATGATCCATGATTGCATATTCAATCTACAAACATTATAGGAAATGTCATCTTTCATTAACATATCTTATAATATATTCAAGTATTTCACAAAATTGTTTTAAAAAAAATCAAGCTATGATTCTAGAGATCAAATCACACAAGGATGAGATTTTCCATCTAAAGAATCTAGAACATGCTTATGTTTTCCATATCTCTACACCCAAACTTAGGCCTCAAAAAATTTCATCTCTCATAGGAATTAATAAGAGAAATCTATGTCTAATGATAAAGGACAATAAGGTAATACAGTTAGTACACAAAATATATCTAACAAATTAACTCAAGTGGAAGTCTTACATTGAGGCAAAAAAATCCACTTTCTATGTAATTGACCTTGGGTAACAACACTACATAAGAGGGCACCACTTCATTTAAACAATTTTAATGATTATATTCATGATATTTTGTAAAAATTATATGATATGTGGATAATAACATTTCCCCTTATTTTTTTTTAATATTGGCAAATAGTTTTTTGAAAGGGACTAAACCCTTGAATACAAAATAAGGCCTAAAAGCCGGAATAAGAGAGAGGAGCAGAGTAGCTGTAGCACAGTTCAAGAGTTACAACAAAATCAACGTAGCCCAGAAATAGCTACACAGACAAGACTTATCAGCAAAACAACGGAAAAAAAATAGCAAGACGACAGCCAAGAAACAGTAATATTAACAATAAAGAGCAGTAGAAGTATCCAGGACTACTTCTTGGCCGCTTGATCAATACTGATCTTGACTTTTTTCCAAGCTTGAAACATGCCTAACGCGGTCATTTGAGCAGCATCCATCTTATCGAGCTCCTCAATGGTTCTCTTGCTCTCTTTATCATTGCCCCAAAGCGCTGCCGGGACACCGCTTAGATTTGAAACACTCTTGGCATGACCCACGATAAACTCCTCGATGGCCCTAAAGGCTGCAATATTGTAGTCATGTCTGGTCTTAGCCTTCCCAAGGTGGGAGTCTAAGGAGGTCAGCTTTTTGTATATGTCATCAATCTGACTATTGTCAATGCTCCCTTCCCCCTCCATGCTTTTTTTGCCTTTTTGCTTAGCAAGGTTTTTGACCTCAACCTTCAGCAATTTAATCTCTGCCTTTAAGGCCTCCAATTTCTTAGAAGGGTTATCCATCTGTGCCTCCCGGGGACTGGAACTTCTAATGTTCAGCAAATCACGAGCAATGTCAAGCTCAAGAGGTTCATCCCCCACAGCAGCAGTCTCAAGGTTGAGTCTCCTAGAAGCCCTAGTGACTCGTTTAGAGGTAGAGGCAAGGTGGGTGGCAGGGGCAGCAGCAGGAGGAATAGAAGGAGAAGCATGAGCAGCCGGCATGGGGTAGCAACACCTAAGGCGGGGGCAGCAGCAGGGGCAGCAAGGGAGACAGGACTGGCGGCAGCAGAGCCCATCAAAGGGGGAGCCGGGCTGGGAGAGGAAGGGAGACCGGGGTACTTAAGAAGGAAGAGTTTGTGGATAAGTAGAATAAGCCCTTGGTGCAAGGGAACCGCCCGGGTATGTTTCTGGAACTCCAAAATGGAGCGCTCAAGAGAGTTTAACAAATAGTGCGGGAAGAAAACCAGCCTATTCCTACGGAAGTGGTTCAAAAAAGACAAGGTGCTTAGCAGGGACAGTAACAAACCTACCTTCCAAGGAGATGAATCGAATCATCATGCGGGTGACTTCATCGTACGGAGATGGAATTGAGCTTACAAGCAGACCCGCAGTGCTGAAAATAAGCTTCTCATCCTCCTCCACAAATCTTCTTTCTTCAACCTCTTTGATAACCCTCTTGTTGAAGAAGCAGTACCCTTCCAGGCTAAGGCCAGTCGCTTCAGCTATGAGCTCCTCATTGATAAGAATTTTCTGCCCCCCATAGTTGACTGTCCTCCCATTCCATTCCTTGGCAAAGCGAACAGAGATGCTTTGATCATGCCCTTGCATCCTTTCAACAAAGCTGGTGAAGCCGCCAATGCTAAGAATGTTCCAAAGCTCCGTGTTTTCTTTCCAGTCAGGGTCCGCGCACGGCTCAATTTGACAAGGAGGCCCTCCCATCTTCACTGTGATGTGTTGGTTACAGCAATTTCCAGGATACCTTTGAGCGTGAAGAGTATTTCGTTTCTTGCTGTTGAAGGTCACATAAAAATAGGAACTATAGCCGTTGGTCTTCTCACGAATGGCTGTGTGATTGCTGATCTGAGCCTGCGGGAAGTTACGCGTGAAAACCCTTTCCCTGTCAGCTTTCACCTTGTAGTTATCATCGGTTTTCGTGGAGCTTAGCATCTGAATATCAACAGCTATTGTACCTCCCGCGTGCGCGATTTTTAAATCCAGATATCTCCACTTGAAGTTCCTTAAAAAAATCTTGCTATTATTTGAATTAGATATCATTTGCCACGCCATATACTTTAAAGCAGCACATGTGGAAGAATTTATGGATTTGATTTTCCTCCAAAGATTAAGGCATATCTCTAGAGATTGTTTGCATGTGAAGGTCCGCATGGATGCTGTTGTGGAGCTGATTAGGGATACTATCCTTATCCCATGTAGTGAAATTTATGTTAATGCCATAATTGGCTAGTGCATCCGCCAGCTTGTTGCCCTCCCTGTAAGTATGTACGATTCTAATACTGTTGAAGGTATGACTGATGCTTATGGACTCAGAGATAAAATCTTTAATATTCCAGCTGGGAGATGAGGACTGATTCAGAAGTTATATAATATTAAGGGAGTCCCCTTCAACAATAAGGTTCTGGATATTTTGGGCCCGTGCAACTCTTAAACCCCAGAGAGCAGATAAAGCTTCGGCAAAATGATTGGTTTGAATTCCCATTTTTCAAGCATATGCAGCAATCAGATTGCCTTTGTGGTCCCGTATTGCCCCTCCTCCTGCTGCTGTTCCAGGGTTACCCTTAGAGGCGCCATCAAAGTTCAGCTTATTACCATCATCATCCAAATTAATTAAAATAATATAAGAATTTTTTTTTTGAAATTACAATAAAGGCTAAAATAACTTAAGCATAAAGGATTTATTTCATTCAATCTAGTTACCACTACATATTCTAACTCACATCACTCTTTTTTGGTGATCCCCTCTATGGAGCTTGGGACATCCCACAATGTCCCTTCACAGGAATAAATGGTCCATTAACCTTCTATTCATGACATGTCTTAGAGAGGATATTATTGTGACACACACCTAACCAAGCCAAATCTATCTAACAATTAGAGCATTAAATCTACATAATGTATATAGATAAAAAAAAACTAAGCAACCAAATTCTAAAGCAATAAAAATAGAATTAAATAATACAACCACACCTATCTCAATACACCATCCATAACATACAAATACATGACCATATATCAATAGATCACACATTGATTACAAAACATTATCGTAACCAAGAGTGACTAATTGAATGTTATTAATCTAGCTAGATCAACTAAATGTGAAAATGAGAATAAATGTTATATCTCAACTAAGTAACCTTTAATTGGAAGCCCCTCCTAGGTGGAAATTCATACGCCTACCCACGTTGCTCCATTTTTCACTTAAATTTAATCTTATGTATCTCCCTCCCCAATAGAGTTCGATACAAGTAAGCCTCAAGCTAAAAATTTCGACCATAATATGTATTGTGACTATTAATGGATCTACTTGACATAATACATTACCTCTTCGAGTGGCGGAAACTATCTTATCTATACCTTTATTGGTTTTCCAGAGCTATGAGATGCATGACATGTTACTAGGACACCCTTATCTTTACAAGCTCTGTGATATCACTTCTATTGGGTATAATTGTTTCTAATATATTTATGGAAACAAAGTTTTCAAAATTCAAGGCATCTCTTTCAATTCTTCTTTTCCACTTCTATCTATTGCTTCTAATTCTATTCCTTATGTATACACATTCATGTGACCTATACTTGTTCCATCTATTCAAATAGTTCCTACTCAAGTTGTAAGAACACTTGTATTATTTCCACTTCAACACAATCCACAATTTGAATCATGTAAATATAAGTCAATCGAATCTCCTCAATAATTATGATCGAATACACCGATCCTACATTCTAAGATTAAAGTGACATTATCTCCTATTTTAATAAGCATTCCATCAATGTCCCTACCTCCTCAAGCTATCCATTCTATATAGTTTCCTATATCATGACATTTAGATACTATGGCACATAATGTCATTCTAGACCATCTCTCAATCACATTTCCTACTTATCTCCATCCATGTTACTTAGTAATTAGATAACACACTTTCAGACATTTTTAATATAAAAAGTTAAAATATTTGAACATACAAAAACATTCAAATATTCTAAAAATACAAAATCACAACCTGATCATAGCTTCACTTACTCGATTTAAATTTACACATATTACTTTTTGCATGATTTGATAGATAAAACATTCTATTTTCTATACATTTTTTTGTTTCACAAGGTATATGAGCCTGATGTAGGATACATAAGACTCTACATGATTTAAATGTTGAAATTTCCCTTCATTCAGTGTGCATGTCTATTCTAGGGGCATCGTTTAGACTATTAGGTGTTATTATTCTATTTATTACACATTACTCTTCACTTCCTAATTATGATATATTTTATTTATTTAATTTTTGGAACTAACACATGTAGACTATACAATTCTAGTATATATTTTGCTCTCTCTCTCTCTCTCTCTCTCTCTCTCTCTCTCTCTCTCTCTCTCTCTCTCTCTCTCTCTCTCTCTCTCTCTCTCTCTCTCTCTCTCTCTCTCTCTGTGTGTGTGTGTGTGTGTGTGGCCTTAGTTTCCTTTAATTGTGTGGCCATTGTCTTATTATAAGTGTGTGTCACTTGTATCCCTTGTATGTGTCTATTTGGCCTTTCTATATGACATTTTACATGAATTTGTGTGTAATATCATGTGCTTATACGATTTTCATGTGTGATATATATTTTTTCATGATGTCTATCATGCACTCTCATGCATGTTCATGTCTACATAGTGAAAAGATCTACAGTTACCTTTTATATGATTATTTTCTATTCCTAACATGAAAAAACTTCAATTTTTCTGAGATGAGAAATATAAATCCAATCTCCCTCACCTTAAAATAGGGAGAATTTAGTAGGGATGTTACAATAATATAGATATAATTTAAGCACATAGGTAGAATTACAAAATATAGGAATATAGGAACATGTTATAAGAATAAGTTTTAAGCGTTACATATAAGAAACTATACATTTTTATCCAAGGATAGTATTGTGCATCGTAGATAAAAAATGTGGAACACTAGTGTGCTAAGTTTTTTAAGTTTTATCCAACTCTATTTTAGAAGTAAAAATTATAGATTATCATAAAATTCAAGAGGTCATAGTGGTACTAAATAAAAAATCACTTGCAAAGATATAAATTTTAGTATATATTCATTATAATTCATGGTAAATGCAAAGGGAGTTATTACTTATATTATAAATCCACTACATTTTATGGAAAATTGTAATGACATGATTACTATGGAACTTACAGATTATATATTAATTATATTGCGTAATGTTATTTATGTTTCAAACATTTCTAGTTCAATAAGTTCAAAAATTATGAACCTAGATCCTTTTACAGTAATGTGTTTCAAGCATGTTAGGTTTTGTGACACATAACATCCTTAATACATTAGGTTTAATAAACTTGATGACCTTCGCATTGGGTCTAGTGACACTTCACATTTTCCTTTTACATGTTGGGTTTGGTCACACCCATTGATCTTGAGATTATTCAAGTGTTGGAATTAGTATTCCTCAAGACTCCCAACATAAAAAAAAAATGATTACTTTTCTAGTTGTATGGGTTAGGGTTATGTGTCCCCCAAACTCCTTTAGATTAGGGATATTACTACCCCATGTTCTCCATTGTTACTATTATAACCTCCATATTTTTGTGCCTTACCCATTGGGCATGGTATTCTACACATGTAGGGAAATTTTGGTTCTACACATAGGTGTATTACTTCCTTTCTCCCATATGTGTGTGTGTGTGTGTGATTTTATGATCGGTAAATAAGAGGATTGATGGGTCCCTTACCCTTTCATTAATCATCATAAAGGTAGTCCTTACAATATCAATGTTAAAACAAAGGTAAAAAAATACGCAAACTTAATAAAATATTCAAAAAGTTTCTCACATCCTATACCAAACCAAGAAAATGAATATTACATAGCAATAAATGTATTTGTAATATTTTAAAAAGGTCTTTTGCAACCTCAAAAAGATCAAAATATTATGCATAAAATCAACATTTACAACTTTTGTAACCGACCCAAAGATTCATCTATATCGATTATCCACAAATCTATTGTAGTTTTGTCAACCCCTAATTTACAAATCTTCCATGACAATACCATCTTATGTGTGTTCCTTTTTTAATCTCATCGTGCCATATCTTCAATCAACTCTTAGTCACTAATTTTCCTTTTTGTCTCTTGCAAAAAATCTACCCTTAAAAATAAAATTTAAATGTACACACCATTCCCGTGTCTCAAAAGAAATCAATCCAATCCCAATGAAAGAAAAATCCATTTAACATTTATAACACAAAAGCACCTAAAAAACTTCCTCTATAGTAGATTCATTCTTACCCTGATATGTAGCCCAATGTACTTCATGTAGCCTATTAAATCTTTGGTAGCCATATGCAACCTCATTCAATATTATAGCTCTTTCTTTCCTCATTTTTTTCTTTCCAAAAACTATAGCAAATAACCCTTTGGTTACAAGATTGAGAAAATAGGTAATCACTCCACAAATGAAAAGCTTACTTTTTTGACAAGAAACATTTCCACCACATTATTTTAACCCATTTTTACTTCCTCCAAATATTCTTCAAGCATATTTTCCACCATGGATTTACATCCCTGATTTTTACTTTTGGGAGATGATAAGGGGATAACATTATTGTTTTCCTTAGTTTTGGAGAGAAAAAATTTGGGAATCCTTTGCAAGTCTAGATGATTTGGAATAAATATAGATTCTTCCAGATCTACCTTTTCCTTCATATGTTAATCAATTTCCTCTTTCCTTTCTTAAGTGTTGAAAATCTCTACAGCAAAATTTTTGTCCTTTTCAATAGTGATCTTATCATTCTTGGATTCTAATTTCTCTATAGCTAATTCAATATCCTCTTTTGTAATCAACTTGTAGTGATTGGACTCTTCCAATCCTAAAATAGCTTGTTTATGTGGATCATGATTTCCTTCCGAGGTCTTAGGTGAACATCCCTTCTATCTATGAAGATGCTTCCTCATGTGAGATTACTTGCTTAGGATATGCATGTTCTATTCCTTTCACCATTTGGTTCACCCCTTCATCATGAAGTTTTGTACTCTTAATAGTTCTATCCATGACGTGCTTAGAATAATTAACACCAAAGGTAGTAACCTTACTTCTCATTATATTCGTGTTTACCACTTTTTCCAAATTTGTGACCAGACTAGACGGGGCAAACATTGTACCATTATGTCCCTCATGCTTAGTCAATTTTAGCCATAAATTTTCCTTTTTGTAAAATATTTATATTCAATTGGTTGAACCAATTCTTTCCCATTGATGTTCAAAAATTAAATTTGAGGAATACATTTTACAACATCCACCTTAACCTACATCCAAACAAAAGAAGCATTTTTCCTAGTAGATCTAGGATAAAAATTATAGAAACTCCCTATATCATCACTAATCTGCTAAAATATTTCTAGAATCAAGTACTCCAAAGGTAGAAAATATATTCTAATCCAACACCATTGTCGGTTGCCACCACTAGGATCTAGTTTCATAAAAAAAATCAAGGATGCAATAAATGCTTCCTGCTCTCAACGAAACAATTTTGGCCCAATATTTTGTTCTTAACTTTTTAAGTCTGGAATTCTACCATAAACCAAATTTTAACCAAATATCTCAAATTATCTTGATGAAACCTTGGCCAAGTCTTCCAACACCTTGATTCCCAAAAATCCCCTTTCTAAGACATTGCAGGGAGTTTTCCTAAGAGTGCTAGATCCCCCAGATTCCTATATTCCTCATCCAATAGGTCTTGGGAAATCAACACATGTCTCAAGGGTAATAAAAAAATAACCTTTTATCCCATGCAAAATATATCCTCTTTACTATTATGACCCAATTTAGTTTATCCTAGCTTGCGAAATTCCAGATCATCCTTCAAACAACCCAACCTAGCTACAGGGTCTCAAAGCAATTACAACATATTTCCTCCTTTCTTGATCTTCACAATGTACCACACTCAATTCTTATCCCAAATAATTTTTATACTTTCCTGAGGAAATCATAAGAGTTTAACATGGTTTCTATTTTCAAAATAACACCCATGTTATTTTAACAACTTCATTCGAATCATAGGCACATGTGGCTTTAAGAAAGACATCAGTGGAATGAAGGAACTTAGTGTTCCAAATAAATTAGAAAATGTAGTGTTATGTGGAGTTTGTAAAACATGCATAACAAAGGAACTTCACCATGGGAAAGGAGACAGAAAAAAAAATCTAAGTACCATGTCATACTATGAAGGAATAAAAGTGAATAGTGTGAATTTTAAAACAGTTTGCGAGTAAATGTCGTGAAAGTTGATGGAAGCCGTAGAACAAAGAAAATATGCATATAAAAGGAACTCGTGGAACAATAAATAGTTTTCTTTGTTACAAGGATAATTGGAAAACTACTGAATAAAGAGTCTACAATAAAATTTAAATTCTTCCTAACACAAAAGACTCCGTAGAATGTAACATTATTCGTGGGATAGGGAAAGATCAGGCCACGAGTAATTATGGAGTTTAAAGGATTGTTTGTGGACCAAGACAAAGATCAAAATGAAATCATGGGTTGTTTAAGGTTCACTAAAAAAATATATATCCATGGAAAATGAGATCAAGGTGGAAAATATCAAAAACTCATGAAACACAGCAAATAATTTACAACTAATCAAGACCAGGTGCTCAACCACTACAATAACCAGAATTTAATTTTGAATGACATCATCCTTATGAATTGGTGATCTGATGGCACATCATTGGAGAAATTTTAGGTGCCCATACATATCCTATGAAATCAATGATGATTGTTCCTTGATATTGACAGGGTGGTTAAATTCATTTATCATTGGATGTGATTGTTTCCTTCTTCTTTCTCTTAATTTATTTTATATATGTAAGTGTGAAAGCACATGTAAAGGGTTTACTTTTTCTACTAAGTTCCAAAGATCTACCCTCTTGAGCCCAAATATTTTTCTCCGTGACCTCTATAACACACCTACAAAGGTTTCATAAACCTCAAATCTAGTTTAGAGTGTGAATGGATAAGTTATTGATATTATGTGTAAGTTTGATTTTCATTCCTTTAAATACAACAGTGTTTAATGTGAATACTTTAGTCCTCTTGCTCGCCTTTAGTATTATTTTATTAATTTCTTCCAAAGTTTCATGTACACTCCTTGGATATTTTCATGTATTGTTATATTTGTGTCCCTGGATCTAGAATTGAACCCTATTCTAATTCGGTACATCATATCTCTTTATTTTAACATTTTTCTCTCAAAACCCTAGTGCCTTGGAATACTTAAGATAAAATTAGATAGTAGAAGTTTAGTACTGGTTAGTTAATCATAGTGAGATAGGATAAAAGGATCCAACCTTCTCTATAGATTGACCTCAAAAGGTGTCACTATATTGCACTTTGGAGGTCTTTCCATGTTTCACTAAGGTGTTGTATATGGTATATTCAACACATGAGTGAAATATTAGATGATAAAAAAATGGCAGCCTAGTGGGATGGTTTGAGTCACTTATAGCTCACTTTTGATCATCCTTCTCTAATATTGGTATGTGTCTTAGTGTATCTCACCCTTTGGAGGTATTTTTCAAAACACCATTCTGGAAACTACCAATTTCATATTTTTTGGTTTCAAAGCAATCTAACATCCAATTTCATGAGAAGGATATAAAAATTACAAAGTACAACGAGTGAATAATATTTTTAATATATACAACTTTCACCAAGATGAAGAAGGAGAGAAATATTAGTTCATAGGTCTCTATCACCTTCTAATAGAGATGAGAAAGAGTGAGTGCGCAAGGGAAATTTTTTGAATGAGGGAAATGAATGGGATTTTTCTATGAAACAAGCGGAGTAGGATAAGGCATTGGATCTAGATCAGGAACATGTGATTGCATTGACTAAGCACAAAAAGGATGGGCTTGTAGTAGAGACCCTGTGGGATGAATGTTTGGTTGGTAAAAAGACTGGACAAAGAGATTATGGATGGGTTGGAGTCATCTAAAGAAAAAGGTAATATATCTCTTAAAATCCCTAAGATTCTCTTGGATAGCGATAAATTGACCATGGAAGGAGCTCTATTTGTGAAACTGTCTGGGAACTAGTCCCAAGATTGACTATTTTAGAGGTTGGGCCAAGATAAGATGGGATTTGAATGGATCCATTGAGGTTACGACTTATGCTAATGGTTATTTTCTAGTTACTCTTCCCAGTAAAGATCACGTGGCTGAAATTATGGCTGAGGGGTCATGGTTTATTGGTAAATCACATGTGGTGGTTCAGAAATGGGAATCAATGTTTAATCCCTTTGAAAAGATGATTTCAGAGTTTCTGATTTGGGTGAATCTTCCTGGGCCGGCTCTTGAGTTTCGGGAACCTAAGGTTCTTATAGGGATTGCTAAGAGCTTGGGCTCTCCTATAGCAACCGATCCAATTACTAAGGCCAAGACAAGGTTGACCCATACAATATTTTGTGTGAATATGTGTTAGGATACTAGTTTGGAAGGAAACATCAAACCGATTTCCACATCAGGGGATAGGTGCAAAGATTTGAATATGAACCATCTCCTTTTGCTTGTAGTTAATACAAGTTGATTAGTCATGATTTCAAAAGGTTTCCTCTATCAAACAAAGGAATGAGTCAGGACCCAAACCTCCACCAATGAAAAATAATAAGGAGAATCAAGAATGGAGGTAGGTTGGGAAAAAATAAAAAGTGGTGAACACTGATAAAGCTCAAAATCAGGAAGTGCCATAAGAAACAAGCCCCAAAGCATCGCCAAAGTGGGAAATCCAGGTCAAGGGATTAGACTTCAAAGAAGATCAAGATAATGAGGCTCCCATTATGGAGGAGGTGGTTTCTGAAATAGAGTTGGAGAACGATTTTTAATCTGAAGGAAAATATGCTTTGAAAGTGGCTCTTCATCCCTCTTTGGAGGAGGTATCTTTGGTGGGACAACGTTCCTATGGACAAAGACAATATGATGTTATAATAAACCTCAAATTCTTTTTATCTCTTGATGGGAGAAGTTCCAGACGCGTATGAAGGTGATCCCTCCCCAAAAACATCAATAAGCATTTCTAAACCAACTACCCAAATAAAATCTAGAGTAGATGTAGGAAATGAGTCAACCTCAAGGGGTAGGAAAAGTAATAAGGAACTGAGATAAAACTCTGCTAGGAAAGATGTTGATAAGGGAATTCAAAAAACTTTGGGGAAGGCTTTCCTCTCTACTAGAAAGAATTTATGATTCTTATCTCATGGAATATTAGGGTTCTAAATAACCCCAGTAAGCATAGAATAGTTAAGGATCTTAGGATTAGAATTAAACTTGACATCTTAATGCTTCAAGAAACTAAGATGTGTTTGGATAGATTTAGGGATATTAGTGGGATTATCTCGAAGGAAGTCTGTTGGGAAGGTGTTAGTCTCCTCTGGGGCCTCAGGAGGTATTTTCACCATGTGGAATCCAAAAGTGGTGAAGGGATAGGTGATTCTTACTTCTCCTTGGCATGTTGCCATCAGTTTCATTGAGATTGAATCAAAGAAAACCTGGTTTTTCTCCAACATTTATGCTCCAAATAGGGTTTGTAAAAGGAGAAAATTATGGGAATATCTCTCTATTTTCAGACAATTGTTTAAGGAAAGAGACTGGATCATTGGGGGATTTCAATACTCCCCTTTCCCTAGGGATAAAAATGGAGGTTTCATTTCTTACTCTGAGAGTATGGAGGATTTGGCTAAGTTTTTAGTAAGAAATGATCTTTTTGACTTGGAGCTAGAGGGATCAAAATACACTTGGGTTAACAGAAGGATGGGAATTTATCTCATTCAGATTAGACTAGATATATTTGTGGTTAGCCATCTATGTATGATTAATCAACTCTAGTATCTAACTTCTCTCCCCAGAATAGGTGCGAGATCATAATCCTATTCTCCTAAATCTGGGCATGAATCTTCCTAAGAAAGTCAAACCCTTTAGGTTTGAGAAGATGTGACTGGAACACCAAGACATTTTCAATAAAATTCAAGAATGGTGGGGTATTCAATCTCATGGAGTTGCTAGCTATAGATAGAGTTTCAAGTTAAATAATCTTAAAAGTAACCTTAAAAGATGGAACAAGAAAATATTTGGGAATATTTTCCAAGAGAAAATGAAGATTGTTGAAGACTTATGAACTATTGAGGAACTGATGGAGGGGGATGGTCTGAATCTGGTTCTCAAAGACCAAGAAAAAAAATTATTTATTGATTACCATGATATTCTCGCCAAGGAAGAAGTTTACTGGAGACAAAAGAATCAAGGGTGAAATAGCTAAGGAAGGAGATAGGAACACAGAATTATTTCATTTCACTACCACTTCCAAGGACAATCCTTTGAAGATAAGTGAAATAAAGAGAGAGGATGGGGAGCTCACTGTGGAGATTAAGGAAATTAATGAAACAATCATAAATTATTTCAAGGAGCTATTCCATGTGGGACTAGATCCAAATGTGAATGTTCAGAATAAATTTCTTGATCAATTCTAGAATGCCATATCTCCTCAAGAAAACAAAGAAATTTTAAAGAGGCTCACTGAGGAGGAAATTAGATTCACGTTTTTTTATATGGAACCAGATAAATCACCTAGCCCAGATGGCTTCCCTACTTTTTTATTTCAAAAATTATGGGAAGTGATTAAACAGGAGGTTATTGAGATAGTGCAAGATTTCTTCAGCAATGAGCTATTACTAAAACATATGAAAAATACCTTCCTGGTTCTCATCCCCAAAGTTGTTGGAGCCAAATATATTAAGTAATTCAAACCTATAAGTTTGTGTAACACTAGTTACAAACTGATTACAAAAATCATATCGGGCAGGGTCAGAAATGTGTTGGCCAACTTCATCTTACCTAATCAAGGATCTTTTGTCCCAGGTAGGGAAATTCAAGATAGTATTATAGTTATCCAAGAATTTATCCATTCAATTGAAAACTCTTGTAGTTGTTATCCTTGTCAAGTTGGATATGCAAAAATCTTATGATAGGATTTCATTGTCCTTCATTCAAGCTATTTTGATCAAGGTTGGCTTCATTATTTATTTTGTCAATATGATCATGACTTCCATCTCCACATCTAAATTTTCAGATTTTGTGAATGGAAAACTTGAAGGTTTTTTGCAAGCTAGTCAAATTTTAAGACAAGGAGACCCTCTCTCTCCTTTCCTCTACATTATTGTTGTTGAATCTTTAAGTGGGATTTTTAACCAGGCTATGTCCCTCAACCTTATTTCAGGTATCAAAATAGAAAATGGTCTTCTTTCTATTTTTCTTAACTAGTTTTGTGACTGATAACTTTTTGTTGGGTAAAGCATCTACCTAGGAAGCCTCTAATTCCAAAATAGATCTAAAAGAATATGAAATGGTCCCAAGAAAGCTGGTTAATTTCCATAAAAGTTTTTTTTTCTTTATAAATGTGGAGGAGAAATTCCAAGTCAGACTTGTTTTTATCTTGGGGTATAGGATAAAGACCTTTGTTGACTCCTACCTGGGAATTCCCCTTGTCCACAAAAAACTAGACCCTTCTATTTGGGATAATATTTTGGAGAGAGTGAATAGAAATCTTTCTACTGGGAAAGGTATCCTTCTTTCTCATGCTGGAAAAATTCAACTTCTTCAAAGTTCCCTCTCAAGGTATTCATATTTACGTTATGTAGCTTTTCAAACTTTCATCCAAAATCGTTGTTTCCCTAGAAAAAATTCAAAAAATATTCCTCTAGGTGGGAGTTGAGGAAAAGTTTAAGTTTCCTCTTGTAGCTTGGGAAAAAATAACAAAAGCAAAAATGTGTGGAGGATTAGGATTGAAAAATATTAAACTTATGAATGATTCCTTAATTTCCAAAGTTGGTTGGAGGGTTTTAAGGGAAGAAGTTCTCTGGGTGGACATCATCAATAAGAAATATCTACATGATGTTGGCAGAATGGATTCCTTCTTCAACCAAACTAACCTTCCTAGAGGGTATATTTTTTGGAACTCCTTTGTGGCTTCCAAGGATGTTTTGAATAAGGGTTCTAAATGGGACATTGGTAAAGGTAACAGAATCAGCTTCTGGAATGATTTTTGGATAGAAGATAAGCCTCTTACAAGTATGGATCCTTAGAAAATGGTAGTGCAACACTATGAAGATAGAGACAAAATTTTGATTCGAGATTATTGGATCTTTGGTGAAAATATCAGTTGGGGGACTATAAACCCTCCCCCTGATTTCAATGGGGATGGTCACTCTTTCATGAATCTTAAAATCAAATTAAGGAATTTCTACATAACCAAATTTCAAAACCAGGAAGATTCCATCAAATGGAAAGAGGAAGAATCTGAGGACTACTCGGTCAAATATGCCTACGGTTTGAACATTAAGGATTCCATTCAAAAAGATTACTGGGGCAGACTTTGGGTGAAATATCTCACCCCAAAGGTGAATATATTTTATTGATTGGTAGCACAAAATAAGATCTATGCAATGGACAATCTTAGGAAGCATGGTCTGACTATACCCAATATATGTTCTTTATGCAGAAGGGAAGAGGAAAGCATCAATCATCTTCTCCTCCATTGCTCTTTTACCCAGATGGTTTTCATGACTATTCAGGATATGTTCAAGTTTCAATGGACTATGCCTAGTTCCATTAAGAATTTTGCTTACAGTGGGAGAGAGTCCCTTCAAGTTACATCTTTTGGTGATGGCCTAGAAGATTTCCCTCCCTCGCTTATTTTGGGGTCTGTGGAAGGCTAGGAATGATTGTATTTTCAGACATCAGAAAGCTAACCTCAAGAAGGTTAGAAACAAAGTGATTGTTGCCATTAAAGAAAATATCAAATTGTTTAAATGCAAGGAAAAAAATCCACGTCCTAGAAATGAATAGGAAGTTCTTAAAATTCTCATTCTCAGTCCTGTGGAGATCAAAAATTCTAGAACTCAAACCAGATGGATAAGACCGGAGAGCAATTTCCTCAAATCAAATTTTTACAGAGCTTCAAAATGGAACCTTGGTCCTTCTGGGGGGTGGGATCATTAGAATAAATGAAGGGGATTGGTTGTTACCCTATGTTGTCCCCCTGGGTAGACAAAAAAATAACATGGCAGAGCCTAGAGCTTTACTGTGGGGTATTATCCTTGTTAAGGAAAAAGGGATCAAGAATCTCCAGATTGAGGGAGATTCCCTTATTATTTTTAATTCCCTTAACAATAATAATATTCATAATTGGACCTTACGTAATTTTCTTAATGATATTTTGGAGATATTCAAATATTTTGACATGGTTTCAATTAATCATACCCTTCGCTAAGGTAATATTTGTGTAGACACGCTAGCCAATTTCCGTGTACAATGCCATGATTAAAAAATCTAGACTAAAGGAGATGGTTTTCCCTGAATAATTAATGATGTCATAGAAAGGGATAGACGACACTAAATTTGATGATGATCGCATGAGTGACCGTTGGTGCCACATTTTCCAAGATACTTTATTTAAGGGGAGCAGATTCACTTTAAATTTAAAAATTTTAGAATGTTTTTCGTGCATCAGTTGTTTTGTGTGAGTCTGGGAGATCATGCATTGCTTCCATGGGTGGTGATAGAATTAGGGTTGAGCCTTCAAGCTACGGGTTCATCGAAAAAAATCCTCCTTTGTGGAAGTCACTCACAATTGGTGGATTCCGTAAATTTATCTCCAAGTTGCATGGTTATGATCCTTCATTATCCAAGAATTTTGGTATAGCTTGGACTGAGGATAGTTTCACTATGATGGGTATGGTGATTGAGGTTACAAAGGGCTCCATTTCTCAAGTCACGAGGATGGAAATGGAGGTCCTTAATATTTTCAAAGATAGAACCCATGGGGAGCATGAAATCAACACATTTTTTGTGGGTAAGGAAAAGTGTCATTTTTTCACTAATGGCATCACTAGAGCCTGCATTCCAAGGGTCTGGAAGGAGGTGTGCCTCCAAATTATGAAGTATATCACTTTGGAGGGTAAATACCATAAAATTTACACGCACATCATCTTTCTCTACTGAATATGTTCAAGCATAAAATTATGCTGAGCATTCTAATTTTTCTCTTCATGTTCTTGAGTGCTTCCTTGAGGGATTTTCAGAATGATATGGTGGACATGCCTATCCATGAAGGTCTCATTCTTCTTATGTATGAGAATGGGAAACCCATTCTGGCTAAAAATTTTAAGGCCATGGAAGAGGAGGAAGACATCACCCTGGTTGAATGTCTCACCAAAATGGAGGCTAGGAAAATTTCGGTTGAGAAGAATGAGGAGGAGGAAGATCCACATAACAGAGATGTGGAGGGTAGAGTCGATGTGATCACTTCCAAAGAAAAGATCATTTCCAATAATGATACGGATTATAAGGGTTGTAAAAAGAAGGTACAATATCTATAAATGGTGGTCCAGACTATGGAAAAAACCAATTATAGTTTTCGTGAGGCCATGATGGAAGCCATCAGGGATTCCTAGCATATTTGTGTGGCCCGGGTGAAGTCCAAGCAGAAGATGGTCGAGTTAGATAAAAAGCTTGAGGATTTGAGTGATAGGCTAGAGGTGATGGAGGACGACATTAAGAAAAGAAAGTTTAAGCTTTATGTTAGCAGCTCTGATGAAGAAGCTCCGAGGGATCAAACCAAGATGAAGGAGGGGGAAGAGCACAACAATGAAATTCCTGTCGAAAATAAGATTTCTTCCCCCAAAGTCCAAAAGACTTCTTAGTTTTCTCAATGTGGAACTGGTAGTGGTTTTTTTGTGAACTGTTGAATCATGTACTTAGGCTGTTCAGTTTTTTGCTTCTGTGTTTTGTTGCTCCTGTATTTTCTTTGTAACAATTAAGCTTGTTTAACTCCTTCTGGACCTTTATGTTTTTGTTTGTTTTTTTGTATCAAGCTTAATCATTGTATCTTTCTTTGTAAGGCCCCTAAAATCCAATCCCTTTTTTTACCTTATCTAATAAAAAACCTTTTAAGAGAAGCCTTTCCACCCCTCATATTGGTAGGCTCTTTTATTTCTCTTTCAGAAATCTTAGACATATCCCCTTCATGGTGCATCAAATAAATTTAACATTGTAAAATTTAATGGAGGTAGTCCTTTAGACCTAGTGGCTCATAATGATATCCCCGTAGTTTCTTTGAAATGTATTCCATTTTTTAGTGGTGAAAATCTTATTGCCCCTATAGAACATATCCAATATGTTATTAATGTATGTTTATTCCATTATGTAACTAATGATGATGTAGTAGTTAGACTTTTAGCTTCTTTCCTCAAAGGAAAAAGAATAGTAATGGTATAAAATTATATGGCCTACTTCAATCCATTCATGAGATGATCTTAAAGAAGCACTTTGTCTACATTTTGAATAAAAAGAAAACAATATTTCTCTACTATAACAACTGACAGTTGTCAAGAGAGATCCTAAGGAGCTTATGGTAGATTTTAACTTCAGGTTTTAGAATACTTGTGTTATGTGACTAAATCCCCCAAGATTTTTAAAAGCATTAAAGACTTGTTTCATTGTTAAAGACAAGTTTTATTTGAGAATTTTTAATACAAGTTTAAGTTAATATTATTTATAAAGATGTTGTAATAAGCTATTTGCTTAATGTGGGAACGAATATCCCAAGCATTTAATTAAAGATTCTTAATAAAAGTGAAAGGGTGTGGAAATCATTTTTTTGGTTCATAACAACCTATGATGTATAATAAAAAGATATGTAAATGTAAACAAAGATTATGCACATGAACATGAACCTGAACAAGGATTCAATAAATTTTGAATGAGTCATTCTAAGAGAGAAATAATTTTGAAATAATTTTAAGGACTTTGAGAATTTTGTCTATGGAAGTAATTCCAAGGCTGAATAGGTTATAGGTAGGAGGTGGGAAAGAAAGAGGGGCACCAGCCATGTCCTAACCAAGGGTATGGCATAAAACCTCATATGGTTCCTGGCGAAAGAGAGGTGAAAATACACTTTGTGTATAAAATTTCCTCTCATAGTACGGCCATAGTCTAGTGTCTATTAACCTAGGATTACATTGGAAATTTGTATTAGAATTCTTGATCATTGTCTCAGATAATTTCTCTCTCTGCATTGGAATTTTCATTAGAATTCCTTATTATTGTCTCAAATAAGTTCTCTTTGTAAAACTATGTAAATTCTTGTTGAAAGTTAATGAAAAGAAGTTAACTCTTCTGTTTATGTTGATAAATATGTAAATGAATGTTTTTTGTCTATTTTGATATGTATACTATTAAAATATGCAATTTTTATGTCAAGAACAATGAATCGCATAAATAAGTTAATGAAATACGGAATTTTGGATATGTATGTCTATTATTTTTAAATATCATGTATAATTAATGCATAATAAGAATTGATCTCTGTATCTTATAGTATTATACAGAAAAATCTTTTTATTCAATGATGTTTACACATTTTTGTATCTATTTTTATCTTTTGTGGTCATATTTTCTGTATTTTTGTCTTTTTAAGCTATGGACCCGAAAGCTTTTTCTTGGAAATGGTTAATCTTGTGGTTTTAAGTACACCCCGATACTAAATACAATATATAATATTACAAATCTTTATCTAATCAAAATGTTCCAGTTAGTATCACCGTGTCATAGCTTTATCATATCCTTCTGAGCATTACAAAGTGTGAGCCAATAAGATCATTTCACACTATTTGCATATTCAAACTTTTGTTAACTTTTTTCTATCCAATTCGAAACCCGAACAAATAGAATAGCTCCAAGTCTCTTTGCATTTCATTATTTCATTATTTTGTTAGCCTTGACAGTTATTAACCAATAATAATAAGCCACTGTGCCCACTAATTTATTAAGACTTTTTCAAACTTTGTTAGTATGCGAGGTAATAGAACTTGTCCTCCTATGTCCGCCTTTTTGTCGACGTGTCTTATGTATTTAATACAGACCAGAAAATTTATTTGGATACGGTTGATTCCACGGTTTTACATCTTCCAAAACCCCAAAGTGTCTTCAACTCCCAAAATATTGACATGTAGCCTTTCATAGTCATTATGATATCAACACATGTCTTTTCCTGTCACTGCCACGTGTCCTGTCCTTGAACCCCGCTGACCATCTAGACCAAAAACTGTTTATGTTTGGGTTAATTCTGTGAGTTAGTGTCCATAAGGTGGAATTTTTAAGAAAATCCATAGAATCTCGACACATGTATCTTTCCATGCCATCTTAAAGCTTTAATTATCATGTTTAGTTTTAGCCCACGTATTTTAAATTTATCTCTGGTTATATTAATCAAATATAGTTGTAATTCAACATAGCTCTTCAATTTTAAAATTATTTGCTATCCATTTTTTCAACCCCCTTGCAAAATGGATCAACCTATAGGTTTGGGCATGGATAGTTAATGGGAGTAGTTTATAAAGCTCGTTGCAGTGAAGGTTTGGACCAGGATTTGCATTAATGGTTAAACTAGAAAAATGTACAGATTGCCTCCCTGTTGACGTGCGTCAACGCTTGCTACCTATCACATGACAACCACTCCTTGTTGACACACATCAACACTTTCTTCCTATCACACAACAACCATTCTTCCTGTCATACGAAAACCATTCTTTATAACACATGTCAACCGCCTCTTCTTGTCACGTGTCAACGCCCTGCTTCCTATCGTGTGTGAACCACACCTTGTTGTCACGCGTCAACCTCCCCTTGATTTCATTAGAAATCATTTCTTCTTGTCACATGACAAGTCTTTCCCTCATCAGTAATGACTCTTCCCTTCTTGTCGTGTGTCAGCTAGTGGTTTCTGTCGGATGACAACAAATATCTTTAGATACAGCTAGACATTAATGACACCGTACAAGGTAGCTCAACAACCAGTTTAATGAGGTATGGCACCCTTGTTCGTTGTGTAATAAAAGTTCCATTGAAAAGTGAACCATCATGGCTTCCCATACCTACATAAAGGAATTTAAGGAAGGATTTCAGTTGGTATCTCCTTTTCTATATATATATGTAAATTCCCCTCATTTGAGGGGAGGGATTTCAAAATTCTAAAGGAACTTTGCCATAATTATTCCAGCACTTTTGTGGATCTTCTTGCCCTAGCTTGATTTATATTGCATTTCTTGCCTTCTATTATATTTTGTAGGTATATTGTACATATTGTGTTCCTTTGCAAGGCTTAAATTTTTTGTGCTCCACGAGATTGGAGGTTTGAATGTGTTTTGGGACTGTGGCATTTTATCTACCCTCTTCTTCTCCTTCCCTCCACTTTCACTCTCTAGGAATCTCTCTAGTCTTATTTTGGTGTTATCGCCTTCCTTAGTTTAGGATTTACATATATGTGTTTCTCTTCCTCTAGTCCCTTGGAATTGGTAGTTTATGAGTAGATTAACATTGGAATAATTCAATATCTAGCATTCTCTGGAGGTTTGTCTCAATCACAAAGGTCCCACACCTTGAGACAATCCCAAGTTAGTCAAAAGTAGGGTTTTGTAATGTGCAAATCCTAGGGTGCTAATTTTCTGACATAACATTATTAAGTTGTTAAAATGTATAAGTCTTCCACAATAAGATATGTTTTCAAGTTTGTTGAGTTAAAACTTTCATTTCATTTGGTCAGATCTAAATTAATGATTTGGGGAAAAGTCACACTTCATTTGGTATGAGGGTTAATAATCCTCATTTGAGACATTTTGTTGGTGTTATTGAGATGATGAAGTACTAAATACTAAAGAGATTAAAATGTATTATTCTTAGTCAAAGGTTATGGTGATTTTATACAGAGATAAAATTGTGTATATACATAGAATGGCAGAAAAATCGAATTCGAATGGAATGGATTCGCAGAATGGCATGGATTATAATGAATTGGAGTGTAAAAATAAATAGTTGGGTAGGGAATTAAAATATTATTTGATAAATTAGAAACATTGAAAATTCAATTTACAAAAGCTATGACTAATAAATCAAATAAAATTCATAAGTTAGAAAAGAAAATAAGAAAGAGAAAACATTCTTCTTCAGATGATGATTATATCCCTAATAAAGAAAATTATTCTGATTCTTCTAATAATGAGCAAGAAAGTTCAAGTATAGACTCTAAAGAAATATTAAAATTTTCTCCAAAAATTAAATTTCCTAAATATGCAGGGGAAGTAGGAACAAGGGAACAAGATGAAACTTGGCTATCTAGTTTGGAGATATATTTTGAATTGCAGAACACTAATAAGTTTGGCAGAACTCAAATATCCTCTTATCAATTGAAAATTTCAGTCTTTAATTGGTGGGAAGATACATTGAGATATGAAAAACTTAAAGAACATAAGGTCTCATGAAATAAATTTAAAAAAATTCAAGAAAAATTATTTTTCTGATCATTTCTTATAGCAAAGACAAAATGAATTATTTAACTTGAAACAATGTCTAAAAACTATTAATGAGTACAAACAAGATTTTGATATTTTAAATAGATTTGTGCCTTTAATTTTTGGAAGAGACATCGTTGCCAAATTTATAAATGGTTTAAGAGAAGAATATAAGGCTAGTGTTTGATGTCGAAAACCTACTACAGTAGATGAGGCTAGCCAAATAGCTAAACAATTTGAAAAATATAAGACTGTGGTTCATCAAAAGAAATAAGATTATAAGACCAAGAATTCTAATTTACCTTTTAAAGATAGAAAAGGCCATTCAATGAAACTAGCAAATGTAAACATACTTAAATAAGAAGCCAACAAAGGAAACAATAGTATGTTAAAACTAAACTAGAAGAAATTATATGTTTGAATTGTGGAGGTAACCATTTTTCTAGGGGTTGTCCTCAGAAAAAAGAAAATTTGGGATAATAATAAAAAATACAAAACTAATGATAAATCTAAGGAAGGTCATCAAAATATGAAAGTTTATGTTTTTGTTGATATATGTACATTCCATAAGTAGTGTCTTTGATTGAAATAGAAGGGTTTATTAATAATGCAGCCCTTTTTTTTTTTATTGATTTCAGTAGGAGTCATAGTTTTATATCTGCTAACTTAGTTGAAAAATTAATATATTTTTTTCCAGAAAAATTGAACCAGTAGTTGTAGAAATAGCTTATGGAAGAAATATAAGAAAAAAAGGAGCTTTAGTAGAATATCTAGATTTTTAAATTGATAACATTGTATCTAGTGAATATATTCATCTTCTTAATTTAGGCAAATATGATGCCATCTTAGGGATGACCTTGTTATAAAAGAATCATGCTCTTATTAATTGTGAAAATAAACAAGTGTGTATTCAAGATCAATATGAGGTTACTCATATTTTGCAAGGAAATAAAAGACAATTGAATTTTAAAAGTATTTTTGTTGTTCAAATTAAAAGAAGTCTTAAGAAAAAATGTAATTTTTTATGTGCTTTGGTTACTCAAAATGATAAACTTCGAGTAGATATATATGTTCATCCAGTAGTCCAAGAATTTATGGATGTTTTTCCTTCTGATGCTGAAGAATTTCCACCTAGAAAATATGTAGAACATGTTATTGATCTTATTCCTAAAGTTGAACCAGTATCAAAATCACCTTATAGACAATCTATACCTTAATTAGCTGAGTTAAAAATACAATTGACTAAATTATTGAAACAAGGAAAAATTAGACCTAGTGTTTCTCCATGGGGTGCACCAATATTGTTTTTTAAGAAGAAAGATGGTACTATGAGATTGTTTATTGATTATAAATAGTCGAATAAGATAAATATTAAGAATAAATATCCTTTACCTAGAATTGATGATTTGTTAGATCAATTGAATAGTGCTAAGTGTTTTTCTAAAATTGATTTATGTTCTGGATATCATCAAATTAGAATAAAATATGCTTACATTGCAAAAAAATCCTTTAGAACTAGATATGGTCATTATGAATTTGTTTTTATGCCTATTGGATTAACAAGTTCCCCAGCTACATTTATGACATTGATGCATAATATTTTTGGACCATTCTTAGATGTGTTTTTTATTATATTTTTAGATGATATTTTGATCTATTCCAATAATGAAGAAGAACATGAGAAACATGTTAGACTAGTTCTTGAAACTTTAAGAAAAAATCAGTTGTATGGTAAACTAAGTAAATGTCAATTCTTTAAAACTAAAGTATCCTATCTAGGACACATTATCTCTAAAAAAATAATTGCACCAGATCCTTCTAAAGTAAAAGAAATACAAAATTGGGATACACTTACAGATTGATGCAGCCTAGAATTCACCAGATAACTCCCTAAACGCGCTAGCACATCACTCAGCCTAGACTGAGTGCTCACCCGAAGCACGCACAGGTACCAGGTCCCTCTTTAGGGTTGTTGTAGCAGGATGTTAGCGTGATGAAGGAAGAAACATATAGATTAATAAATAATCTATCATTCTAGAATGTATGCTACTTTCATATCTATGAAGAATAAGATTTAAGTAGTAATCATGACTAAATCAATAACATGCACTACTCGATTACACACAGGAATGACACTTAGATTCATCCAATATCTTCCATCTATTAATAAACGAAAAATTCTCCTTACAATAATGTCAAACGATACCAATGCGTGTATGGATCTAATACAGTAATTCAGTCATATGCGTATATATCTATACCTTCACACATCCATCACACTCATATATTACCACTATGTACCTCACATTATATATATAGGGTGGGGACTTGCCCTTCACTGCTTATCTATTCCAAAAATAGGTTGCATGCTATTAATAGCCACACGTCGTTCATAGACATAGCCACACATGCAAGTGTGCTATATATAGGCCTCTTATAGTCAATTGAAGTGTCAATCCTATTCTTAGCTCATCTCCATGCAAAACACTTCGATTCAATCCTCCAAAAATAGACAATGCATGGTGCGCATGTCTCTACATCATTGGTGTGTTCCACATGCCATTTTTTAAAAATAGGTCATCATGCTCAAAATCGGCTAAGTCCTAAATGTTGAATTTTCCTTCCATGCGTGGGTCCTTCTTGTCCCTTCACACACTTGATCATGGCCTTCTCTCCCACGTAGACTCCTTGTGTGTTCTCTAACAAGTATTCTTTGATCAACATTACCCCACACTAATCTCATTGTCATCCTGACAATGAGTACTCCTCCAAAAATTGAAGTAAAGAATAGAATAATGGAAAGAATAAGAATGAAAGAATGTAGACAAATAAAGAATTTTTTATGAGACAGCCTCCTTTGTATCATTTTGTAGTATCAATTCTAGATACTCCTCCTTTATTTCGGCCTCCAAAACCTGTCATTTAGTGAGAGCTTTTTCTACTTTTTCTGGGATGTCCACAACAATGGATTCCAACTCATCTCTCGCAATCTCTCCCTTTTCATTCTACAAAACCAACACAACGCTGGACATTGAAGTCATTCTTCCTTCTAAAAGATCCATCTTCTACACAATTAGCTTCCCAAGCTCTTCCAGCTGAGTCTTGTGCAGCTCTTGTGTTGCTGTCAAGGCCTCTCGCTTCTGTCAACTATTGAAAATCTTTCTGTGCAGCCCAATGTCTCATCCTTCATTTATTTTTAGACCTCATCATTTTCTTCTAGGGTCTTTATCCTAATAAGTGCCTCTGGAGTTGTGTAGATATTTAAAGCCTGGTTTGCTTTCTTCAATACTTCTTGTAATGCTTGTAGCATCCCTTCATAATATGTAATCTTTCGCATCACTGATTCTTTCTCTTGTTCTACATCTTTCTCTGACTTTCTTGGCACTATCATGTGTAGAGGTTTGTCTTCAAGTACCAAGTCCACCAACTTTCCCACATAGAGTATCACTGAAGGAAATGTTTTTGGTATCTTGGCCTCCAAGTGTGGAATTTCTCTGATGAAATTGTCCCCATTCTCCTCTAAAATGCTGATAAATACTTGATTCTTCTTCTGCACGAAGTCCCTCTCTAGTGTTATGTGTGCTATCTCTGCATTCTTTGTCTTCAGCTCCTCGTGTAGCTCTCTGATTGTTACAACTTTGTCCTTGTTTCTTCTAGCCACTTCAGCAGAAACCTTCACCAATGTGTTGCTTACCTGCTCATCTAACATGACAGTAGGCTTTACTGTCATGTGTTTAGCTTGGGGTTCATTCTTCAGCCATCTCGAAATGCATGAATTTTCACATACATCAAATTCAGGCTCATCCATGTGGGTGTGCATTGACCATGATAGTTGCTTTCGAGTGCACACAGTCAAAATATCCTCATCCATTAGCTCACAGTCGAATAAATCCTTCTGTGCTATCATGCTCTGGAAGTGGGCACAGACAATTTTTCCTGCATCCTCTACATACCCCATGGCTGGTGGAATGTGCTCTCCACTTGTTCTTCTAGACCATTGCTGCTTAGGGACTTTAGCTTCCAAATTTGGCACTTGTGTCTCCATGTCCTGAACATTCTCAGCAGTTGTCTCCTCTGGTCTCTTCTCATCCTCTTTTCTTGCCTTTGATTCCTCACCCTATTCTTCTATGTTCTCTAGAATTATAGGATAATTAGGCGTGCTTTCCTCTGACTCTTCTGCCTCCTCATCTAACTTAAGTTTCCTCCTTCTTTTCATGGTTTCCTCCTTCTGTGGAGATATTTTGGGTGATTTGTGCACCATAGTTAGAGTAGCACCTTGGGTCCTTGTTCTCCTAAACACCTTTTTAAATATGTGCTCACCTTGGACTGCATTCAAGTCCTCATCATCCCCCTCTAGTGGCTAAGGCAGTGTAATGGCACACTCATCTTTACCCTTACTTGTAGGATGTATCCTACCTCTATGCTCCAAACCACAACTATCTTCATTCTCCTCCTCATCCTCCACTTCAATTGGCTCTGTGGTCTTAGGTGTTGGGATGTTATCCATTGTATTATTTCCCTTTGGTGGTGCTGGAAGAGTGAACTCACCTTCCACTTACTTGTTATTCTCCATCTTTGGCTTCAGCTGAAGATACACCAATGTTGCCCCTACATTTTCTACAACCAGACTTATTGGTTTAATATTCAACACCTCCGAAATGATCCTCTCGGTGAAGTCACTTCTTCCTAGATACACATACTTCTTTCTCAATGTGTGGTAGTCACAGTCTACCTTATTTGCATTGAATACCAGTCAACGCATGTCTATAAATCTATGACCAGATTTTTGGAAATACCTTGCAATGAATGCATAAGGTAATTTACACTAAGGGATCCAAACTCCATCTTTCATTAGGAAGCGTGCAATACATAAATTTTGATATACATTAAACTGGACTTGTGTCCCTACTATTGATAGTAGGTCCTTTGGGATGCACCACTCTTCTCCAAATTCCACGCGGAGCCTGTCATATGATTTCTCTACCCTTTGCCTTACATCATCTATCATGGCCTCTTTTCATAGATAGTTATTGAACCTTTCAGTTGGTTACTTATTCTCCATGGGTTATTCCGATACTTTTTCCTTTGGCCCATCTAGTACTCCAATTTCCATGAATACTAGTGATAGTGGAATAGCCCCAAAGTTGATCTTCCCTCCTGCATGTGCTTCCTCGACTATTTGTTCTACAACATAGCCTGTAATATTATAGATTGCTACTTCTGACATCTTACGCACAACATGTAACCACATAGTATTTACCTATGATCACTTCTCCTGATCATTACACTTTGTAACAAGGTGTGCTGCTGCTTGCACAACCGAAAAGTTCTTCAATTTGTCTATATCCGTACCATGCAAACCCTTTAGGTATCCTAACTCTTGTCTGGTCTTCAAGATAGCAGCTTTATCTATGACATCATTCTTTATATCCTCTCATGTGACCTTCAAACCTGTAACTGATGAGATAAGCGCAGATGAGATTCTAACTCTACATCCTGCAAAGTAGAACAAGTCTTCTTGCACTCTGCTCATGAGCCACTGATACAAGGGCTCATACTTCCCAAAATATGGAAGCCCATATCATTGGTAGACCCCAATTCTCTTTGGAAGCTTCTCACATGCATCATAAAAAACGGGCATGTCATCCACCGTACGCTTGTTTGTCATAGCAGTGAGCAAGGAATCAAGCTCCTTCTTGTTCTCCACAGTCCTGTGATTATATTCACTCACTTTGCTTTTTCTGATTGGTGAATCCCACTCCTAGCCTACGATGACTCCTGCATATTTCATTTCTAAAAAATGGCTTTTAGGTGCCATCTCTTCTTCCTTGATGACCACCTTCTTCTTTCCTTTTTCTACTGCTTCAACTCCCTTCTTGAGTACCATTTTTACCTTACAATCATCTCCTCTATAACTTTGCAACTTGTGAATCAAACCCTAGCTCGATTCAATCATGCCTTAGGTGGAGACTTCAAGCCCTAACTCCTTTCTTCCTCCTTTCTTTGCTCAAACCCTTCACCACTGGGGACGCAAGCTTTTTTTCACCTAGATTTTTTTGTCACACCCTTCACACCTTAACATGATCACTCGGCTCTTTGCACTTGGCTTTTTCCTCAAATTCTCTTAGTTGTAACTATAAAAATGAATCTGCATCCCATCCTTATAGATTTTTTTCAAATTTTGATGCATTTATTGCTCCTTCACCTACCAAGTATCCTCTCATTTATTGACCAAATTTGTTCATTCCATGTGGTACATCTTTGCGCCCCAGCTATAACCTTCTAGCATGCCTTATTACCCTCTAGTCATAGACTCTCTTCAGTACACACCCTTGTGCCTGAGTACCTCATCAATGTACCTTCTCCTGGTATTTATCATGGCCTCTGCTTACCTCGAGTTATACTATCCTTTCATTTGTCTCCATCCTTGGTCACTTTTGAGAAGTGATCTTCTTTTGACTTAAAGCGAAACCATAGTAAATTATTCCTTTCACCTTTCAAATCCCACAGTCTTTTACTTGGATAACTACAACCACCCCACACTGAAGGTATGTGCAGTTCTCTGTGCATAAAAATTCTTCACATAGTGATTAGCTTCATGCGTGCAAGTGTGCTTTACACAAGAACAACAACTAAATTGACAAAGTATAGTGATAATGAAGAAAATACATTAAGGAAATACATAAGGGAAACCTAATCTAAATGGTAATACTACCTTATTACAAAAACCAAGAAGTCTTATTTATAGTAGGGCTTTAGCCTACTTCTATTAAAGTAACTAGGTAGCCGTGTTCCATCAAGTGATTCTAACTGGTAAGCAATTGTTTCAAGTATGTGAGTGATGACATACAACCCCAACCAATGTACTTTGAGCTTTCTTGGATGGTGTAAGAACTTAGAGTCATAAAGAAGTACCATTTGTCCAATCTCAAACTTCTTATCCCTTATGTTTCTGTCATTCCATGACTTCTACCTAGCCTTTTCCTACTTCTGAATCCATCGTGCTATGGCCCATCACTCATCCAGTTGAATCATCTTCTCGATCCACTCTTTTAAAGCCTATTCATCAGCTAGACCTCCATCACACACAATGCACAAAGAAGGTAACATAAATTCGATAGGGAGAACGACTTATGTGCCAAACACCAGACAAAATGGTGTGGCTTTGTTTAATCTCTTGTAAGTTGTTCTATATGCCCAAAGAACAACTGACACTTTGTCATCCCAATCCTTTCTTCCAACATCACAATTTTTTGTCAAATTTTGGCTCAAAATCTTGTTGAAAGCCTCAACAGTTCCATTTTCCTGAAGATGGTAGGGTGTAGTTTTATGGTGTGCAACCATAAACTCATCTAATATGATCCTGATTGTCTCATTAAAAAAGTGTGTACCCTTATCACTTCTCAAGCTTAAAGGACATCCATATCTTGTAAGACCATTCTCCCATAGAAACCTAGCCAGTGTAGCTGATGTATAGTCCTTTGTAGGTGTTGCTTCTACCCACCATGTGATATAATCTGTGCAAATAATGATATAACCTGACCCAGTCCTGCGCGCAGCTGGAAAAATAGGTCCTACAAAGTCAATGGCCCATTTCTCAAATGGTTGTGCACTAGTGATTGGTCTCAAAGGCATCTCATCTCTTTTCCCTTGTTTTCCTAGGTGCTGACAATGATCACATGCCTTACAATATTCTTTACAGTCTTTATACAATGTCTCCCACCGCAATCCAGCAAGTATGATCTTCCAGGCAGTCTCATCACCTACATAATGGCCTCCTACACTACCACCATGAGATTATTCCATAATATCCTTACACTCATGCTCTAATACACAATGGTGTAATAATTCATGTCTTCCTAACTTGTAGAGGTCACCATTAATTAACATAAACAGTGTCATGCATATAACAAGCTATTTCTTTTCTAATTCCTTCATTCCTTCTTGTTGTTATACCAGTCCATAGAAAGAAATCAATGTCTTCTAATTCTGATGGTGCATGTTGTAACCTCTATAACTATGCATCTAGCATGGTTTCCTCAATTTTATATGCTTCCTCTCATAAGTTGATTCTAGATAAATGGTCTAGTCCAGAATTACTTTTCCCTAGCTTCACCACAACAGTGAAATCAAACTCTTGAAATAAGAGTACCCATCGCCATATGTGCCCCTGTAAGACAGGATTGTTTACCAAGTACTTCAATGTCATGTGATCTATATAAAACACAAATGTTGTTGCTAACAAATACTGTCAAAACTTGTGCAATGCATAGATCATGGACAAAGCTTCGCGCTCTATAGTTATATAATTTAGTTTAGCAGGAGTCATCTTCCTACTAGTAAAAAAAATTGGATGATCGACAATACCTTCTCCATGCTGAGCTAACACAGTGCCAATGGCCATGCCAGAGGCATCCACATGCACATGAAATGGTTTATCCCATGAGGGAAAGCATAGATTGGGCATGGTAGTAAGTTTCTCTTTTAATATCTCAAATGTGCACTGCTATGGTTCTCCCCAATAAAGTGTACCTTTGCCCTTTAGTAACTCTTCCAAGGGTGCAGCAATTTTGGCATACCCTTTGATGAATTTTCTATAATATCCTCTATGACCTAAAAATCTACGCACCTCACTTTGACTGGTAGGTGCCTCTAGGCCTAAAATGACTACAAACTTAGCTGGATAAATGAGCAAACCTTCCTTGCAGATTATATGTCTAACAGTATTCCAAATGGTGTAGAAAATATGCACTTCTTGATGTTAAAAGAGATACTCAACTGTCTGCACCGTTCAAACATCAAGCACAGATTGTCACAATGATATTTCACAAGCCCATATACTGTCCAATCATCTAGGGGAAAGTTGTAATAATTTGTGAATAAAATCTTTGAATTCCTAAAAAACTATGCACGAGAATATAGCAGGCATGTTTTTCAATCCAAAAGGCATCACAGTATAGGTAAAACCACCCCATTTAGTAGTAAATGTTGTTTTTTCTTGATCCTCTTAAGCAATCCTAACTTGATGATACCTAGAAAGCCCATCAATGAAGGAATATATTTCGTGCCCTGTCATAGCTTCTAATATTTCCTTGGTGAATGGCATAGGGAATGGATCTATTACACATGCAACATTCAACTCCTTGTATTCCACACATATTCTAATTCATCCATCCTTCTTGATACTGACCACCATTGGGCTAACCCATTCTGACTCATCAAGGGGTTTGATAATTCCATATTTCAACATTTTATCAATTTCTTCTTTTACCTTTTCACACAAATTAGGATTCATTCTGTAAGGCCTCTTTCTAACTGGGTGTGCACCGTCTTTAAGCTTTATCTTCATTTCCCCAAGTGATTTATGCACGCCTTTAAGTTCATGATACCCTCGAGGGAATAAGTCATGATAATCCCTGATTAACTCAATGATCTTTACTACCTCTGAGTCTGACCAGTAATCTCCAATTATGACCTCCTTAGGCTCAGCCTCTGAACCTATATTCACCTTCTTTGTCTTCATGGGTTCATGATAGGCGTGTGAATCCTTGTATGCACTATCCAAGACCTCACACACCCCTTTTGAATCTTCAATATATAGGTTTTCAATTTCCTCATCATCCACGATGTAAACCATCTTTCCCTTCTCTTTCTCAAGGCAAGCGCGTTAAAGTAGTATGAAGTCCATTTCTTCTTCCTTCTCAAAATGCGCTCTAGACTTTGTTGCACCAAATAATTCCTGAATATGCTCTTCTACTTTTGCACTATCTCCCATAGTTAATTTCTTAATAAATTTTAATGCCTCTTCTATTGGAGGTTGAGAAGAAAAGTAGTCAAAGGTCTGGATCATCTCTGTAGTCAATTTTTTCGAGTTTCCAGTCTTTCGATGTAGTTTTGCATATACATACCAGGAGCGTGCACATCCTTTTAGCATAGACTACAATCTATGCACCTAGAGTGAAAGTGGTAATGCTTCATGTCTTGCTGTCTAAAGTCTCTCACACTACTGAATGTGATGTTGAACAGGTTGATCACCATGATAAGTGTAGATCTACGTAGGTGGATTGTTCCTTATAAATCTAGTATATAGGGCGATTCCAATCACTTCCCATTCTATAAGATTATCTTTGTGGACTTACCCACCAGCGCACTACTATCCCGTGCACAAGGTAAATACTAACATATCTCTTCTCTTAATTTGATCTATACATTGTGTTTCCATGGACTTACAAAAATGTAGGAAGATCTTCTACCCCTGTATACCAAGGTACTGTGCTACCTATCTATCGAACCATCGAATGAAGTCCATTCTTTGCATAAAACCATGATTTTCACCTTGCGCACCCTACTAATTCATATGTACCATGAGCCAAATTGTCACATAACGAAATACTCGTAGTATCAATAATGGAATGAGAATCCTCCCACTGTAGGATGCTTTCTTTTGATGGATCATTGACCTCTGGGTCCTGAAGAGTGCGTACATAAATTTTGTTTAAGTCCTCCTCACTTAGAACCTCAACATATGGTGTATACTTCCCATATATCAATAGGTATCACAACCCTTTCCTCTTTGTTTTTCAAAAGCTGATATACCCCTTATTGAATCTCAAGTCAACATTATTCGCATAACACTAAGGGCATCCAAGCATGGCTGGAAAATTATCTATGCTTCTACAAGTGCTAATACCTCAAAATCCCTAGTGAAACTTTGACCCCTTATATAGTTATAGATGCATCATTTCAAAACTTCTTATGGGAGTGGCCTTAGTCTAGTTTTCCATAAACAACACATTAGATGATGACTGCAATAGAGGCCTCCCCATTTGTACCCATGCATCTAATGTAAGCACATTTACTTCCACACCTATATCAATCAATATGTTTCTCATCAGGCCAGCCATCCACAACATCATTCAGATTAATTTATTTTTCATAGTCAATGCTATCAAGAGGGAAGATTTACATGTAGGATCTGTCATCTCGGTCTCAAGACATACGCATGGAGTGTTCCCTTTTAACCAACTTCCTAATAGTGGAATAATGTTCTCCTGGCGCAACATTTTACACACCTCTCATAGATCATTAATATCAAGTTTGGATTGTCTCTGATGTTTTCTTCTACTCCTTTATGTATTTTATCTCACACTGAAGATTCCTTAGCACTTCCATGGTATTCCTAGTAAACTTCCTTTTGATGAGCAGGATCTGGGTACCTTGCATGCAAAACCTCCTCCTTGGTGATCGTAGGCTTCTGGTGCAATGTTTCTCTTACGCATGCCGCCACTTCTTCAACGCGTGTAGTAATCTTTCATTGTCAATGCCTCAAGTCCTTTTGTTATCTTGGGCATCCACTAATCTTCTACCACGCATTTTAGATTCTAACCATCCCAAAGCCTTTTTTTTCTTGCTTATGATGCTTACTCAGATGCTCATATAAGTTCAAGGCACTCTTCATAGCTATGATTCTTTCCCATAGATAGAACATGTAATATTCTCAAGGAAATTCACGCACTATAGTGGTCAGGAGATCCACACATATAACATGTTCCACAGGAGGGAACTCACCTCTTCCTCCACCATGGCCTCATCCTCCATATCCACCACGATATCCACATCCCCTTCCATGACCTCCTTCAAAAATTCCCCTCATTCCTGTTATAGCGTGTTTGACTATGATCTCGATCTTGGTAGCTCATTCTTAACCTTAGAATTATCGGTTACAATTGTTTGTCATACCCCAATGTCTATAGCATCATGGATCTAACCAATAAACTGAAAATCCTCAGTACCATGTGTCGTGGACCTGTAAATCTTGCAAACGAAAGATACATTCTTCCTTGTCACACGCTGTAACAAAGGACAATGACTAACATCATGATTCAAATGATATATATCATAGTCCAATAGTAATGAGTGTGACAGATATGCAAGGGCAACTGTCCTTGGTGTCTGACCTTCCACATCACAATCTACTACACCAAATTCCTTAGCATGTTTCATGGGTTGAATTTGCTGATAGCTTCTAAAATTACTTTGACATAGCTGTAATTTATGCCTCCAAGAATGGACTAACGCCAGTGTCAATGCTCCACAACTACCTCAACACGCAAAGCTATGCTTCCATTTCTTTACACGTGGATCAGTGTATGTCTTACTGTGACAGCACCCTTATAAATGGTGTAATCAATTCTCCAACGAACCATTGCGTATGCTTGCTAGCGTGAATATCATAAGATATCTTATATAGAAGTGTCTTAAAATGAGCATCATAATCACGTAAACTCTTAGTAGTGCCTTTCTTGATATCCTTGATTGCACACTTATACTCTTTCTGCTCAAACATCAGGGATATGGAACTTTTTCAATAAAGTATCCTTCAATGTTACATAATCCATGATAAGTTTGATCAGAGGTCAAACTTCCAATACCAGATGTGTGCACGTCCCTGTAATGTGGTAGTGAATTGACTTGCCTTATGCTCAGTAGTCATGATCCCTTTAGTGCGCCATAAGAATCTCATACATATGCACATGTTGCATAGCATCCTCTATACCTTATATTCTAGAGAGACAAGAGACATCTCCATATCAAATATTTTGTGGTTTTTGCGGATCCTAAACCTAATGCAAAACCTCTTGTGTTTCCCTCTACCTCTAAAACCACCAGATCCATTGGGCCTAGAAGGAGCTATACCTCTTGAAAATAAGATCTACACTGTGAGCATAGGAATTCAATTGAATCTATCGTCATTCTCCTTCTCCAACCTGTACTTCTCATCCAAGGCTCACCTTATTGAAGGGTACTGCGGAATGCCATCATTGATGCTACAACATGCCTTTGACAATGATGATACAGGTCTCAAACTTCGTGGGAAGGTGTTCAGATCCGGAAAATCTCTCAAAGTGTACGTTATAACCATCTTTATGATGGGAAGTAGAGGACCCTGCTTGAGGTAGAAAAATATTCCGCATGCTTTCATTTTGATTAGTTTTTGTATCCTCTTATTATTCCATAAGGGAAATGAGACATTTTGTACTTCAGTGACGAAAATCATCATTGTGTTTGCTTTGGGCGACGGTCTATGAAATGACCACTGCCTTCGGATAGGGCATGTGTCAAGTTGACCATCATCCTTTGTTTCAAAAAATAAATTGAATCCTTCCACGCATTCATCCATGCATTGAATTGGAAAGATGATTTGATTCTCCAACTGTCTGCCATTGAATCATTCAATACTTTCTACCAGCATTTGAAGAGTCAACTTTGGCTAAGTATTTATTATTTTATGATTACGTGGAATAATGTTTCTTCATTTTTTAGTCTGGTATGAAGAGTTTCCTTAGTCTCGGAGATCTACCATGATTGATGGTTCCCTTATGGAAATTCTACTAAATCAGCTGGTTCATGCATTACAAGCAAATGGCCCCTCATCCTCTCATTTCAATAGTTTTTCCAACAGTCTGTGCCTCAAGCTAGAATGAGTTAGATGAATGGAGGTTAAACTATTGCGTTTTCATTTGTTCATCACTCCATAGTTAGTCTTATTTTAGTCTGTATTAGAAGCCACATAAGGATCTTAAATTGTTCATAAGTGCACAAGAATACTATCTAGGGATAAATACAATCACATTGAGGTAGGATAGTTTCAGGGTATTCTTCAGTACCTTCTTCATCAAGATACAGAGGTGCTTCAAGACATTCATACCTTGTTCATACAATGCCAATGTACAGTTTTAAACTTCATGGTATGGATTTGTGTTGTATGACTCGCAATAAATCCCGCTACACCCAAATTACATAAGCCATATTCTCTGTTCTCTTGCGAATATCCATTCTCCTTCTTGCATTGTATTCAGTAAGAAAATCATCCATAAGAAGGGAGACAAAAGGAAATTTCCATGAGTTACTTGGTCGACTTGCTCGAATTGATGAAAAGCATTACACTTCAATGGATTATTCACCCTCATGCCACTCATACAACATGAGCATACGATCTTAGGAATGATCTTCATCCACATTTTGTAGGGGATTCTTTATCACACACACAATCAAATTTGCTCACATTTTTATGCTTTAGAAAAACTCTTCTCGAATTCATAGCTTACCATGATTTCTTGTTGAAGGGGTCTTATACCAAATAGAGTAAGTGAATTACTTCATTTTGGTTAGCCTTCATTTTCGATACTGCAGAGATGGTACAAACCTTGGGGGTCCGATTAGTCTGATCTGAGAAACTATGATTTTTTTGCAAGATCACTTCTCCAAGGTGATGGATCGATTGGATATTTCATATTTCTTGGTAGACCAGTTATTTAGTTGTTTAGATTAGACTATCACTTACTTGATAACAGACACTCCAGCTATACTCAGGAAATTTATGTCATTGTGTTATAGAAAAAAAAATGTGACATAAATTCATTAGGTTGAGGTTGTCATTTCTTAGAAATATTGAATTTTAGTTGAAATCTTATTTTTTATTAAATGTTTCTGTTTATTTATATATTTTAAAAATATGTACGGAGATTTATGTTTGCTGTGGATACACTTTGCATAATTAGTCTTACTTTCAGCTTTAGTTAGAATTTATATTGTGAAATTATTTTGTCGATATGGAAAATCACTGGTGTTTCCTAGGGAACGCTCACGGGAATACGTTCCCTGAGCCATTAAATCGTGGAAAATACCCAATATTGAATGTAAGCTAATATACTGACATAGACCAATATGTTCAGAATTCAGGTCTTCCAAACAACAACAGACCTATAAGAACGATCAGCTCATAGGAATAAGAGGATTAAACATAGAAGACGACAAAGCACACACGTTGTACAGTCAAATAAGGGAGGAAATTATAGATTGCCTTGATAGATATCCGTATGACTGTAGAAGATACATTAGAAAAGAGAGAAAGGTTATTCGGTTGTGAGTAGGAACAAGTAGAATTCACAACCAGATAACTGCAAGAGATTTTGACATTCAATTGATAGATAGAAGCAATAATGAAGCTATACATACTGAGAAGAAAAAACCTAGACACACACAAACTTATTAGATTACTCCAAGAAAGATCGTGCAACTCTTCTTGATAATTATTCTTGAAACAGTAGAGGCCGAAAAGGCATATGATTATTGAAGATACTCGGGATCAGGAAGAAGGGGAATGGAATAAATATAGCTTTCACATGACCTTAGCGTAGGTCGATGAATACAAAGCATCAAACTTACGGTTGTGATCTACAAGGTCCCACAACCCAACGAGCCTGAAAATCTAAATCCAACATTGACGCTAGTTTGCAATGCATTAGTGTTTAGATCTCATCCCGACTTCCACCAAACATTATCGCACAACTATCCTCACTAGACGTAGCAACTAATCAAGCTAAGGATTTCTGGACTATGACGCTTCAGAGAATTCTTCCTTCAAATTTTGACTTTATATATTCCATAATCCATGAGAAATAAGTTCCCTGTTGAGGGATAATTACGAAGGCACTTTTACAGGTCATACAATCCATGTATTCCAAGTCAACCTATAGTGAATGAGATGATCAATACCATGATTTTGCTCGATTATTGATTAGGAACCTTTGAGCAGAGATATCCTCACCGAACGAGAGAGGGATCAAGTTTCCATATCAGGTTAGGAGAAGCCTTCTTTGCCTGAAGATATTTCACATGATTCCATGCTGTACGATGTCGAAGTTTCTAGAACGCGCTCATGTTCCTTGAATTCCTTAGTAAATTGAGCTACTACATGCCCCACATATATTCCATCCCCACCGGCTATCTCGGCAAATGTAACCTCGGGACCTTGGTCCAGGTGCTCTGAGGAAGAGTTACTTGTAGATTCTCCATGTAATCACTGAGTCACATATTTCCATCATACCATTGAAATTGGTGAACCCAACATGTAACTTCTAATATGGTCTAGGGACTTTAATTTTCTTTCTTCCACCCTTCACTCTTTCCCATTATTATGTGGGTGATTCCTATTGTTATGTTTTTGGAGCCTATTTGCATGTTAGAGTATGGCACACCTTCCATGTGTTACACTCGGGTATTTTTACGGCGGTCCCGCTCACCCGGTGAGCAAGTCAGGGGGGTTCAGGGGCGAAGCCCCCGAAGCAAATTTTCATGGGTGGTTTATTAACCCATTGGGTAATGGGTAACCGTTATGGGTTGTTTTTGGGCCCATGGTTTTTTTGGTCTTTTGCCCATTGTTTTGATACCCACATTTTTTTGCCCTTGGTTTTGATACCCATGGTTTTGTATCAAACTTCTCAATAAATTGTCTATTTATATGGTCTTATGCATATGATAGATAGACAAACAAATGTATTACAGATGTGTTTTGAATTCGGGTGTGAATTCTGTAGAGTTTGTTGAGCATAGCTTCAAACGGATCTGGGTATTGTATTGAGAGAGTGGAGGCTTGTAATAAAATCTAAGCAAGTGATTCTCGGTGGACATATCCAAAAATTAGGTGAACCACGTTAAATCTTGTCTCTCTGTGTTGTGTTATTTATTCTGCACTTTTATTTGAGATCTGTAATATTTTCTGCATATTAGTCTTCTACTGTTGCGATTCTATAAGGGATTATTCCGCATATTTTATCTCTTATTTCCTAAAAATTGGTATCAGAGCCTGGTTTGGTTTGCTGAAGTGTTGAATCGCAGGGAAATTTTTTATCTTGAGTGGGAGCTATGGCAGATGAAGGAAGATCTAGGGTTGATAAATTCAACGGGAAGGAATTTTCAGTCTTTGGAAGATGCAGATGGAAGATTACCTTTATCAAAAGGATCTTTATACTCCGCTGTCTGAGAAGGTGAAAAAAACCTCGAGTATGACAGATGTGGAATGGGATTTGTTGGATCGGAAGGCACTTGGAACAATCTCGGCTGTGTCTTGCATCCTCGGTATTATTTTAATGTTTCAAAAGAAAAAGACTACAAAAGATCTAATGGATGCATTAGGGAAGTTGTATGAAAAACCCTTCTGCCTCTAACAAGATATTTTTAATGAATTTTTTGTTTAATATGAAGATGTCTGAGAATAGATCAGTAGTAGATCATTTCAATGATTTCAATACGGTTGTGAATATGCTAGCTTCTGGTTACAATAGAATTTGATGAAGAAGTTAGGGCTTTATTAATTCTGTGCTCTTTACTTAAGAGTTGGAATAGCCTGGTAATGGCGGTAAGTAACTCGGTTCCAGCTAACTTGAAGTTGAAGTTTGAGGATGTTGTAGGGGTGATTCTAAGTGAGGAAATGCGAAGAAAAAGCTCTGGGGAATCTTCTACTTCAGGGAATGCTTTGACAGTGGAAACTAGAGGGAGACAGAAGAATAGAGGAAACCGTGGAAAATCAAAAGATCGGGCAAGGTCAAAATCCAAGAACAAGATTGTATGCTCAGAATTGTGGAAAGCCTGGGCATGCAAAGAAGGACTGTTGGGAGCTTCGGGATAAGAAGAAACAACAAGAAGAAAACAAGGAGGAAAATGTGGCAACGGGTAATGTATGTTAGGATGCTTTGGTTTCTTTCTTTACACAATATTACTGAATCTTGGGTTTTAGATTCAGGGGCTTCTTTCCATGCTTCTCCACATAGGCATTATTTTGTTGATTATGTTCAAGGAGATTTTGGGCATGTTTTTCTTGGTGATGATGAGCCTTGCAGCATAGTTGGAAAAGGTTCTGTTTAGGTTAAGATGCAGAATGGGAATACTTGGCTATTGAAGGATGTCAGACATGTGCCTACATTAAGATGAAATTTGATATCGGCAGGGCAGTTGGGAAGTGATGGTTGTACTGTGATATTTACAGCAGAACTCTTGGAAGGTTACCAAGGGTGCTCTTGTGGTGGCAAGAGGTAAGAAGGTTGGAACCTTGTATTTAACCACTGATAGTACTAATGATTGTAATCTTGTGGCTTCAGATGCAGATACAACATTATGGCACTATAGGCTCGGTCATATGAGCCATAAGGGCATGAACATCATAAAGAAGAATTTTCCTGGATATACAGAAACAGGTTTGGATTTCTGTGAGAACTGCATATATGGGAAACAGAAGCGAGTAAGGTTTCTCAAGGTTGGACCTACAAATAAAGAGAGTAAGTTAGAGCTAGTGCATTTTGATGTGTGGGGCCAGCTCAGGTATCATCTCTTGGGGGTTCAAGTTATTATGTTACTTTTATTGATGATGCAACAAGGAAAGTTTGGGTTTATTGTATTAGAAACAAATCTGATGTATTTGACACTTTTGTTAAATGGAAAGCCTTGGTAGAGAATGAAACAGGTCTTAAGCTAAAATGTCTCAGGTCAGATAATGGAGGGGAGTATTGCAGCAATGAATTTGATGATTACTATTCTAAGAATGGAATCCACAGGCAAAAGATGGTTCCAGGAACTCCACAGCAGAATGGGGTATCAGAAAGGATGAACAGAACAATAATGGAACGTGCTAGGAGCATGAGGTTACATGCAGGACTGCCTCTTTCTTTTTGGGTAGAAGCGGTGAGCATGAAACTGTGTACTTGATAAACAGAGGACCCTCAAGTGCCTTGGATGGAGGCATACTTGAGGAGGCTTGGTATGGTAAGAAAGTTGATTATTCATTTCTTAGAGTCTTTGGATGTGAGGTGTTTGTTCACATAGACAAGGATGATAGGACTAAGCTAGAGGCTAAATCTGAAAAAATGTACTTTCATTGGTTATGGTGGTGATGACTTTGGATATAAATGTTGGAGTATTAAGGACAAGAAAATCATTCGATCTAGGGATGTGGTCTTTAATGAGAAAGTCATGTATAAGCAGCAGTTACAGGAAAATAGGGAAGAATCCAAGAAAGAATATGCAGCGGTAGAGGATCTTCCGGATGGGAAAGTGACACATGAATCAGTTCAGGAACCCCCTCAACAGGAACCCCAAACTCCTATATTGAGGAGGTCTTCTAGGGTAAGAAGAGAACCTAAACGTTTTTCTCCTTCTCTTTATTATTTATTACTCACTGATAGTGGAGAACCAGAGAGATTTGATGAAGCAATGCAGGTAGATGCCAGGAAGAAGTGGGAGCAAGCCATGGATGAGGAGCATTAGGCTCTCATGGAGAACCAGACATGGGATTTGGTAAAGCTACCCGAAGGAAAAAGAGCATTACAGAATAAGTGGGTGTTTAGAGTCAAAGAGGAAGAAGGAGGCAAGAAAAGATACAAGGCCCGGTTGGTGGTCAAGGGGTTTGCACAGAAAAAAGGTATAGATTTTGATGAGATTTTTTCTCCTGTAGTAAAAATGACTTCTATCAGAACTGTTCTTGGAATAGTGGCAGCAGAAGACTTGCACTTAGAACAGTTAGATGTAAAGACTACATTTCTCCATGGTGATTTGGAGGAGGAGCTATATATGCAGCAGCCAGAAGGATATGAAGTCAAAGGTAAAGAGGAGATGGTGTGCAAACTGAAGAAGAGCTTGTATGGCCTGAAACAAGCTCCACGTCAATGGTATAAGAAGTTTGATAGCTTCATGATGGAGCAAGGTTATATCAGATGACATTCTGACCATTGTGTGTATACAAAGAAATTTGAGGATGGAAGTTATATTATCCTGTGTTTGTATGTTGATGACATGCTGGTTGCAGGTAAAAACATGCAGGAAATAAAAGTACTCAAGAAGTAGCTAAGTGAATCTTTTGCTATGAAGGATTTGGGTGCAGCCAAACAAATCCTTGGTATGAGGATATCTCAGGATAGGAAGGAACGGAAGCTGAATTTATCTCAGGAAGAGTACATTAAGAAGGTCTTGGAGAGGTTTAATATGCAGGATGCTAAACCGGTTGGGACTCCTTTGGCAGGCCATTTCAAGTTATCAAAGGAGCAGTGTCCCAAGACAGAGCAGGAAAGAAACTAGATGTCCAAGGTACCTTACTCATCAGCAGTTGGTAGTTTGATGTATGCTATGGTGTGCACTAGGCCTGATATTGCCCATGCAGTGGGAGCTGTGAGTAGATTTATGAGTGATCCAGGTAAAGAGCATTGGCAAGCAGTAAAGTGGATCCTTCGGTATTTGAGAGGGACCATGGGGACAATTTTGTGCTACAGTGGATCAGACACCACTTTACGTGGTTATGTAGATTCAGACATGGCTGGAGATGTAGACAGTAGGAGGAGCACAACAGGTTATATTTACACTGTAGGTGGAACAACAGTGAGCTGGATTTCACGACTATAGAAGCTGGTGGCTTTATCAACCACGGAGGCTGAGTATGTTGCTGCCCACAGAGGCAAGCAAAGAGATGATTTGGTTACAACAATTGCTTGAAGAGTTGGGGCATAAGCAGGAGGAATGTAAGCTATATAGTGAAATTCAGAGTGCTATACACCTAGCTAAGAACTCTACTTTCCACTCCAGGACAAAGCATATATAGTTAAGATATCACTTCATCAGGACAAGCTTTGGAGGAAGATAAGTTGAAGTTGGAGAAGATTCATACCAGTCAGAATCCTGCAGACATGATGACCAAGGTGGTCACAAGGGAAAAACTAAAGTTGTTTTTAGCTTTGGTTGGTCTTCACAGATGACGGTGAAGTATTAAAAGTATCGCTTAGAGGAAAATTAATCTTCAAGTGGGAGATTGTTAGGTTGTGGAGCATGTTTTCATGTGTGAAAGTGTTGAAGATTGTACACTAAGAGTATTTTACACTTTTCACAGTTTTCTCGCCGGGGTTCGGGGTCAGGTCGGGCCTTGAGCAGGGGTCTAGGGGAGGCAGCCCTTATAGGGAGGGCTTAGGGGCATAGCCTTCGAGAAAAAAAATTTGGGCCTCGAAAAACATGCTCTTCTCATATGGGAGGGATTTTTGACCCATATGTTTATGGGATGGTTTTGGCACATGGTTTTGATACCTATGGTTTTGTAAAACTACTTAAGTAGTTGTCTACTTATGTGGTTTTGTTCATATGGTAGGGTTAATGTAACATTGCAGATGTGTCTAAATTTGGGTGTGAATTCTATATTTTTTTTTGAGCATCGCTCCAAACAGATCTAGGTATTGTATTGAGAGAGCAGTGGCTTGTAATAAATTCTGAGCAAGTGATTCTTAGTGGACATTATTAGAGTAGGTATTTACCTTAGCTCATTTTCACCCAGGTACTTTATTTACCTTTATTGTATTCATCCTCACCCACTTATGTGTGTGGATATTTCTTTTATCTTATTTAGATATTAGGAAATATTATCTAGTTGTTAGGTATAGTTATTTCCTTGATCTATGGTATTGACTAGATCCTTGATGTCTAGTTCTCTCCTAAATCTATGGTCTTGACTAGTTCTTTGATGACAAGTTATTTCCTTGATTTATGGCTTGATCTACGACCTTGACTCGTTCTTAGATTGTTATTCCTAGCCTATTTAAGCAAGGCCCATTCTCAATGTATTGCATTGAGTTCCATAATAATATATGATATTGCTTCTCATTTGTTTGTAAAGGTTTTATGTAAAGTTATTCTGGTGAATTGCTTTCATTTTATAGATCGTGGTGTTTGATTAGCCGTGCGAAGCATGTACAAAAGTAAGCACATGGAGGAGAAAGCACAAGGAAGAAATAAGGAATGCATGCAGGGGTGTGTGGAAGAAATGCAACCAATTAAAATGTACCAAGGGAACTACTAGAGTGCACACAACCTCATGCCCCCTTGAACTTCATTTGTCAGAATGAAGATGTAAGGCAACAACAATTTATTTTGTTTTAGTGGCAACTAAAATAAATAACAAAGCAAAATATTAAAAAGCTTGTAACTTTTGATCGGTAACTCGGTTTTGAGTGAATACATTTTTTGCAAAAGTGCTTGTTTTTTCATGTTCATTTCCATTAAAAATATTTATTTTAACATATACTTGCACTATAATTATAAAGTGCCAAATGATGGAGGAGTGTTGTAATCAATTGTGGAGGGAACAATTTCAGCTGAGCCCAACATCCTAAACTTTTGGGAGTTGCAGTTTGTACCTATCATGGATTCTGAGAATGATATGCTTTTCTTTGAAGTATGTGGACTTCAAGAGGATATTGTAAGCATTTGTGGAAGAAAATAGATTTCTCAAGAAGTGAAATTCTCTTCTACAATCACTCAGTTCACGATAAGGATACAATAATACACTCCCTGCAGAACAAACTTGCTAGCCTACAACATCACCATCATATGGTGGACAACCATATCCATGATCTTAGTCCACTTGCAACCTCATTCACTCCATGTACCCATTGACATTGATCATATCTTGGTTGCAGCCTGAACCTATTCTTTTGAGCTTATAATACCTTGAGGCATGTTACTACATGCTCTTCCACATACTATTCTATTACGGATACCACATGTTGTGTATCCTACTTCTACTTATACTGCATGGATTTTTTGAGAAGCATACCAGTGCAATCAGTTCTCGCATGCTCCGTTCTATGGGTCTCACTAGTGGATTCATTGGCAGACATTCACAGGGTATTATTTCCTCTATTCCACATGTTAAGTGGAATTCTAGGGTCATGACATTGGTTTTCGACACAGATACATGTTCATTGAGATCACACATTGATAGAGCTCCTTTTTTTTTTCGCTTGACTCTTTCTAAGGATCATGAGCAACACATGAGCATCTACACCTTCTACTCAGGCTTGAGAAACCTGTAGCATTTACCTAGTTGTCAGACAATGATCAACTCTGACATACATTCTGATGTTCTTTTGTATGCACCCATTGTGCATTTTGTTTGACCAAGTCATATGTTGGCCATCTTCTTCGATCCATCCGTGTTGATTTGGGGTGGATATTTGATCACTCGTGGTGGAAACATAGGCATTTGTTGAGAGGAATCTACAGGCATGGCTCCTCCACCATTCAGCCTCTTTCTCCACTTTCTATACCTTCTGCATTGTGATGCTTCTTACATTTGAACATTTTTCTTTAGACAGGTGTAGTGTATCTCTCTTGTTTGTTGAGAGGATTTTGTACCCCTGTATTTTCGACACTTTTGGCATGTTGACAGTATTCTCTTATCCTTTGGGGAGTTATTCTGGTGAAACCTAGTGTTATTTTGTCAGTGTTCGAGTAGTTGCATTTTTGGGTGACAACTCATACAGATATTTAACAACACTCCACCCATTCAGCAGTATGGGAAGGTGTGGTGCTGATCTTGCTACATTCGAGTTTTGTGTCCTTGCCTTGTTACCTTGGATTTTCTTGGATCATGACACTTTGGAATTTTTGTCCTTGCCTTGTTGCTTTGGTTATTGCTCTTGGATCCTGGGACACCTATTTGCAATAGTTGATCAAATTATGTTTGGTATTTTTTTGCACTTTTGACATCACTCCATTGACAGTCTCTTTGTATGGAGCTATTCTGGTGAATTACCTAGTGTCAGTTGTTTTTGAGTACATTTGTGATTGAGCAATAAGATAATCGCGACCATTAGTGCACATCAAAACTTCTTCAGGATTGTACCATCTGTAATGGATCTTATTTGGGATTCCATGGAGCGGAAAGAAAAGATATACTCTCTTACTTTTTAGTTACTAGTCTTGGTGTACCTCGCCCAAGTCCCTTTTATCACCGTTAGTGTGATATCACCCAAAAAGTACCTCATTAGGCCTAGTTACCGGGAATCATACTGTGGACATGCAGAATCTATTTTGGCCCCTAGCTTCACTTGAGGGGGGGTGTTAGAATAGACTATTTACCTTAGCTCGTGTTCACCTAGGTACTTTATTTACCTTCATTATATTTATCCTCACACACTTATGTGTGTGGATATTTCTTTTATCTTATTTAGATATTAGGAGATATTATTAGTTGTTAGGTATAGTTCTTTCCTTGATCTATACGTATTGACTAGTTCTTTCCTAGACTATGGTATTGACTAGATCCTGGATGTCTAGTTCTCTCCTAAATCTATGGTCTTGACTAGTTCTTTGATGACTAGTTATTTCCTTGATTTATGGCTTGATCTACGACCTTGACTGGTTCTTAGATTGTTATTCCTTGCCTATTTAAGCAAGGCACCATTCTCAATATATTGCATTGAGTTCCATTATAATATATGATATTACTGCTCATATTATTTACAAAGGTTTTATGTAAAGTATATTCTGGGGAATTGCTTTCATCTTATTGATCATGGTGTTTGATTAACATCTGTGTTATTGGCTTGGTACGATCTGGTTATCATTCTTTTCATTCATAGAAGAATCTTACATTTTCCGCTTTATCCTTTATGACTTTGCATCTTATGCACATTTATTGGAAGATACACCCTTCTGCCTACGAAGAATCAGGAATCAATGTTTTGCAGTACATTAATAAATATGATTTGGAGTCAAAAACTTTCATCAAGAAATAATGCGCATCACAGTGGTTTGCAAGTGTGGTGGGGTTAGGAATGTCTGAGGTTTATTTCATTTGTTGAGGCCTATGCTAACATACGTGAATAGTTAGGCACAACTAGATCAAATGAGCTAGATTCATCCCCTCAAGTTCTCTTTGGTGCAGGCCTGATTTTCAGTACTTGGTAATTCATCTGATATAGATCCAATATAAGATCTTCAATTTTGATAGTTTGACTGGGAGTATGAAAATCCCCTCTTGATCCATATTACCAATGGGATGCCTTTAATCCTAAAAAAATTGAACAATACCTCATGTGAAGAAATAGGTATTTGTTCCCCCATATGCATCCTTTGCGCTTGAGAATATGAGCTGAGTTCCAGCGTACGGATTGCTATATGTAGGTTTTCTAAATCTCCCCCACGATAGATTACTCACAGTGACACTTGGCATGATCTGATATAGCTTTGAATTTTAATATGTCCCTATTTGATGTCACATCATTACCAAAGGTCGGACAAGATTGGCTATCAAAATATGTACCTTTTCCTATCCCCTTCTCAAGTTCTCCATAGGAATGCAATACTCAACTCTCAATTTGCCAATGCATGCCTCATCTCCATCTCTCCCATAGAATGCACCATGTAATCACGTGGAAGGTGTACATCCATCTAATACAAAGGGAGGGATTTTCACTATCCTGATATTTTCCCACTTGTCATGTATGGATGAATCATCACATCCTCAAAGTGCCCCATTCAAGTGAAAGCTTCATAATATCAAAAGTAAAAAGTGACACCGTCATAATCAACCACATCTTCCTCTAATACTCCTTGTACATGTAGCTTGAACACCATGTCTTGTCCTTTTCTGGTGAAGACGTCCCATGCTTACTTTCTTGGGTGCAAGATTTTAAACTACACCATCTACATGTTTAATAGCCATGAAACCTTGGAAAAATAATAAGCACTGACAACCACCATGTTTTCCACCACGTTCCATACTTCAGCCATGACTGCTAAAACAGGTATATCTTTTTCATATGTCTTGATGAAGTCATAAATATATTGACGATTCAACCAATTTATTCAACTATAAAATGGATAGTTATTTCAAGATCCATGTGGTAACATCAAACGCGGCGGCAACCTAAATTGAGTTTTGGAAGGATGGATCTTAGAATCATGGATAGAAATCATAGAAATTAACCAATGCAGTCCCAAAATAGGGTGACCCTTTTGATATTGCAAAATTCTACGGGTGGGAAACAATGAAAATCCTAATGTAGCATTAACATCACAGTGCAGACTTGCTGAACAAATAAATATGATGTTTTTTGTCATGCAATTTATATAAATAGTATCTTATGTGAACATTACTAAATATAGAAAGTTCAATTCAAGAACTAGAAAATTCCAATAATAAATAATAATCCCTCTAAATTTTTAAAATCATTGAAGTCATTCAAAGATTTCTTAAAAATAATGTAAAATCCTTGATAGCAAGTATGCATTTAAACCTCTAATTTTCCCCAAAGAAATAAAGTATTTGAAAACATTAACTATCTCTATAATTGTAGCCTATATATTTAATTAAATTGTTCAAAGTATCATGGAAACAATTGAGTGTTCTAGGGGATTCAGAACCACCTATTGTTGTTGGTAAAAAGTCAAAATATATCCCATGTAAATAGTTCAGAACCTGGTCCCACATGAACAAAAATGGAATTATGAATAATATCATTCATAGAGAACGTGTGGGTTATGCAAGTCTTTATATTTGTCCAACAGATTCCTCAATTTTTACTCATACCTGTGAACTTTTTCATTCACATGGTAAGTAATTCCTTGAAGGCTGACCAGGTTACATCACAATTCTTGATGGAAAAGAATCTGGAAGCACCCGTTGGTGTCATCTAAGCCTTGTGTCATAGGATCGTTCAACCTCTGCATGTTTCTAGGGCGCAAATACAAGGTGAAAATACAAACACATTATGTCACTTTGCAAAAAAATCTTCCACTCCAAAAGTGTGGCCATAAATATCATCTATAAGTCTAGGAGGTGCATTATGAATTTTGTATTAGAATTCATGACCCATGAGTCTCATAAGAATGATCTCTAAATGTCATGTGGAATTTTGTATGCGTAGAATTCCATTATTTGAGCTCATTTTGACCACCCTAAGTTCTACCCTTTAGTAGCAAACGATCTTAACATCTCTTGATCTTCACATGTGTTTCTCATCATGGAATATGACTCCTTCAAAAATCATTCGGCATTTCCATCGTTGATACCAATGTACATTTGAAATAATGTATTTTTCTATTAAGTTATGTATACTATCAAACACATGATAATTGTTTGGTCAATCCATCAAAGGAGGTCATTGCAGACTCATCAAGTTAAGTTGGAAACTACATAATTCTCGATATCCATGTCATCTTCTCTCCAAATATCCTAGAAAATCAAGTGAGCTAGTCATAAGAATCTGAGTATTCAATATCTACCATATGTATTGTAGAATAAATATATCAGCCATTCAGTGGTGGTTAGAGGTTGTTTGCATCCAATTTTGTCATCTCCAATGGTCGTATTGTCTATATTTCCCATAATGAATAAGCTAGTGGATCCTACATCAAGTTCCTGAGATTTCTTCGAAATGGTTAACATATATGGTCAACTCCTGAAGTATGCCCCATTCACCAAATGGATCCATAGGATTGCTTAATCTTGAGCCAAGGATAAGGAAACAAGCTAGTATCCTGTGTCAAACATTGGAGACTTTACAAAAAACTTGAGGTTCAAGATGAAGGAAGGATGCCCAAACAACTTAAGGTAGTCTTCTTGTAGTGGTGTCTCAGGGAGCTCTTAGTATTGTAGAAGTTACAAATCTCAATGAATGTAAATCCTATTGAGAGAGATGACATTACCTATTGCATATACATTAGCCGTTAGGACTAAGAATATCATTTAATTCAAGCTGGTCACATAAGCTTGTAGACTAATTACACCTGTTATTCAATGAATTGCCTCAAAATTCTCCACCTTGTCGTTACTCCTTTGAATAGTATCCAAATGATCTTAATTGAGCAATTGGAGCTCCACATGTGAGAACTCTCAGTAAGAAATATGACATTCATGACCTTAGATCATTGGGAGCCCAGTATTCAACATTTTCTCTTCCTATAGAAAGAAGCTCAGAAACCTATGAATCACCCATCTTTCAACCCTGAGCAGTTTTCAGATCACGTAATCAATCAAGGTTTTATGACACAAGGGAAGATCTATACATAGAGATAAGAAATATGAGCCAAGACAATTGAGTAAAGGTAAGATATTCATTTCCATAATAGGTCATCTACTCTATATAAATAGTCTGATTCTTGTCATAATAGCTTCCTACCCCAAGTATAAGAAAATACATTGTTCTAATGTAATATAATGTATTAAAGAGAATTTTCATTGAGATGAGGCTTTCCATGCAGCTTGCAACATGTTTGAGATGACTTTCTCCAAAGGTGTACAAGTCTTAGACCCTTATGGAGTAAACATGTGTTTGCATTGGCTGCTAGGACAACATTGTCTCCAATTTGGGTAAATTGCATCATGGATGAAATAGTACAAGTAGATACTACAGAATGCCAATCTCATGAACTTGACTCTGGTGAACAATAGGCTTTTGAGATTTTGAATGAAGTATGTAACTATGTTTATAGAATTAGATTCCCTCCACTCACTAGGAATTCATCATAGGAAGAAACTCATTGTTTCCGTCCAAGAATTGGTCAAGAAAGAGGTAAGTGACTCTCTTTCATTTAACGAAGATACCTTAGAGCACACAAGTTGACCAACATCCAGATGACTCCATAAAATTGCAAATAAACAATCCACAGTACAAATATGGATCAGTCCAAGGTGCCGATAGGATCCAATGATGTTCCTCAGGCATGGATCAGAATTATTGAGCTGCCTCAATGCATTAATGTATAGGTGATTAACTAAAATGTGATAAATATCCTATAGAGTTAATTTAATCTAGGAACAACATGTAAATGGAATAAATGAATGCAGTAAAAAAGTATGAAAAAGGACCCAAGAAACTTAAGACTAATGGAAATAAAAACCCTAATATGCAAGCAATAAGGGTTGGAAGGAGATTCAGATGATTCGACGATGCTCGTATGAGACTGTGTAATAGAAGTGACTGGGGAAACTGAGAAGTAGGAACAACTGTGCAGAGAGCCTCGAAAAGGAAGGATCTAGAGATGATTCTAGTTAGACTGGAGCACCTAGAGAGGGACTGGGTGCACCTGTGGGCACTCTGGTCTACAAAATGGAAACCCTTATTTGTGCAATAGGTCCAGAATCGAACTTCACAAGTTCTGCAGGTCGTCCAAAAATCCTCGTTGTGTGTTGCATCAATTTTGTTGTACTACACTAGGTATCGTTGATAATCCAAGATGTATAGAAGACCTTTAAAAAACCAAAAAGGAGTATCAAAACCCTAAAAAAATAGAATGCAAATGAATGGGTTGGACTAACTTTAGCTGCCACAATAGTGGACTTACTAACTAAGCATTGCACTACATTTCAGACTCAAATGTAGTTCTGGTATGTGTGTGTATCATGTGCCCTAGGTGCTCTTTTTCCATTTGCACTTTGTGAAGTAGTGATTAATAACTAGATGTAGAAAATGTAATAGAATGTTTGTATGGAATAGAATAGAATCCCTCCCCCTATGCTTTTGTGATGCATATGAACCATCCTTGTCCTTGAAAATGATCTCCAAATGGATGAAACTCTAAGTGGATGATAGTAGTGACTAGAGTTTGGCTCCACATTATGGTCTCATAGCTTTATATTTATAGTGTTCTCTTGATCTAATTTTGTAATTAACCCCAAAATGGATGACCACCAAAAAGATATCTCAAACAACTAGAAAGATCTGAAAAATGGAAGGGAAGTACAAAAAGGATCGGGGTGCCCCCGCACACCCCAGTACTATCCTGGGCACCCTAGTAGAGACTAAAATTACACAGAGTGATGAAATTTGACTAGGCATGTAGGTGTAAAAGGTTAGGAATGATGAAATAAAATAAGATAAGATGGCCAAAATATGGGGGTTAATTATTACTTTCTTCACTCAAAACCCTTCTAAATAGTAGTATGAGACCGGGGCTAAACAATGTCTAAAGTGCATGATTTTGTGTCTACAGTTTCACCCACTTTATGTTGGTGACCAGAAATATCGGTAACATAAAGTACATAGAGATACATACCTAATATCCATGAAGATTGTATTATAAAACATGTTGAAATACTAGTTAAATCATGGAATGAAAAATAGATGATGGAATGTGGAAACTATAGATGAAAATGAGCAAAAAGAGTGATGAGAGTGAAACTAGGGCAGAAAAACGTGTGAAGATTCTGATGTGTGTGATGTACCTATATGGTTAGTATATTGTGTGTTTTCACAAAGTGTTGTTATTGATGTTGTTGTTATTGTTTCCCCCATTTGACTACTTGTTTCTCATACGGTCAGACCTGCAAGGAGAAAATGATCAAGTAGTCAAATATGTATGTATGTATGTATGTGTAAAAACACAATGTGAAAAATTCATGTAATAGTATGTAAATGTAAAATATACAAATGGAACATGTGTGCCTGATCTATATTGATAAAGAGAGTGTAGAAGGATATCTTGTGCAGTGAGTTTTCTAGGCAATCTCACATCACCCTAGCCAAAGAAGTGTAAGGAGAAAGCTGTATTATTCTCTTTTTTGTAACTAGTTCCCTAAATGTGTGTGAAGATATCTCTTTACATCCTGGTTTTTTGGGCAGTACAACGCCACTAGCCGAAGTAGTATAGGGAGGCACACCCAATGTAACCTACAAGCTTGTAACTACTTCCTATAATGCTAAGGACAACCATGTCCTATAAAATTCATTTTGTATGGAATTTGTATGTTGGTCTGAACCCACTCACTCTATATAAATAAACCAAACCTGGGTAGAATCTTTGTGTAGTGTGTTGAAAAACCCCAAATGATGCCCCCATATTTTGGGTCACATACAACATCACTGATAGGAGAAATTTGGCCCCAAATGAGAACCAACCACATGAACTCTGAAACTCTTCCCTACAAGGGGAATGGAATGTTCTTGGAAGAAACCAAGGCATGCGCACATAAGGATGGCTAGCCAAAAATAAGTGTTAGTACAAAAAATCATGCATGTAAAAGACAGTGTGTACGCTACGTAAATAATGTAAAATATACCAAGCAGAGTAATGTAAACATGCAATAACACCATATAAGCCACACCAAGTGGATTATAAACATGGTACATCACTCACGATGTCGCAAGACATGGAAAGGCCATCGTGGTCACATATAAACAAACAAGTGTGCACACCAAACATAGAGCAAGGCCCATAAAAAAGAGCAAACAATAGTAGACAATAGAACAAACAAGTATGGAAGAACATATCCTTTTATAACAAATGTTGCACATGAAGCACCCATTAGTATGTTAGAAATATAGTTAATATGTCAAAAGCGTGTATAACCAAGTAATGTAAAGTGCTAAGTAAAAAATTAAACAATAACACTTGGAATTTAGACGAATGTGGATGCCCCCAGCAACCATTGTAGGAAGGGTAGAAGGTGAGCATCCATGTTCCATGTAAGATACCTATATCTCTAATCACAACTAGAAAAATATGTTAACCCACATGTGTGGATGATATAGATGAATAAAATACAAGCAATCTAACTATCATGTGTAATAAAGGGACCATGAACAAGTAAAAGCAAGCAAGAATAAGAGAAACCATATCATGCAATGTACTATGGATGGATGGAATGGAATGCAAAATGGAGTGATAGAAGTTGCATGCTCCTCAAGTGAATGGAAATGTATTCAGTGAGGTTTATTTATTTTTTCCCCTCAGCAGTCAAGAATGTACCGTAAACAAGAGTATGTCATTGGGAAATGGTGGGAAATGGTCGAAGTTTGTATTGTGTCTAACGTGTTTTGATGAATATGAAATCGTAGTGATGAGATGCAACCTAGAGATGATATGTTCATGAACCCTTATAGCCGAAGTGTATATCATGACCAAATGAATGTATAAGTGATGATTTATTCCTAAGCATATATCACTACGAGATGAAAAGATGGAGTGGTGATGTAACCTAAGGTGTATACCATGACAAAATGATAGAATGGGTAACCATATAGCCTAAAGCGTATGGCACTAGCCTAGTAATGTTGCATGATGAAAGGTCTAAGGATAAATGCATGATGAAGAGAAGGTCCATTTGATTTGTAAACCCTTAGCAGTTGAGTATGGACTGAGGAAATAAAGTGTGTCATAGGGTAGTGAGTGCAGTGCGTAGAAGACAATGTAGTATGTGTGATAATAGTAGATGACCATATGATGTGTAGAATGTGTGATATGCAATGTATAGTATGTAATGTAATTATGTGTAGAGAGACCAAATGTGAGCTATGTAATACGTAAGATGAATAGGATGTACTGCGAGTGTTGTAAATAATAGAAGTATACAATAAATATTAGTATGGTTTATGGTGTATGGTGTATGTTGTATAGTGTATGTTGTATGGTGTATGCTGTATGTTGTATGCTATATGGTGTACGGTGTATGGTGTATGGTGTATGGTGTATGGTGTATGTTGTATGGTGTATGTTGTATGTTGTTATGATGTATGATGTATGATGTATGATGTATGATGTATGATGTATGATGTATGATGTATGATGTATGATGTATGATGTATGATGTATGATGTATGATGTATGATGTATGATGTATGATGTATGATGTATGATGTATGATGTATGATGTATGATGTATGATGTATGATGTATGATGTATGATGTATGATGTATGATGTATGATGTATGATGTATGATGTATGATGTATGATGTATGATGTATGATGTATGATGTATGATGTATGATGTATAACTATGTAATGATCGAAGTGTTGTAGAATGTATGATGTAGGATGCAAGATGTGTGATGAAATGTAATGTTTAATGCCTATAGTGCAATGTGTGGGGTTCATATGTAGTAAGCCCTCAATAGTTAAGTGAGAACATAACCAAAAGAGTGTATCATCAAGTAATGATGACGCTAAAGTATGAATGAATATGCGTATGCTAGGTGAGTGATGTAAGAGCATGCCATGATGATAGATGCAGAGATGTTATGATGGGATGGGGGTGATGTGCTAGAACTAATGCCCTAAAGTATAGATGATGAAGAATGTCAATCATGTGGTGTCATCTAGAAGATCATCACTTTCAGGATCCAAGTCAAATGGATAAGAATTGGTGACTTGATAAGAAATAGTGTCTATTTGATCACATAATGAGCCATTAAGTTGTAAGTTCTACATAGCCATGGCATATTATTCATTAGTAAATGGAGGAAGTGGAAAACCATGCACATACCACCGAGTAATATTTTTTTTATAACCTAGAAAATAACTATTGTAAATGAAGATACATCTAAAAGGCATAGGGAAAAAAATGTCAATATGATTAGGATCGAGAGTGTCCCCAATATAATCAAGGCGTGATTTACCTAATGTAAGTGGTGAAGAACAAGGAGTACATGATAGATAGACAGTAAGATGAAAGACATGTGACCCATAAGTAGTAGTAATAGTTATGAAGCCATAATAGAGATGAGAATGATGAGGAGGAGGATAAAGATCCTCAAAAGAAAAACCTAGTCAATCCAAACCATCATGTGTGCATATAGTGTCTTTGCATGTAGGATCAAATGGAATATGTTCCCAATAAGATTCATTCATGAAGAGTGTGCAAGTGAATGGTGGGTGTGCTAATTTAGGTGGTACATGTGAAGATGTAAGTGATAGAGTGACGTCTATAAAATGGATAGGCCCCTGATAAGGAATCATGGCAGTAGTAGTAGCAAGTGGCATATAAGAAGAAACATCTATCACACAAATGGTACCATCCAATGGTAGTAAGTGAGGTGGTTCTTCAATAGGTTGGGGCTCGTCTGTAATATCTATGCATGGAATAAGAAGGCTAGTAATGGGTGCTCGGTCACAGTACTAAAATGGATCGCGGTCACAAAAAGTAGTATTCTCAATGATCTCATGAAATAATTTTAAAAAATTATGGATATTAGAGGAAAAAACTTGCATGGCATGAAGCCATGGCCTACCAAGTAGATAGTTGTAGGAAACTAGGAAATCAACAATGTGAACAGTCTTAGGACCGATAGTGATAGGCAATGTAATGTGACTGAAACATGGATGGAAAAAACCATCATAAGCATGTAGTGAAACAATATAGGGAATAACCTCAAGAGCGGAAATACCTAAAGCTTCAAGGAATGACATAGGACACAAATTAAGTTTAGATCTATTATCAATCAAATTGTGCTTAACAACTACATTATGGATATGGCGTATGATATGTAGAGGTGGGTCATTATCAAAAGTGTGAACATCAGCAGGAAAGTTAGACTTGAATACTATGTGTAAAAAAAAAGCATAGTAAAAGGCTTAATAAATGATTCTGGATGCATGTTAGCACGAATGTGAGTTGTAACAAGAAAATGTTGGACTCTATGTAGTAAATCAGGATTTTCAAGCAAATAATCGTTGATGGATAGACTCGTGATGACCAAACCCTAAGATGGAAAACAATTAATCAAGAATATAGAAGCATGAATGATTGAGTTGGGTTCACCAAAATAATTAACTGAAATGAGGTAAATATCCTATAGTTAATATAATCCAGGAGGACATGTAAATATAGTAAATAAATTCAATAAATAAGTAAATGACCCAAGCACTTAAACTAATGGAAATAAAAACCATAATGTGCAAGAGAGAAGAGGAAAGAACTCAGCTGAATAGAAGATGTGCACAAGATTGTGTTGCATAGGTGACTATGGAAACCAAAAGCATGAACGAATGTGTAGGAGCCAAGAAAAGGATGGATCTAGGCCTATTCTCTAGACTAGAGCACCTAGAGAGGGATTAGGACGCCTGCAGGTACTCTAGTATGTAAAATAAGCATCCTAGTCTATACAACAGGTCCATAACTGAGCTTCACAGGTTTGTAAGGTGGTTTGAAAACCCTTGTGTGTTACATCAGATTCGATGTACTGCGTCAGGTGTCATTGATAATCAAAGTTGTATATAAGACCTACAAAATCCCAAAAAGGAGTATCAAAACCATAAAATAAAATAATGAAAATGAATGGGTCAGACTAACCTCATATGACACAATAGTGGGCTTACTAATTAATCTTTGCACTACATTTTAAACCCAAAAGTAGTTATGGTTTGTGTGTGCATCATGTGCCCTAGGTGCTCTTGTGTCAGTCGTACTTTGTAAATTAGCAAGCAATAACTAGATGTAGAAAATGTAATAGAATGTGTGCATGGAATAGAATAGAATCCCTCCCCATATGCTTGTGTGATGCAAAGGAACCTGCCTTGTCCTTGTGATGGAGCTAATGGATACAAATGATCTCCAAATGGATGCAACTCTAGGTGGATGATAGTAGTGACTAGTGCTTGGTCCCTGATTATAGTATCATGGCTTTATATTTATAGGGTTCTCTTGATCCAATTTCACAATTAACCCTGAAATGGCCAACCAAAAAAAGATAAAGATCTAAAATGGCTACAAATAGCCCAAAAAGTGGTGGGAAAGTATAAAAAGGATTAGGGTGCCCCTGGTGGGACCAGGGTGTCCATGGATGCCCCAGTCAAGGCCAAAATATCGTAAAGTGACTAAAGATGATTGGGAAGGTGTAAAAGGTCGGAAATGATGAAATAAAATAAGAGAAGATGGCCAAAATATGGGGGTTAATTAGTACTTTCTTCACTCAAAAATATTATAAATAGTAGTATGATATTGGGACTAAATAATGCCTAAAGTGCCTAGTTTTGTGTCTATAACAGGTATCTCTTGATACATTGTTGAGGAAAAGAAGATGAAAAATATGAGTGTGACAATATGGGACACCTTTTCCATCTCATCTCAAGCGGATCTCCTACAAGAAGCTTTAAAGTAGTTTTTGCAATCTAAATTGGTTATGTAAAAGTAAAATTTTATAATTAATTTGTGCCAACCAAAGGATGAATAAGTAAGTAAGGTTAAGAATCCTTCACCCTTCTAGATGTCTTTCATTGTGGGAAAACACCTAGTACAAAATTACATGATAGATTCTGGTGCTAGTACTTTTTTAATTCCGAGTAAAATAGTATACATTTTCAGTATGAATATAATCCAACTTCTAAGGTTGTCATGTAGCTTGATGACTCAACTGTAAAACAATATTATGGATTATATAAACATTTTGAGTTCACTCTTCATTCTTTTCCTAGTTTAACTATCACTCAAAATGTATTAGTCATTTACTTACCCCCTTTCTTTGTCATCTTCTTATCAAGAGATTTCATAGCCAAAGTGGGTGGGTATTTATATTCTGATATGTATCACATACTCTTAAGAACCAGATATGGTACAATATTTATCATCAGAGCTAAGATAATTTCCTCTTACCATGTTGAACATTATGAACCTACTACTCTCAATTCTAACTGCAGGATCTAAGATGAAGAAGAAAATCAATTAATGTCAACACAATATTACACTCCTCAATGTTTATTACCTACTATTTTATTAGATGAGTGGGGTAAGGAGAATTATGAATTTGACCCTTATGACAAAACTGAAGAAATTTGTTTGGGAACTTATTACATTCATGAAGATAAATTCACAACCCCCTTTCACATTAAGACAAAGATGATTATTTAGGTCTATGGAATATTTTTTTATGGATCTAGAAGCCTAAATGGGGTTGGGGTAGGTGTAGTTCTAGTTTCTCCAGCGAGCAAGAAATTATTCTTTTCCTATAGTTTGCAATTTGTTTTCTCTAACAATGTAAAAAATATGAGGCTTTGATTCATGGATTTTTGTTGACATAGAAAAGGAATGTTAAGGCCTTACAATTATTTAGAGACACTAATTTGGTTATTCATTAAACAAAAGGAATATGTGTTGCCAAAAATAATATTCTTAAAGCTTATAGATATAGAGTCTAGGATCTCATGGAAATTTTTGATGTTGTAAAATTACAAGTGGTGCCAAGAAATTTAAATATAGACAGATCAGATGATGGCTATTAGATCACAATTTTCTCCATCTAAATACCTTATCCAAGGAAATGACCAACATGTGAAGATGGTAATGAGGCCATCAATTCTAAACAATGAGGTCAACTTGAAACTCTTTGACATGATGAGAAAATTGTCCAATTAATTTCAAATTAGGAAACGTTTTTGTCAAGCATGCAACTTGAATTTAATGAAATCTATGGTGATTAGATCGTTCATTTGATTACAAATAAATTTCCTAGAGGATTGGTCACACTTGAATGTATCTTTAGTTCCAATGATAAATTTAAAGGGCAAATGAAGAACATAAAATCAAATAAAGAATACTAGCAACCAGTCATCATCACACAAAGCAAGGAGCTAATGCTTGGGAATGTATGTGATGAAACTAAAAAAATAGGCTTTTATTTCCTTGTGTCAAAATCATAGTGATGTTTTATCATGGAAATATGAAAATATTATAGGCTTTGATCTAAATATTACTCAACATGATATAGTTCTTTACCCCAATGCCAAACCAATTAGAAAAAAAGTAGAGGCATGTCAAACCAAAAAGAGAGTCCCTCATGAGAAAATAATTATCCAAACTCATAGAAGCTAGAATCACATTCCCCGTCAATTACTCCTCTTGGGTTCATAATTTTCTCCCTGCTAGGAAGAAAAATGGACAAAGCATGCTTTGTGTGGATTTTAGAGATTTAAATAGATCATCCTTAAAAGATCACTATCCTTTTACCTCCATGGAAAAAATTTTACAAACAGTAGTAGGAGATGAAACATTTTCTCCCTTAGATGGATAGTTTGGATTCAACCTAATTAGAGTTAAAAAATAAAATCAACATAAGACAAATTTCACAACCAAATGGGGGAACATATGCCTATGAAAATATTTCATTTATCCAAAGTAATGTAGGTGTTAATTTCTAAAGAGCCATGGATATTACATTTAGGATTTATATAAAAAAATATCCTCATTTACTTGGATGATATTGCAGTTTTCTCAAGAGCAAGTGAAGATCAAATAAAACATCTTGAGAAAGTGTTTGAAAGATGTAGAGAATAGTGAGTATGATCATTCAACCCAAGGAAATTCATCTTTGCAGTTCCACAAGGAAAATTTTTGGGTCATGTTATCTTAAAATAAGGTATTGTTATTGGCCCTGAAAGAATCTTCACCATCCTCTCTCTTTCATTACCATCTCACAAGAAAATATAAAATATTTCCTAGGAAAGATCAACTTTGTTAGGAAGTTCATTCTTAACTTTGCATTACTTGTCAATTACATCACGCTGATGCTTAGGAAGGATTCATCTTTTAAATGGACCAAGGAAGGAAAGGAAAGATTTATCAAGATAAAACAATCAATTTCCTAGGCACCCACTCTCATCAACTTGGATTATTCAAAGGATTTCATTATATATGCCTATGGGGCTGAAGCTAGTATTGTCATGGTATTAAAATAATAAATGATGAATTTTATAACAACCAATCACCTTCTTCAATCATACATCAAAGTTCTATGATTTGAAATATAATCATGTGGAGAAAAAACAATTCCATCATGCGATCTCTTAAAAATTTCAAATGTTTTCTCACAAAAAATCACATCAAGGTATGAATCTCCTCTCCTAGTGTGAGATACTTCATTATGGGAGCTGAGATCAATGAAAAGAGAGTTGGATGAATCACAAGATTCATGGAGTATGATGTTACTATAAAGGCTAAGAATTTGGTTTACGGAAAAGGATAAATGATATGAATAGATTCTTATCTACTTGGAAACAAGTTAGATTATGATGTTGAATATAATCAAGAAACCTCTTATCTCTTGGAGGAAGAGTACCTAAACAACCCGTGAAAAATCCACCTAATTACAACAACTGGATAAACGATATGAATATATTCTTATCTACTGACGAATATTCTAATGGTTTGAGAAAATATAAAAGGTGGCATCTAATGTTGCAATCTATTCCTTATGTATTACATAGTGGAGTTCTTTTCTGAACGATACTAGATGGAGTGTTACTAAGATGTATTAAAGGAGAGCAAATGAACAAGGTTTTGGCATAATTCCATAATGTCTTCTCTTGCATTCATTTCTCCCCTAAAGATAACATAATTAAAATTTGGAAAACATGATACTTTTGGCGCATGTTGTTCGCGGATTCATATCATTGGCTTAGAAAATGGAAGGAGTGTAATTTTTTTAGTGGAAAAAGTAATTTGGTGGCCCTCACACTTCATCTAATCTAGGAAGATGAACCCTTTTCTCAATCAGAACTTTATTTTATTGGCATCATCAATCCAATATCAAGTGTGGGCCACAAATGGGTTTTAATATAAATTTATTACTTTACTAGGTGAAAAAAGGTTGTGGAACTTAAGGAATAAAATGAATCATCCATCCTTTATTTCTTAGAATATACTATAACAAGGTTTGGGGTACCCTGAACTATCATTTTTAATAATTCTAAGGCATTTTTAGGCTATAAAAAAATTTATCGGGCCCTTAAGAATTATATTTACCTACAAACTTCTTCCAATTATTACCCTCAAGGTAATGGCCTAACTAATTCTACCAACAAAAACTTGATTAGGATAATGAAGAAGAAAATGGAGATGAACCAAAGGTGGTGGCATACCAAGATCAAAAATGCTATTTGGGATGAGAAAATTACATCTAAAAGAGCACTAGAAAATTCTTCCTTCATTCTTGTAGATATATGGTAGACAGGTTATGCTTCCATTATCTCTTAAATTATCTTCTTTTGAGCTAACACATCAGTTAGTATTGAATGGTCAAGATGAAAGAACAATCAGAATGATAGATCTAGTTAGACTTGAAGAATTGGGCTAATTTTCCATGATCAAATTATAAGAACATCAAAATTCAACCAAGCGGTGCTTTGAAAAAATAGCTAAAGAACATGTTTTCAAAACATGAGATCTAGTTCTGAAATCGGATGTAGATAGAGATAAACTGGGGAAACACTCTAATTTTTATGTACTTTGGAGTGGGCCATATATTATCACTTCTTGTAATCAAGATAAGTATTTTAAGTTGTCTAAAATTTATGGGGAGGAACCTCAAATCCTAGTAAATGGGATTTATCTCAAACTTTCTCATTGAATTTTTTTACATCTTGTAAATAGTTTTTTTTTTTCCTTTTATTTTGTTTTCGTTATTGTTATTGGAGGGTCCTTCCTTTTTATGGTGATCGCTGATTGATTGTCTTTACCTCAATCCTTATGGTCATATTCTGGATAAATTCTTTGTTCCACAAGTGTTGGTTTCATTTGCATTCTATAGGTTTGAGGCTGTGAAACAAAGTTTGAAGCAACACAAGGAAATAGTGTTCTGCAGAATGAAGTAACAAACAATTCTAAAAGTCTACAGATAAAGGACTAGCTTAATCTTGTAGAAATTTTTCTAAGTTATATGCTAACTCCATGCCAAATATATAAGCCAAGTTACTAATCAACCCATGTTATAGGTAGATATTCTCTAAAAGTCACAAAACTATTGTTCAAAATAACACCCGTGTTATTTTAATAACTTCATTTGAGTCATAGACTCCTGAGGATTTAAGAAATACATTGGTGGAATAAAGGAACTTAGTGTTCCATGAAAAATAAAAAATGTAGTGTTTTGTGGGGATTACAAAACCCACGCAAAGATTCACCATAGGGAAGGAGGCCACAGAACAAAGGCTAAGTACAATTCAATACTTTGAAGGAATAAAAGTGAAGCGTGGAAATGTTAGAATATTTTTCAAGTAAATTCCATGCAAGTTGATGGAAGCCACAAAATAAAGAAAATTTACATATCAAAGGAACCCGCTGAACAAGAAATGTTTTTCTGAGGTAAAAGGCAAATTAAAAAGTTTTGGAACAAAGATTCCACAATATAAAGGAAATTTCACCTAACACATAAGACTCTGTGGAATGCAACATTCTATGTGGGAGGAAAAAATATCAAGATGTGAGAAATTGTGGACTTATAGGATTATCCATGGAATAAGGTGAGATCAAAATGAAATCACATGTTGTTTAATGTTTTCCAAACAAAAATAAATTTATGTAAGATGAGATTAGGGTGAGAAACATCAAAAAAATTTAAAATACAAAAAAATTGGGCCTAATCCAAACCAAACACTCAACCACTCCAACAACCAGAATTTAATTTTGAAGGAGACCATCTACCTACACTAGAAATCTGATGTTGTGTAGTTGGAACAATGTCAAGTTCCCATACCTGTCCTGTGAAATCAATGATGATTGGTCCTTGGTATTGGTATGGTGGTTAAATTAATGCATTTCTATATGTTATTGTTTCCCTATATGTGTGTGTGTGTGTGTGTGTGTGCGCGTGTGTGTGCGTGTGTGTGTGCGCATGTGTGTGTAAGTGTGAAAGCACATGCAAATGGTTCACTTTACTACTAAGTCAAAGAGATATTTTCTTTTGATACTCAAGCTTTTGTTCACCGACCTCTATAATGAACCTGTGAAGGGTTCATACACCTCAACTATATTAGAATGGGAAAGGAGATAAGTTATTGATATTATGTGTAATTGTGATTTCTTTCCTTTGAATACATTAGTGTTTAATGTGGATATTTTAGTCCTCTTCCTCATCTTCACTCTTATTTAATTCATTTATTCCAAATTTATGTGTTTATTCCATGGATCTTTATATGTATTGTTACATTTGTGTCCCTGGAGCAAAAATCTAACCTTATCTACTTTAGTTCATCACCTCTCTTTATTTTAAAATTTTTATTTCTCAACCCTAATCCCTTGGAATACTTAGGATAGGACTAGATAGTAGTATTTTAGTATTGGTTAGTTAGTCGCAGTGATCTAGTATAGAAGGATCCAACATTCTCTAAAGACTAGCCTCAAAAGGTACCATGGTCCCATACTTTGGAGTTATTTTCATGTTTCAGTGAGGTTTTGAATATGGTAGATTCAACAGGGGTTCAATCTCAGGTGATAGAAATTTCCTATGCCACCAAGGATCATATTGATCCCAATATTCTTTGATCACTAAGGCTTCCTACATAGAACCATAAGAATCCTCCATTTCCTTTTTATTCTATGTATGGAAATCCCTAATAAAATTGGAATCAATCATACCATTCATTTTTATTCAAAATTTTGAAAAATAATAGCCATATATTTTACATTTCGTCTAGATCCTGAATTTATGGGTTTTTCACTCTTTGATATTTTCAAGGGAAAACTCTTCTAACCAGTACAGGTCTATTTCTACTGTTGTTCTAGAACCAACATTCCTTCCCCCTTAGGGATAAAAACCACCTCATGGAAGTGTAGTGTGGATTTCATCCACCTCTTGTTCCACATCTAAAGCAAGATAACCCTCATCCTCATTCGAAGATGTGCCCCAAAATTTCCCAATGGGTTTTACTAATCTACTTGCAATTAATAAAAAAATTTCATCACTCCTCACACTTTGGCTCCTCAAATTTTAATATTATTTAGAGTTTCAATTTTCATTATATAAACAATTTGTCATCCTCCCATAAATTATGTATTTCTACCTCATTTTTCAAAAAAATGGGTAAGATGCCTTATCCATGACCCTGTGAAGGTCCATAAAAAATGATTTACAATAATTAATGAAATTTTGAAATTGGGGACATTTCCTTTATTTTGTAGATATTTCAGGTTTTGGTGTTCCTTATGTCCCATGTTCCATCAGGCTCCCTGATCACTGATTCCCCACCTTCCCCACATTGAACTACCTTTACTTTATGTTGTGGGAGTATAGGCCTTGCGACGAAGCGTTGTCCCTTGTGCTCTAGTGATGTTGGTTTACCCGCATCCCTGCATTTGCTCCAACCCTCAAATTCACAAAGTCCCTTTTACACTGTGGATATTTTGGCTTTGCAAAGAACTCACATCCCAACGTCCCAAGGGTCGGATGTGCAAAAATTTTCTAACTTACCCAATTTGAGTGTGTTGCCAGAATTTCGGCTTTCCATGTCCCATGTTTCCCAAGTGATTCTGATCCAGTTCTAACCCACAAACCCACATTTACTGCATCATACACAGAACCTCCTTCAAATTGCGGGTATTTCATCTTTCCACATCCCAATTGTCCCAACGTTACACGAGCTATTTGTGCTCAAAGCTTCTACCATATCTGCATTCCATAGTCTCATGTCAATGTATTGTGTCTAAATTTTATCTATTCCCCGCAATGCATTAACGTTCGCATTCAATGCACTTTTTCAACCTATTCAAAATGGAATGTGTATAAATAAATAGGGTAACTGGTTATTTTACCATACTTCTCATAATTGGTTATCATTTTCTGTTATCCACTATTTGTAGCCGTGGTAGAGAATTTTGATATTTTTACAATATCCCAAGTGTATTTTTGTTTCAGAAGTAGTCACAATTCACCTGAAAGCTGAAATTCAAAGATCAAGAAGCTTGTTGCACAATTTTAGAAGAAATTCTTGTTCTTACCCTAGTTCTCATTGTCTAGCTAATTATTCAATTTTCTACAATCAAGAAGATTCACTATAGAGGGCACTAACATCTTTCTTCTTTGGAAACAGTTGTACCTGAAATAGGAGATAGTGACACTTAACATCTCGACCTTGATGACTTTTGGGCATGACTTGACTGCCAGAATCCTACTCCTATTATTCACTTAATCAAAGAAACTGGGATAGCTCACATGGTAAGTTTTCTTGTTTCTATGAATAATGTGATGACATTGTAATAGCTTTTGGTTCTTGATTCAATCCAGACACAAAGGATATCATTGATTCTCAAGGAAAGGTTATTTCCCAGTTGGGTTCTAGTTACATCAGTGTTGTCTTCAAAATCCCTAAGGTGGAGGATTCAAATAATCTCACCAAAGCTCAAGCCCAACTTCTATTTGATCAAGACAGTGAACAATACAAGAGTAGGGTGGCCAAGTCCTAGTCTAAAAAACCCAAAGAAAGGAGCCTCAAGACTACCCAAAACTATTTACAGAATTGATTTCAAAGAGGAGCTATTAGATATCATTACCCTTCTTGATAGAATAATGGGGCTTCCCTCAACAAACAAGTTCCACTTCTGGATATATAACCTTATATCAATATCATATGTGAAGGGGAGTAGAATCTAAACTGGGGAGAGATCATGTGTGACGATCTTAGTGAGAAACTAGTCAATTTACAAAGAACTAATACTTTCTACATGACTTCTTATCTGACGTATACCATAGTAGCATACAGAGAATGGCTAGGCATCGCCCCTAATGAAGAAAAGAAAGGTGCTTCAATATATGAATATTTCCCACATATGACTCTGAATAGAAGCAGTCATCATTTCAGAAGGGTGACTGATACATTCACCATGTACATTGTCAGATTGTTAGAGCATAACACAACTCAAATATTTTCAGAAGAGGTCAAACAATTAATTGCTATCTATGGGAGTCACTTCATTCAATTCCAAAAATTCTCTTACATCCTATTAGTTTGTTTTGAAGGAACAACCTTGAAATTTCCAAGGTATTGTAGTGATAAAATGGCCCTAATTTGAAGTCTGTATGCAACTAGGTAATCTTCATAGAACTTGTGGAGACAAGAAAATTTCAGGCATCCAATTTCCAATCACATTGGGTAACTACACCTGCAAGAGTACTTTAGATGCCCAAAATGTTGACAGGACAATTTCCCCCTTACACTTCATTATTTCAAGCCAAGGACTTACTTTGCATCAAAGGTTTTATTGTTAATAATTTCATAATGGGTTTTTATCATCTTGTTGATAGTGAAGATTATCAGGTTAATTGTTCTAATGATTTTGAATTCAGAAGAAGGTATAATGGTAGATTGTCCCTCCAGCAAATTAAGGATTTTGAGGTATACAAGGTACCATATGGACTACAAGATGATGATCAAGATCTGCAGTATCTTGGATGTGAAAGGTCTATCAGGAATACTCCTATTGAAAATATTGATTGGTTCACTAAGGAAAGAGATGATTTGAAGGAGCTCATAAATCCTATCTTGATTAGAACCAAGGTTCGGTTTGACAACAAAATGAAGATGTTCAAAGAAATTAGATCACAGTCTTCCTATTGGGAGGCCTCTACTCTTCAAAACAAAGTTTCTATAGTAACGCCTGAGGTATAATCACAATTTGTTCCTCCTCCCCCTGAATCTTTAACTTTGGTGTACACCAAAAAGGGGAAAGCTAAGAAGGATGAAAAAATAGAAGAAGTGATCGGGGGAGAAAGTGGACAATTGTCCTCCCCAAAAAAATTGGAAACAATATCTAAAATTGAACAGATCATTGATCTCTATAATGATGATGATAATAAAAAAGAATCAAGAGGACATGAAGAAAGTAACCTCAAGGGAGGTAATACATAAAAAGAAGAGGAAGAAGATGATCATTAAAAATATCATACTTCATAGGTAGGAGAAATGGTTTTCCTAGGACCTTATACCAAATAAACTCCTATCAAGGAAGTACCTAATTCTAAAGTTGAAACATCTGTCTTGGAAGTAGCAGTGGTAAAAATTTTAAGTGCAATGGGCACACTTGCACTTGGGTCTCTTACTCCCTTTGTTTCTAGTTCTTTTTTGCTTGGGTGCAACCACTAATGGAGGGTAAGAAAAGAAAATTTACATCTCATATTTTTGCTCCAAAGTTTGATGATTTGTCAGCCCTTTTAGGTACTACTCCTTCTTGATCCACAGAGAAGGAAAAAATCACTTCCATATTAGTATCTGATTCTCAAGGTCAGCATTTTATGGAAATTGCTAAACCAAAGCTTGACAAGGATGAAAGATATTTTTTTTGTGAGTGATTTGGAGTTAACATGAATTTCCCTAGCAGAATCTACACCTGAGAGTGAAGTACACAATTTGAAGGAGACAGTGTCAAAGGAAATTGAGAGGGTTAAGAAAGGCAAGAAAACACAAGATAGACTAGAGGAATAGAATAAAATCCTTTCAAATTTCATTTGATCCCTATTAGCAAAGGATAATGTGTTTGATCCAGCCCCACTAGATTCAATTCCACCACCTGTTATTCTAACTAATGATAAATTTAAATTTATCAAAGACATCCATAAGCATGCTACTTATGGGAAGGCAATGGAAGCCTTGGTTGATTATATGATAATCACAGGATTAAAATTCATTGAAGAAGCATACAAGTCATGTGATAGGGTTACTTTGATACAACTGAAGTTCACTACAACACTTAGTGGTTTAGAGAGAGAATTGAAATTGTGTAGTGAATGCATTCAAGATCCCTGCCTGATGAGTGACACAAATGTATAGGTTCTTCTGAAAAATAATGTATTTGATGAGGAAAAAATTAATTTGTCTAAGCATTGGGTATTCGGCATTTATTGGAAGATAAAGGTCCTTGAAGAATCCATTGGTGAACTTAGGAATATGTTGCAGAAAGCTGAATATTTTAAATCCTATTTTATATATGCCTTTCAAGATATTCACTGCCAACACTCAGCGATTTAGAGAGAGAATTGAAATTATGGAGTGAATTCATTCAATATCTCTAACTGATGAGTAACACAGATGTACAGGTTCTTTTGGAAAATAATGTATTTGATGAGGAAAAATTTAATTTGTCTAAGCAGTGGGTAGTCAGCATTGATTGGAAGATAAAGGTACTTGAAGAATCCATTGGTGAACTCAGGAATATGTTGCAGGAAGGTTAAGTTTTTAAATCTTGTGTTATAACTGCCTTTCAAGATATTCAATTCCAACTCCTCAAAGAAAAGTCTGGTGACAAATTCAAAGTTCAAGAGATCAAGTCCCAGTTAATGAAAAAAAATTAAACAAGATACTATATACAACAATAAAATGAGGGAGATATGTACACTTCAATCAGCCATCACTAAGGCCAATAAGGAATTTCTAGAGAACGTAGAATTTGGGAAGGAGATGGAGAAGTTTTTAGGCACCTAGACTCACATGACTACAAATATCACCATCCCTCAAGGAATGGACATAGCTAAAGCATTCAAGAGGTTCAGAAATCAAGTACTCAAGTCAAAGAATAAAAAATTCACTACTTCGAGTGTCCCAACTCATAGTTCTTAATATTTTAATCAAACTATCTAATTATGGTGGCTATTTTCTTTCTATTCATATAATATGGAAGTAAAATACAATTTGATGTTATAACGCTTAATCAGATATTAATCCTTTGATTAAAAGAAAGAAAACTGAAAAGACTCTTTTATAACCATCCATGAGGCTATTTAAGGAGCTTTTCTTATCATTTTAAGGGGTCGTATTTTGGATGTCTTAGATGTAAAAAATTACTGAATTGGTAATCAATACCAAAGAAGTTCTATCTTTTCTTGTGTTCTATCTATTTCTACTTTCTACATGATCCATGTGAAGTTATATATATCTGAATAGAAATTTATTTCCTTTGGTTGATTTTGTGCTAAGAAATTTTTGTCTATTGCATAAATGTCTTATACTCAGGTGTATATAATTCTAATCTTATTAGTCTTGCATGCATAAGTAGGATATCATTTTGTAACCTATATGTCTTACAGTGTTGCTTTCTTCACTTTTTTGAATATTAATTCTTCTACTTTATTCTCTTCTATATTGAAAATTCTATGATATGAAGACATCTTAAGCATCAAAATCCTAATTGAAATATTGACAGTATGTACATTTGTAAATAAGTATATTTTCTTATTTTTTGTGTGTTCAATAAGGTAACCTCTCCCATAAAGATGAGGAACTGTTGTCCCCTTACTATTTCTTGTTTTCAAGGTAAAATCTAACAACTAATAGTTTTTGGCACCCACTGTGGGGCATGTTTTTTACATCCCACTGAAACAACGTCAATTAGACCAGTAACTATAGCACACTGGGGGATAGAAGATATACATGAGGCCAGAGAGCATAGGGTATTGAATATCCATATTTTCAGCTTACTAGAACAATAAGGCTTCATTAAAACTCTAGAAAGAAGGAAGGGAAGAACAAGATCCAAAAGCACTCCTCATACTAAAGATAGAGTTGTAGAGAACGTTGATTTTCAAAAAACAATCAATCCCTAACATCCAAGCTTTGGTGTTCGTTGGAGTTTCAGTCCCTTTCAAAACAATTTTTCCAATAATGGAAGCACCTCTATCTTGGGGACAACGGGTTTGACCTTTGTCTCTTTCTCAACCATTGTATGATCTCCCAAAAGGGAATAGAAAGAATTTTCCAAAATTCAGAAGATATGGGAAGGTTGCACCTATATGAACACATTGTTCGCATTCGTCATGTGCCTTATGTGTAGTTCTTAGAGTCGAGCACCAAGATGTCTCTATCTAGGATATTAGTGGAGACACTTCAAGGATAATATTGCAAATCTGGTTCTATCATCTTCCTTTCCGGTGCTATCACCGAACTGGGATACCATGAAGACTCAGTTTGAAAAATCTGTTCAAAACTACTGAGGTTGTGCATGCTCTCCTTTCCTAGATTTATCGGATAAAAGAAATAACCATATGAGCCTATGCGATAATTTTGTGGAAAGATTGTTGAACAAAATAGTGAATAAAACTCTAGTAGTCACTCATCCTATGGATCAAATTAAGAAATGTTTCTTCTTGAACACACAATTGGCTAGAGGTAAGATACGTATTAAGAATGGTTAATATTGCCACTTTTTATGTTGATTAACGCTTGGCCATAGGTGTTGAAGATGATCTCATAATGTATAGAAAAATTAAAAAGGGAACCTCTTAAATCTAAATACTTCTCCTTTAGGAACCAATTTTTGATAAACTGGTACAAAAATTAATAAATTTTCTTATAGCAATCAAGAAGAAATTGGCTTAAAGCACTCCTTATAAAGATATCCCAAGGAGAAATTTTCAACCTCAAAATAATTTACCTTCTACTGAGCCTAAATTACCAATTAAAACACCTCCCCTTAATATTTCCAATCGATACAACGTATGACATTTTAAGAGCCTAAAGATAAAGTAGAGGCTAAAGAGTATGAGGATCCAGAGAAAGAAGATAGATAGAGGTTCTTGAAGAATCGAGTGATTCTCAAGCTAATTTCCTTACCACTGAAGGGTTTGATGATGATGAATACGATTATTATGAAGTAGTGGATAAATATGAACATCAAATAATATGTTGTTATGAGCAGAGAATAGATTAACTAAAAATAAGGAGGTGACATCCAGCCTACAAGGAAATCTCAAAGAGGTTTCTTATCATTATTCCAGTTGTTGCAAAGAAGAGGAGCTTCTATCCCCACCACTTCCACTCAAAAGGTAAGAATAACCCTTCTTCTTCTTTGCCTTCTTCTCCTATAGATAATATAGCTTCAACCTCTATGTCCAAAACAACATTAATTTCCAAAACTAATAAGCTTCAATGATTATCTACCTATTCTAGTGTATAAGCCCCATCTACCTCAAGGATCATTTTAATATAATTGATCATATCAAGAAAACCAAAATCGAAATTTATGAAGCTAAGTTCTATCAAACTTAGCTTGATGCCTTTTTCCTAGGTAGTCACAGTTTGTCAAATCCAAACATAACTCATACATTTACCACTTCCAAAGTCCTATTTCCTACTTCCCACCTCTTCATCTAAGAAAATATTTGATGGCCGCAAAACCTTATACAAATTAAAAAGATTGATCCCTTCGATGTCACATTGTTTATTTCTGGCCATAGTATTAATAATTGTGTCATTGATTTAGTAGCATCAAATAATGTGATGCCTACTAAATTTTCTCATTCTTTAGGTTTGAACTTTGAGAACGCACATGTTCAGCTCATGTTATTTTATGGAAAATAAGGAAGGTGCCACTGGGTAGGCAGGATCAAGGATGCAAAAGTAGCCTTTGTACTGATTTCACAAAGAAGAGGTTCAAAGTCTACCATTTTGGTAGTGGATATTCCTCCATCCTATGGTATCATTGATTGAGTATAAATTTTTGCAAAGAAGTGGGAGGAGAGATTTCAAATGGATTGGTCACATGCTCTCATCCCGGTTAATAGGAAGATGAAGAAGTTGGTAACTAAAAGAAAAACTAAGTATATTTTATAGAAAATAGATGACCCTAAAGCATAAAATTTATCTACAAATACATTGGTCATGGTAATTACATGATCATGTTAGAAGACAAGATGAAGGATCCCAAGGGTGTGATAGATGATCCTAATGGTGTTTGGATTCTTGAATTTTATGGTAGTTACTCTTCATTTGGTTCTAGATCAGGCATAGTTTTGTTTTCTCCTGAGAATAAGTATTACCCTTTCCCTTATAAGTTAAAATTTGAAAATACAAATAATACAACGGAATATGAGGTTATTATTTTAGGTGTTGAAATGGAAAGAGAAATGGGAAGAAAAAAACCTTTGTGCATGAGGAGATGCAAAACTTATTGTCAAATAAGTCAGAGAGTTCTTTTAGGTAAAAAATAAAAGGCTTAAGCATTATAAGAATTTGGTATGGGATTTAATTGAGTAATTGGATGCCTTCTCCATTAAGGTTTTACCTTGAGAAAAGAACACTAGAGTTGATGCTTTTAGCTGTATCAGGATCCTTGTTGATCTGTCACCCTAACTTCACTCAAGAAAAGTTTACAATCAAGATGATAAAAAGACCAAGTGTGTCGGATAATGTCAATAATTGGCAGGTATTCAATGATGATCAGCATTTACTTTATCTTCTCGAGCTTAAGGACAACTTCAACCAACTGTATTTTAAAGGAATTGAGGGTGCTCCTCATGAGTTTGTACCTAAAGAAGGATTCAAAGAAGAAACTGATATGGATTGGTTATATCAAATTAAAAGGTAACAAGATACCTAAAGGATTAGTAAGCTTGGAGGATTTTTTTTGACAAACATGACAGGTATATCAATTCAAAGGTATCACATGGATCTCATCAATTAGCAGAGCATGAGAAAGTTAACATTGAAAGTGAAGAAGATCCTAAGCTTGTTAATATTGGTAAATGTTGCACTCAAGAAGAAAACAATAGAATGATTAAATTTTACAAAAATATGTTGATGTGTTGTCTTATTCATATGATGATTTTAAAGTCCTTCAGACCAAGGGAAATGTAGCACTACATTCCTCTAAAGCTAGGAATTAAGCCTTTTAGACAAAATCAAAGGTAGTATAATCCCATAATTGTTAATTACATTCACCAAGATATTTAGAAGTTTTTTAACGCAAGGATAATTTTCCCTATTCATCATTCGTCCTGGATAGCCAACATTATACCTGTAAGGAAGAATAACGGAGAGATCCATATTTGTGTGGATTTTCAAAATGTAAACTAGGATTCCCTCAAGGATAACTACCCACTCCCCATGCTGGATCAAATCTGGAAATTTTTTAATGGCTTGAGATGTTATCTATGTTGGATGGTTTTCTCAGGGTATAATCATATTGAATTATATGTCCTGGATCAGCACAAGACAACTTTTACAACTCCCTGGGGTACTTTTTGCATATAGAAGGATGTCGTTTGGTCTCATCAACACTGGTGCCAATTTTTATAGGGAAATGAATTTGGATTTTAGTGATTTAAAGTGAAATTGCATTATAATATATCTTGATGACTTGACTATTTTCTCCAAGAAGAGGGAGGATCATCTCCAACAACTTGAAGTTGTTCTTCAGAAGTGTAGGAAGCATGGGATATCCCTAAACCCAAAGAAGTTCATAGTTGGTGATACGGAGGGAAAATTGCTTGAAAATATTGTTTCCAAACAAGGGACCAAGATATACCTAGAGAGATTATAGGGTATTCAGAAGATTCCCCTCCCTATGAGCAAAAAAGGTGTTCATTTTTTATTTGGAAAAATAAAATTTCTAAGAAGATTTATCCCTAATTCTGTAGAATTAACTATGAGTATAGCTCGAATGATGAAAGGAAAACAATCATTTTGCTAGACACTGAAAGGGAAGCAATATTTTGAAAATATCAAAATATATATTTCCAAAACACCAGTTCTTGCTTGTACAGACTTTGAAAAGGATTTCATAATCTAGAGCTATGTTACTGAGAATACTTTGGCTACCATTCTGACACAAAATAATCCTAAAGGATGTGATCTTCTCATTACTTTCAGGAGTTATGTTTTTAAATCTCATGAATTGAAATATACACAAATAAAGAAGCATTCTTTTGTTGTAGTTAAGGCAGTTAAATAATTCTGATTTTATATCCTCAATTCTCAATCTTTAGTCTTTGTACCTAATACAACTGTTAAGTCAATTCTCACACAACAAGAATTTGGTACTAAAAGGGTAAATTGGGTGGCAAAGGTATAAGAGTATGATTTGGATATTAGGCCAACAAAACTAGTCCAAGGCAAGGGTCTCTCTAAAATGATTACTAACAGTGCCAAAGGTGACATCTCAAAATAAGGAGATGTTGATATCCCCACTGTCATTTTCCTTAGCTCAACTGATGAGTGGTATATAGATATTTCCCACTATCTTACATATGGAGAATGTCCAGCCCATATGAATGGTAAGGAGAAGAGAGTTTTTAAACTAAGATCTTCACAATATGTACTATGGGACAATTCCTTATTCAAAAGAGGGATTGATGGAATATTTCTTCGATGTGTGGATAAAGAGCAGAAGAAGAGGTTGCTCATGACGTTTCATGACCAAGCTTGTGGTGGATATTTTTCATCTACTATGACTTCTCAAAATATCTTGCATGCATGATACTATTGGCAAACCTTATTCAAGGATGCAACAAAATGGGTCATAAAATCTGAAACATGTCAAACTTTTTTTGGTAGACACAAACTAACCACCTTACCTCTCAGACCAATAGTAATTAAAGATCTCTTTCAACAATGCGGGCTATATTTCATAGGAACTCTCAATACCAACTCAAGTGTTGGGCATACTCATGTTCTGACTACTACTGACTACTTCATAAAGTGGGTAGAATCCATTCCAGTAAAATTTACAACCTCTGAAGTATTATGCAATTTTATTAAGGTGATCATCTTGAACAAATTTGGGGTTCCAAACGATAATGCCTCCAATTTCTTGTCATGTGAATTGATGGATTTTTGATATGGATATGGTATTTCTCGTGCACATTCCTCCAACTACTATCCACAACGAAATGGACAGGCAGAATCAACAAAAAAAATTGGTAACTATTATTTGAAAGCTAAATGAATGAATCCCAAAGGAAATGGCACAAAAATATCTATGATTTTCTTTAGGTGGATAGCATCACACCTAAAAGAGAAATTGGGATGTATCCTTAAAAGGTGGTGTACATAATAGAAGCTCAGCTACCAGTAACATTAGAACTATTAGCCTTGCAATTAATGAAATATATTAAGGATTCAAATTTCATCGGTGCTTTGGAGAAAAGGATCATGTACCTATAGAATTTGGATGAGGAAAGTTACTACACATCAGAAAATGGTGAAACAACTATTTGATAAGAAATCCATATCTAGGGACTTCTAGGTTGGAGACATTGTCCTACTCTGGGACAAGAGGCAAGAACCTAGAGGAAGTCACAGTAAGTTTGATTCTCTCTAGCTGGGCCCTTTCAAAATTAGACACTTAACTGGTGAAAATATTTTTTATTTGAGCTATATGGATGGAACTTTTTTTCCATTTCCATATAGTGGGTAGTATTTGAAGTTGTTTTAGTCCTAGGTGACTAGGAAGACCTTTGTACAGTCTTATATAGTCCTTATTTTTGGTCTCATTTTGTGGTTCCTTGTTACCTGTGTTTGTGTGTGTCTTCCGTATTGCCTCATTCTTGACTCTTTTTCCCAATGGATTTGAATTTACCTTGAAACTAGAGATTCTAGGGTCCTTTGTCTTGCCTTTTCCTCTTTCTTGTGTCAAGATAGTCCATCCCCATAAATAGCCAGTTGTTGTCATCCTCCCAAACATTGTGTATTTCTGCCTCATTTTTTTTAAATTGATAAGATGCCTTATCCATGTCCTTTTGAAGGTCTATAAAAAAATTCCAACAATTAATGAAATTTTGAAATTGGGGACTTTTCCTTTGCTTTCTAGATATTTCAGGTTTTGGTGTTTCTTATGTCCCATGTTCCATCGTGCTCCTTGTTCACCAATTCCCCACCTTCCCCACATTGAACTACCTTTCCTTTGTGCTACAAGAGTTTCAGCCTTCTGATGAACCTTTGTCCCTTATGCTCTAGTGTCATTGGTTCCCTACATCCCCGCATTATCCGCAACCCTCAAATAACCTAAGTCCATTTCACACTATGGGTATTTTGGCTTTACGGAGAACTCACATTCCAATGTCCCAAGGGTCGGTTATGTAAAAATTTTCCGACTTACCCAAATTGAGTGCATTGCGGGAATTTCATCTTTCCATGTCCCATGTGTCCCAAGTTCTTCCAGGCCAATTGTAACCCACAAACGCGTATTTTCCACATCATACACAGAACCTCCTTCATACTATAGGTATTTTGGTTTTCCCTGTCCCAAGTGTCCCAGTGTCACATAGGCTAGTTGTGCTCAAATCTTCAACCATATCTGCATTCCATAGTATCAGGTCAGTGTATTGTGTCTAAATTTTATATGTTCCCCGCAATCCATTAATTTTCACATTCAATGCACTTTGTCGACCTATTCAAAATAGAATGTGTATAAATACATAGGGCAACAGGATATTTTACCATAATTCTCATAATTAGTTTCCATTTTTCATTCAATTCTCCCTCTCCACTATTTGTAGCCATGGCGGAGTATTTTGGTATTTTTTCAATATCCCTAGTGCATTTTGGTTTCAGAAGCAGTCACAATTCACCTGAAAGCTGAAATTCAAATACTCAAGAAACTTTCTACAGAATTTTAAAAGCAATTGTTATTCTTTCGCTACTTGCCACTGTCTGGCTAATTGTTCAATTTTCTACTATCATGAAGATTCACTATAGAGGGCATGAACATCTTTCTTCTTTAGAAATAGTTGTACCTAAAATAGGAGACAGTGACACTCAACATATCAACCTTGATGATTTTTTGCCACGGCTTTACTACTAGAATCCTACTCTTATTTGTCACTTAATCAAAGACAATAGGATAGCTCACGCGGGGGTTTTCCTATTTCTATTCAATGTGTTAACACTATGTTAGCTTGTGGTTCTTGCCTCAATCTAGAAACAAAGGATATCACTAATTCTCAAGGACATATTATTTTCTGATTGGATGTTAGTTGCATAAGCTTTTCCTTCAAAATCCCTAAGGTGGAGGATTCAAATACTCTCACCAAAGCTCAGGCCCAACTTCTGTTTGATCAAGACAGTGAACAATAGAAGAACAGGGTGGCCAAGTCTTGGTTTTAAAAACCCAAAGAAAGGAGCTTCAAGACTTCCCAAAAATATGTACAGAATTGATTTCAAAGAGGAGTTATCAAATATCATTACCCTTCTTGGTAGAATAATGGGGCTACCCTCAACTAATGAGTTCCACTTCTGGATGTGCCCTTATATCAATATCATATGTGAAGGGAAGCAAAATCTAAACTTAGAGATCATCTGTGACTTTCTTGGTGATAAACTACTCAATCAGTACAAAGAACTAAGACTTTCTACATGACTTCTTATCTGATGTATACTATAGTAGTATACAGATAATGGTTGGGCATCTTCCCTAATGAATACAAGAAAGGTGCTCCAATATATGAATATTTCCCATAGCTGACTTTGAATAGTTACAAACATCATTTCAGAAGGGTGAGTGATGCATTCACCATGTACATTTTTCAGATTGTCAGAGAGTGAAACAGCTCAAAGATTCTCAGAAGAGGCCAAATAATTGATTGCTATTTATGGGAGTCACTTCATTCAATTCCAAAAGTTCTCTTATATCTGGTTAGCTGGTTTTGAAGGAACCCCTTAAAACTTCCAATGTATTGTAGCGATAAAATGGCCCTAGTTGAAGTTTGTAGGAAGTTGGGTAAGCTTCATAGAACTTGCAGAGATAAGAAGATATCAGGAATCCAATTTCTAATCACATTGGATAACTACACTTGCAAGACTACTTTGGATGCCCAAAATGTTGACAGGACAATTTGCCCCCTTGCACTTCATTATTTCAAGCCAAGGACTTGCTTTGACATCAAAGGTTTTATTGTTAATAATTTTAGAATGGGTTTTCATCATCTTGCTAATAGTGAAGATTACTAGGCTGATTGTTCTAATGATTTTGAAGCTGGAAGAAGGTATTATGGTAGATTGTCCCTCCAACAAATCAGGGATTTTGAGGTTTACAAGGTACCAGATGGACTACAAGATGATGATCAAGATTTGCAATCTCTTGAATAAGAACGTTCTGTCATGAATACTCTTATTGAAAATATTGATTGGTTCACTAAGGAAAGGGATGATTTGAAGGATCTCATAAATCTTGTTTTAATTAGAACAAAATTTTGGTTTGATAGGAAAATGAAGATGTTCAAAGAAAATAGATCATGGTATTCCTCTCAAGAGGCCTCTACTCTTCAAAAGGAAGTTTCTATAGCAACCCCTAAGGCACAATCACAATTTGTTCCTCCTCGTGAGTCTTCAACTTTGGTGTAGACTAAAACAGGGAAAGCTAAGAAGGATGAAAAAATACAAGAAGTGATGGAGGGAGAAAGTGAACAATTGTCCTCCCCAAAACAATTGGAAATTTGTATCTGAAATTAAACAGATTACTGTAATGATGATGATGATCAGAAATAAGCAAGAGGACATGAAGAAAGTAACATCGATGGAGGTATTACAGAAAAAGACGAGGAGGAATATGATCAGCAAAAAGATCATACTTCAAAGGTAGGAGCAATGGTTTTCCTAGGACCTTCTACTAAAAAAACTCATGTCAAGGAAGTACCTACTTCTAAAGTTGAAACATCTGTCTTGGAAGTACCAGTGGTAAAAAATTTAAGTGCAATGGGCACACTTGCACTTAGGTCTCTTGCTCCCTCTATTTCTAGTTATTATTTTTCTTGTGTGCAACCACTGGTGGAGACTAAGAAAAGAAAAGCTACATCTCATATTATTACTCCAAAGTTTTATGCTTTGGCATCCCTTCTAGTTACTACTCCTTCCTCATCCACAAAGAATTCCAAAATTAAAACTAGGTTAGTATCTGATTCTCAAGGTCAGTAGTTTATGGAAATTTCTAACCTAATATTTACAAGGATGAAAGACATCTGTTTGTGAGTGATTTGGAATTAATAAGAATTCCCTTAGGAGAATCTACACCTGAGAGTGAAGTACACAATTTTAAGGAGACAGTGTCAAAGGTAATTGTTATCCATATTTTTCCCCCGGGACAAAATATTGGATCATCCACGACCCCGCATAGAAATAAACTAAGAAAAATCATTCAAATCATGTAAATAGGTCACAGAAGGACTAAACAATGGAGTGGTGGGGGCTGAGAAAGATTAAATGGCCCTATGCAAAAAGAAATGACTCTGTCGAGCTGTTTCCATGTCTTAAATTCATTTTTCAAGTTACAGGTAGACTCAACAATGCAATAGCAGGGTCAGAAAAGAAGGGGCAGTGCCACAGAGGAACCAGATCAAGAAGGGAAAAAAATGGTGAAGTTTCGAGGTTTTTCGGGCTCGAAACCATTCAGCCAGATTTATAATGAAAGACCACATACGATAAAAAGAGACAGAAAGAGATATAGAATCAATCACAAATGTGTTTTATTGCTCTGCAAATTGATACAATGCATTACAAAATAGCCAGAAGGTAAGAAACATACTACAATTTTAATAGAAGTCCTGAACTCCATGATTCCTTTACTAGAAGGAAAGGAGAGCCTGCAAAATAAAAGAATGTCCAACCCTTTAAAACAAGTCCCGAGCCTGTATTTATAGATTCAATACAGATGGGAGAAAAAGAGAGAAGCAGGGAAAAAAGGCTTCAAGCTCAACCACCACTATTTAATGTCTCCCATAAAATATGTTCCAAATCTGTCTTGACTGCATCAAATCCTTATTTGGTACCTCAAAGGAGGAAGAAATAGTGAAGTAGATTGAATCCGTTCTGGTTGTTGAGGCAAGAAGATCTTGCATTAAAGGCCCGAAGACTTTTCTCCATTTTTCACCTACCATGGCCTAAAGAATGATTTTTTTATCTTTCCATGGTGTAGAGGATGTCGTGATGCTTCCAACGGTTTAAGATTTGTAATATTTTGAGCCTTGAGTCAAAAGATAATCCCCTTCAAAATTTGTATCGGGTCCATACAAATGGGTAGTAAAATAGTTTGAAAAATGGGTCTCCTTTTTAATATGGGGCACATGGCAGCCAGATTAGGGAAAAATTAGGGTTATGGGTCCATGATTTATCTCTTTCCCCCTTTCCAAAAAAAATGCAAAACTCATAAAACTCTTGTGGCCCCGACACTCCACTTGGATACGTGGCACCCTTTGGTAGGCTGGGAAGATGTGCTTCAATTTTTATCTCTGTGCCTTTTTGGCAAAAGGAAAATTTTCACCTTTTCCTCTGACTCCCCACTTTGACCTTAACCCAGGCTCAAACGCTAAATTTTTCCCTTTGGGCGGAGTTACGGACCATTTTGCAACTTTTTCACCTTTGGAATAACAAGGGGCAAAAAACCAACTTCCCCCCGGATGGCCCACTTTAGCGCTGCTAGTTTAGGCTTGCCACGTGGAGTTTCCTCCACTACCTACCCAATTTCTATGTTTTTGGCTAATTATTTTACTTAGCGGGGTCATATCTCTTAACATGGGACACGCGGCAGTTAGGCATTCATTTGGAAACCCTCTCTCTATTTAATCCTTGAATTAGTGCCATTTAGACACTTGGTAGCCTCCGTCGGCCTACCCCATGCATTGACTATTCAACCAAATTTTCCCCTTCTTTAGAGAGTGGACAAGCGGAGGCACCGCACTCACTTGAAATCCTGATTCAAAATTTTCCTTTGAAGGAGAGTTGAGTTGACACTTGGCAGCCTCCGCAGGTCTGTGGACTTTTTAACGGTCATTTTTATCCTTTTAGACTAACTCTTGGAGATGTGCTAAGCTGACACTTGGTGACCTCCGCTTGTACTTTATACTTAGCCAAATGTTTAAACCCACCTTGTCTGTCTTTTGACTCTGTTGACCATTTAATCCTTCCTCTGTTTCGGCCTACGACATGTGGAGATGTGGCACTTGTTTGAGCCTCCCTTTATTAATTCATCTTTGGAGAAGCATCGTTAGGACACGTGGCTCTCTCCGCTAGCTCTTCCATGCTTAGTGTATGTTTTTTGTTGGTCTATGTCCATCAGAAAAACTAGTGTTCATCATTCCTTTGGTGCATCACATTGTAGTTTAGTCATTTCTTATTTCTTATATCCCTTTTTATCCTTGTCTCCTTGGAAAATTTTGTATTAGGTATAGAGATAGATCCTCTACAAGTTCTCACATATGCACCTCAATAGAGGAATAGGAACCAACCTTCAATCTGGAGAGCTTTTCCACTTGCAAGGTCCCACACCTTGGGGAAATTTCAATGTTATGCGGATCAAACCAAATGAATTTTCCTTAGAAAAGTAGATCTATAAAACTCATTTGGGGGTGCTGTGATTTTTCACTAACAGTTCTGGCATGCCCGGTGGGACAAAGAAGTCTCCATCTTTATTACAGTAAGGTTGATGTGCACTTACTGTGATTCTAGCTTTTAAGAAACTCTTAAGACTACACATCTAGCAAATCCGAAAGGGACAGAATCCACTGGTTCCAGCAGCCCAAGTTTCCCAAGTTCATGAGAAGGATACAAACAAGGTCAAGATTAAGAGAAGGATAGTTTCTACACATACACTTGTCTCTAGAAAGAAAGAGAAGAGGAAGAAGAGCCCAGAGGTCTCTATCTCCACCAAATAGATCCTTATCAACACCTCCTCCTAGTAGGCCATTCTTTCAATCAAGAAGGGTGTTCAGGACGATCAGGATGGCACAACCAAATCTATATGTCAATTTCACTGGCAGCATCCCACTCACTCTGAATGCACAAAATTTAGTTCCAGTGGCAGCATTAAAGAGCATCCTATATTTCAATGGGGAAAACCAAACTTCTCCTGGTGACAATGTCCAAGATATTGCAAATGTATGTACAATCTATGAGATCACTGAAATGGATATTGCAGTCAAGTTGCTAGCCTCTTCACTAAGGGTAAAGCTTCACAATGGTTTAGGAGCTTAGAAGCAAGCTCTATTCGATTTTGGGACCATCTATGCACAGCTCTTGTAACATCCTCATTTTAGACAATAGAACAAGTCATTTTTTTTTTTTATAATTGCATACTGGTTCTAAATACATAATTTAGAACTCACAATTCAAATAACCATTCATATAACAGACAACCATATGCAGCTGTAATGACTCGGAGTACCTCTGATCTATTCATTCCATGACTCGGTAATCTACCGATCTATTCATGAGTAATAAGAGTCGGTGTTTTCATTTAACACATTACTCTTGCGGTTCTCTTCCCTAATCTGGGATTCAGAATGCTCTGTCCAAGGAATCTAACTGAATAATTGTTACCATTATTCATCGGCATCTCATCCCTTAGACTAGGTGAATTAGGACAACGCAATCAACAGCTTGCGATACTTTGGCCAAAGATTTGAAACATACTGTTCATGTCTCGTATTCCTTAACGGCATACTCGTCAATCTGGAATACGTCCTTCACCCCATTCATATGTTATATAGAATGTCTTATACTGACTACTGTTAGTCCTTCCTTTCACAACTGAATCACTCAGAGGCAGATTAACAAGGTGATAATGCTATATGGATGGCCACGAGGATTAGGGATATGATGACATACTGGTTCAACCTTGCAGTTCAACCAGTGTGTCATGATACCCCAAATCTCCTAGGCAGCCTTATATCATGACCACGTTCTTAATCGGTCCCAGGGTAACTCGTGCGAAATCAAGTGTAAATCTTAGCGATCAATGCAAAGGGTGTCGCCATAAGTCATCTGCATTATTGTAACTTCGAGAAGATCCTAATCTTCTCGGAGGTACAACTCTGTAGCTGACTTATGTCGTCAACCTTTAAATCCGCCTCGAAAAGATCTACTCAGTATCCAGCGTTACGCACTAGGGTTTAAATTACTTTTAAAGACTTTTCCCTAAGGTTAACCTTTCCAAATCCCTGGATTCTTCATCTTAAGACGACCCTCCTCTATAAAAACCCATTACATGGTAGAGGTATTACGGTCAGTTCTCATCAAGGAGTCATTAGAATACACTTGTTTCTAAAGCAACAGAATCGGACAATATCTCATAACCTTTGCTTGAGATTGCCTTCTGAACTCCATTTGTTTGCATATCAGTTCTCTTAACTGAATTTATATCATACTTTTTAGTATAAAGATATAAATGATTAAGAATCCAATTTAATATTGTCCTGTCATACTTAGGACTAGGGATTAGTAATTTAATCCAGTTTGTTTATCGTTCACTTTTAGGCTCACTTTTAACCTATCTTCTAGAAAGACAAATATTTAATTCCAATATTGCTTTCGCTAGAACAGATTAGAACTTCTAAATACTCATAAGAATTCAATCTAATTTTCTTGCAAGCTTCCATTGTCAATCACAAAAGCATCCATATTATACAATGATAACAATGCCCCTTCGTTACATAAACCGAAGAAGGTCAACTTTCAGAAATAGAATACAACATATGTGTATCAAACACTTATTTCCATTCCTTTCAAAACTATACAATTACATTTTATGCAACAGCATACTTGATACAATGCTTAATGGAAAAGAAACATCTTTTCTCATATAGTCCATCTATAAAATCAAGATGCAATTTATTATAAATCAAATAAACAATCTGATCAGCCTGTCAGATCTGCATTGCTTTTACCTCTTACGGCAACCATCTGCAAAAATAGTCAACATGAGTCAGTTCAATGAACTGAGCATGATAAGCACTAACTTTTAAAACAATTGCAATCCATCAATTGTTTTCATTAAACACCCTGTTTAAATGAGATCAAATATCCAAATAAGTAAACATATTCAGACTATGTCCTTGTAATACAGAATGATTACAAATATGTAACTCTATCATTGTTACAAATAGTCTTATTCACTTTCTAATATTTCATCAAATATTAAAAGAATCAAGGAACGAATGTACACAACAATCATTGAATCCAAAATCACAACATTGGTCAGATCGTTTCATTCTTCCAAAAGGGAACAACATAACAATTCGGAATTCCACCAATATGTTACAAAACAATTTCCCACTGTTAGATAAATATCAACAAGTATTAAATAAAGGAAGAGAAAGAACCTATCCATTCATACTTCCTTTCACATAAGTTCATCACTGTACCGTCCTTAGATATAAAAACATTCAACCAGCATATAAATGAATAGGTTAAACAAGCCACAAGCAAGATCGCTGTTCTAAATCAAGAAATAGAAACACAGCAAAACTCCTGTACAGCAACTAACACATCAACAATTCATGTATCAACCCTAAGCCCAATGCTAGTTCCTTTTACACAGTAAGGCTTTGACACAAGTTGAAAACAAGAAACTACAAGCGTATCGCTGAAAACAACAACCTTATTGCATCAAGCAATTTAAGGTTTCCAAGGAACTATGCTATGTTGACCACACAGTATTTCCAAATCATGCTCAGTCAAATCAGACTGAATAAATGGAAAGGAATATAGCATACTTATTCTTGCTCAGTCAAAATTGGACTGAAGTAAAAGAAATGAATACAACCAATCGATCCTTACCTTGGCGCATGCAAGTCTTAGTGTGATATTCGCGACTTACCCAAACAAGGTCGGAACACGAAACAGTCATCCATACTCAAGGATCTCAACAGTGACAAAGACAATGTCCAAAGTCAAGTTCAGAAAGAGACAAAAGTACCAGCTACCTTTCCAGAATTCTAATTGATTCAAATGGAGGTAACAATTCAAGCAAATGCATATGAATTCATACTGTTGTTCATCAACGAAGCATAATAAGAATCAGACGAACAGATTAATCTCTGATTTCAAACCAAGAACCCGACTGAACTCTGCCAACCTTTTTACACAAATTTGTACAGGTTGAAGACGTACATGTCCACCTAAGAATCTGTACCTCAAAATCCCTAAAACACGAAGGAATTCCAATCGCAATAACAAGATCGAAAAACATGTTATTCCATTCAGTCGCCGGCACATAAAATACCAACAACTTAACTTTACTCGGCTCAAAAATAAAAAGAATCATTCAATCGACTCCTCATAGTCGTCCAATTCACAACAGTATAAATCTATATATTCACACTGTAAACTGTTAATGGTTTTGTACTCATAACCACTGAACCCTACAACAACGTACTATGAAATTGGTTGATAAATCCATCTATGCCATTCATGGCAAACATTCAGAATGAAACAAGTGAAGCAAATCGAATACCCATTTCAAGCAAGGAAATCAACTGAGCCGCCTCGAAACTTTCAAACAGCTTTCATAAAGAAATGCAATACATACCCAGGAAATCTATACTCATTATTTATTGCAAATAACCGTGGTCAGAAGGCCTGTTCCTTTCTCTATAAGGCTTCCACGAAATCAAATAACAAAACACAAGGATGAATCTACATCCACAACAGTAGATAGCTATATATAATTCAATCAAGGACTCCACTGTGTCGTTATAATAAAGTATAGATGTAACAATATTATACACAGTCAACAATAATCCCGTTTCCACAATAACAAGGAAAACACTTCCGCTGGGTCGTAAAGACTACGGTAACACAACAGTTGCCTATTCCAAGCCAAAAATTTGAAAACAAATGAAACCCGAAAGTATCATTAGTCGCTGTCAACAAATCCCACGACAGAGTTCCCAAAGAAGCAATAATACTGATCAATCTTACAGTATTCATCAGAATCATTCCATACAGTTTCCATAACAAGAAACAGCGACCACTAATCAAAAACATACAGTGGTCTTATACTACACACAGGTATATTCTAAGGGCTCACGCCAAACAGGCCGAACACTCAAACTTTTATAATTAAATACCTCGCATGTATAAGCCAGAATGAATACTCAAAGCAAATAGAGCCGAAATTCGATTTCAATAAACACCCATCAAGAGGAAATTGAAAAATCGAACCAGAAGAGATACAGTGCCAAAAATCAAACAAGATCTCCATAGAAAATTCATCTAATTTTCACAAAACATTTGAACAGAGTTGTTCTAATGAAAGCACTTGAAAGACAGCAAGATATTTAAAGGTTAGGGCCTAACATGCCTGTATTTTGATAAAATTTCCGAAGCAGACCACAGGAAGAGCTCAAACTTCCTTTTCTTTTCCTCAATAAAGCGACCAACAAAATTTCGCTGTCTCCATCACATATATATCTTCCAAGATAGAGAAAAGAGCCAGAGAAATTCATTCTTGCCATGCAACTCAAGGAGAACTGGTGCGAAGAACCAGTAAACAAGCAGAGAGAGAGAGAGAAGACCGAAAATCGTGACAAACCAAACAAACCTTCAACTTTCCGTTTGCATGCCTTCTCGCGAGTTCCGAGCTCGTCTCCCTAGAACATTGAATGTCATTAAACCAACTTTCCCGCTTAAACTCAACTTCCACCGATCGCCAGAATTGGCGACAGTCCAACTACAACTCATGCTCATTTCCAAACTTAGCGACCTGCCACGTCTGCACAGGTTAGCCGTCGCCTAAACCTCCACCATGACCTGTCCCTCATCCTTATCCCTAGCATTAATTGCCATAGAAAACGCCGCCCATGGTTCGCACCCCCTTCCATAGGCCCCTTTTCCATAATCTCCTCATTAGTTAGGTTAGTATCTTAGGTTAGAATTTAGGGTCATACCCATACTAACCAATTTACACATAGATACTAACTTAGGATATTAACACATAGCCTAGGTCTAGGTTAGATTAACAGTAATCTAACCCCTAGGTTAGGTTTTAGTTTAAGGTTACTAACCATTAATAATTCCTGTTAGGTATAACATTTTATATGCCAAGGAAAAGACCTAAAATCATGCATCTCCGAACAGGGTTTACTCTACAGCCGTTAGGCTACAGAAATATACATGACAGAATTATTACTGGGTCCACGACCGAGACCTTCCAGATATACCTCCATATCGGGAACCAATTCATTTCTCAAGATCAGCCTGAGTCATACTCCTGACCAGCTTAATCAATGCTTCCATACCTTGCAACCTGTTCAAGGTCTGTGATCTAATTTATCACAAACAGATTTAAAGCATTACTTGGATCAATTCCACTGATCCAAGTCTAGATATTATAGATGAATATCTCTATAATTCATTCCGTGATCAGATTAATATTCAGACACAAAATGAAATAAATAAAAGAGTCTATTCATATTTTGACTCAGTCAAGATCTGCAATCTGTAAGAAATTCAGTACATATCAAGCATGATTTCTGAATCGAGGAACACATCCTTTTACAAGAAATCACATATCAACACTTGTATGCTTAGGAGAAAGTAACAACAGTTCAGGGTGTTACAACTCTTCATAACCAGTTTGGAGAGAAGGGGGATAACCTGTCCTTGTAGGAACAGCTGACAACAATCAAAAGAGCTCCTAATGAGTAATTGATAGACTTCAACCTCAGGTTTCAAAGGACCTGAGACAGAATTCTAGTAGCACTAATGCCCACTAACGAAGGTTCCTTCTTATACTTTCTTAGAGCTTTAAATTCTGATATTGCTTTAATGATTCAGTCAATGGGGGGCACAACCTTACCTGTAGCTTATAGCCTATCCATAGGAGCTGAAAATTGTTTAATCCAGGCTGGAAAATTTTCTCCTAATCCATCCATGCCTCTATACCCCGAATTAGGGAACCCAGGTACTAGCCAAACAACCCATATTAGCCTCTGTACCTACTCCCAGGAGCCAAAGCTCAGCTAAAGCCTCCACCTCATCATCTAACACTTCAAAATAACTCTAAGAAGTCATGAAACAACTTCAAAACCTAGGGAATAAGTTAGTAACCATAAAAAGGTAGCAATCTTAGAGTTCTAGGCCTTATCAGCCTCAGGCTCAGTATCAAGCTAAACCCCAGTATCAATAAAATAGACCACCATATCAGACTGTAAATCAGAGCCAAAACCAAGGAAAACCTCGAGTCACTAGACCTTTTAGGTCATATGATCCAAATATAGCTTCAACATCAATTACATTGGTTCCAGTGCAAAACAATATGACATAGGGATATGATTGGTGTTTCCCATGCAATTAGCCACATAACCAATCAATGTGCTTTAATGATGCACTAAATTAGGCCTTGATGGTGCAAACCAGTATGGTCTCATAGGATTCTATCCAAGAAAGAGATCAAAAACAAGGAGCCCAGAAAGAGGGACCTCCAAGTGAAACTATGCTTGTCAATTGGCAAGCTGAGGACTTATGTGGGATGAATCATTTCCCTTCTCAAAGTGTAGCTCCCAATACATGGTCCAAAAAGAGAAATATTGGAGAAGGCCAACCACTGAACTCAGGTAACCCTCAACCTTCCATCACTCCACAAGGATTTGTTGCTCCAAATATAACTCCCAAAATGCATAACCAATCCAAGACACATTCCAAATCCACTCAAACATCGGTTGTAACAACCCATGTGTAAGAAAAAAATGTTCCCGAGAAGGGGCAGAAAAAGGATAGCTCATTCAATATCATTGAGAAAATGAAGAGGAAAAGTGTGAACATTTCACTATGGGAGTCACTGTTCATTCCAGGGCAGAGGGATCTATTGCAGACTGTTATACAAAATTGGTCAAGCTCAAATCACACCCCTAACCAACTACAGAAATTTCTTACCAATACATCTCAACATGGGGAGAACCATTGAGAACAACAAGGTAAGAACCTGAGACCTCCTCCATTCTATGTTTCATTAATTATTGGATACAAATTGGTGCACAATTGTATGATTTATTCTGGGGCAAGTAGTTCTATAATGCCCAAACAAATAGCTAATCAATTGGGTCTCCAATATGAAGTCATCTCTAGAGGGGTAGTGTAATTAGATGGGACAATAGTGACAACTGTTGGAATCATCAAGGATCTGAGCCTCACTCTACATGCCTGCCCCAATGTGACTGTTTTGCAGAACATATCAATCATAGATTTGCCACCACATTTTACTTTGTGTTTGTCTAGGGACTTCACTACCAAAATTGGAGGCTATCTGTCTGTTGATTGGTCACATATATTCTTTAGAACAAGGTATGGGGCAAAGGCCACAATTGTACCTGAGCCCATTACTGATTATCTTATTGAATCTTATGTGCCTAGCCTAATCAATGCCAACTACTCATCTTTTGATCAAGAAGACCTCCTGAGCAATTGTGAAGCAGATACCAAGGTGGGATGTATCCCAGACTTGACTCTCTATGAGTGGGCCAACAAAATACATGCTTTTGACCCCTATAAGGAGATGGAAGAATCTGAGCTAGGTGTCTATTGTCTACATGAAGAGAATCATCCTCTTTATGACCTAATTAAGCTAGAATATAAAGATGATGATGAGGTATGGTAATTGTTCTTTAATGGCTCAAGGAGTAGACAAGGAGATGGAGGAGGAGCTATTATTATGTCCCCCAAAGGTATGAAATATTATTCAGCCTTCAGATTTTAGTTTGCATGCTCAATAACACTCTTGAATATGAGGCCTTGGTCCATGGTCTTCATTGGGAAAGGAAGCTAGGAGTCAAGAACTTGCAAGTGTTTGGTGATAGTGAACCAGTTGCCAATCAAGTCAAAGGACTTAATGCTATCAAGAATGACCTTCTCAAGAACTACAAGAGTAGGGTATGGGATCTCATGGAGGATTTTGAGGCCTTCATCATTGTGTCCATACCCAAGAAGGAGAACGAAGATGTTGATAGGCTTACAACAGTTGGAGCAACGTTTGATGTGGTTGAAAGCATCAAAAGAGACAAAGAATAGCCACATATCCATATAGTTGTGAGGCCATCAGTGTTAGATAACAACACATGTTGGTAGGTGTTCGAGAATGATCGGAAGATCATTAATTTTTTGCAAGAAGAAGCTGAATTCTTAGCTAAAAATCAAATCAAATTAGATCATAAATACGAGAATCAAATAGTACATATGCATACAAACAAGCTTCCCAAAGGCTTAGTGACATTGGAGGCTATGTATTTTTTCATATGTAAAATATTTCGAATGATGGAGTGGGTGTGGGAGTGGGATTTTTCAAATTTTGAAAGCAAGCGGGAATGTCCAGAGCTGAATCTGCAGAGAGAAAGGGAGCAGAACCTAGCGAAGAAGCACGTGATCATGGAGCCCATTAAAAACAGGGACAAGGATGGGAGACCAAGCACGTGGGAAGAAATTTGGGGGGGGGGGGGGGGGGGAATTGAGATCCAGGCATCTTGAAAAACCTAGAACCAGTTAAAGAGAAAGGTAATATATCCCTCAAGATTCCTAATTCATTGTTGGCTAGAACAAAAGTCTCCACGGAAGGAGCACTCTTTGCAAAATGTTTGGGCTCCAGACCAAATATAGACTTTTTTAGAGGTTGGGAAAAGAGATGCTGGGTGGCTAATGGTACCATCAAAATCTCAGCCTATGCTAATGGGTATTTCTTAGCCAACCTTCCTAGTAAGGATCATGTGGAAAAAATCTTGGCTGAAGGGCCTTGGTTCATTGGAAAATCTATATAATTGTTCAGAAAAGGAAACCAGCTTTCAATCCTTATTGAAATCCTATTTTAGAGTTCCTGATATGGGTTAATCTTCCGGGCTTACCATTGGAATTCTGGGAACTAGAGATTCTTTTTGGTATAGCAAAAATTTTTGGCAAACCTATTGCTCTAGATCCAGTTACTAAAGCAAAAAAAAGCCTCACCCATGCCAGATTCTGTGTGAATATGAGACAAGAGTCATGTTTGGAAAGTAATATCAAGCTTATGACCCCTGAGGGAGATTGGGTGCAGTGTTTTGACTATGATCCTACCCCCTTTGCATGTAAAAATTGTAAGTTGGTGGGCCATGAACAACGTTCTTGTCCAGATCTAAAAAAAGAAGAAGCCTAAAGCAAAAGCCATGCCCCAAAAAATGGACAATGAAAAAGAGACAAAGGAATGGAGAAGGATAGGGAAGAACGGAAAGGTTCTCCAGTCATATTCTGAAGTAGAGCCTTTGAACCTTCTCATCAAAACTACAGAGGAAGGAGAGGGTGATTGTTCTCATCATCAAAGAAGTACAAACAATGTAACTAGAGAAAAGGAAGATGAGACTGATCACCTAGAGATCGTAGAATAAATACAGGACTTCGGAGGAAAGGGAAAGCTCAGATATGGAAGACAAACAAATTGGTATTTATATTTTTTGATGGTCTATCATTGGACTATGTTTCGTCTATAGGTCAGATTTCTTTTTCCCAGAGAGGAGAAGAAGATCTAACTTTGTCAAATGGGTTTGGGGGATCTGTAACAGATTGTTGTAGCTAATACCTATGAGGTGTTAGGCCCTCCAAAGACTCCGGTGAGTAAATCCAAACCTGTAACTCATAACAGCATAAAAGCTTGATAAAGGAAAATATTCTTGTCAAAATGGAATAAAAAGTAATCAAGGAAGTAAGGGAGACAGTTTCTATAAACAAAATGGATGCTAGGAATTCAAAAAACTCTGGGGAACCTGCTGGCCCGTAAAAAGAAGTGTTAATTGATTTCTTTCTCTTGGAATACCAGGGGGTTGAATAATCCCCAGTAAACATAGAATACCGAAGGATCTTTGAGTGAAAAATAAACTGGACATTTTCATACTACAAGAAACTAAAATGAGTATGGAAATATTTAGAGAAGTGGGAAGGTCTATTTGAAAATAAAGTTGTTGGGAAGGATGCAACTCATTAGGTTCTTTTAGTGGGATTATCACACTTTGGGATCCTAGTACGTGTCCATGGTATTCCTATTCTTTCGGCTCAGGGGCATGTGGCTATTTGTCTCACGAAACTATCCTCTAAGAAAAATCTGGGTATGTTTCCAACATTTATGTTGCTAATCTTGTTAGTGAAAGAAGGAAAGTGTGGCAAGACCTCAGTAATTTCAGGAATTTATTCAAAGATAAAGACTAGATTATTGGTGGTGACTTAAATTCCCCCCCCTTTCTCCCGGGGGAAAAAAAGGTGGCAACACCTCTTACACAGACAATATGGAGGACCTTGAAAACTTTCTTAACAAGTAATTATTTGGTGCATTTGGAGTTGGAAGGTTCTAAGTTTACCTAGGCAAATAGGTGAACTAGGACTAAGCTCATCCAAATCAGACTTGATAGTTTTGTGGTTAGTCATCTTAGTATGATCAATCAAATCTACTCTCTGAAGTATCTCTCCATAATTGGTTCTAGATCATAACCATATACTCCTTAATCTTGGTTTAAATTTGGTCAAGAAGGCTAGACCTTTCAGATTTGAAAAGATGTGGTTAGATCACGTTGACCTTCTCAACAAAATCCAAGAGTAGTGGATTATAGGGGTCTATAGGGTTTCTAGTTACAGACTTAGTCACAAATTAAAGCACCTCAAATCCTACCTCAAAAAGTGGAACAAAGAAGTCTTTGGTAATATTTTTCAGGAAAAAAAGTAGATTGGTTGAATACTTAAGGAATATTGAGGAACTTATTGATCTTGAGGGTCTCAATCTAGTTCTCAAGGAGCAAGACACAAAATATTTTGGTTGAGTATCATGATATTCTGGAAAAGGAAGAAGTCTATTGGAAGAAAAATTTGAGAGTGAAATGGTTGAAGGAGGGGAACAGGAATACCAAATTATTTCATTTCTTGGCAACCGCTCGTACCAACCTTCTCAAGATAAACAAAATTAAAAATGAGAATGGGCAAATTCTTTCGGAAAGTAAGGAAATAAATAGAGTCATCATTAACTATTTTATGTATCTTTTTCAGCAAGGTCAAGGGATTGACGAGAAGAATCAAAATAATATCCTAAATTTGTTCTAGGGAGTCGTCTTCCAGAAGAAAATCAGGAGATCTTGAGGATCCCTTCTGAGTAGGAAATCAGATTTGTGGTCTTCGATATGGAACCTAGACAAGTCGCCTGGGCCTGATCGTTTCCAGGCTCTCTTTTACCAGAGATTCTTGAAGGTGATTAAGTATGAATTCATCGAAATGGTCCAAGATTTCTTTAGGAATGGGAGACTCCTCAGTCAGCTTAACAATACCTTCTTAGTCCTTATTCCGAATGTTGCAAGAGCCAATGAAGTCAAAGATTTTAGACTGATCAGTATATGTAATACGGGTTATAAAATCCTGGCTAAAATCTTAGTTGGAAGAATTAGATTGGTTCTTGACCATTTCATCTCTGGAAATCAAGGTGCCTTTGTTCTAGGAAGGCAGATTACTGATAGTATTGTGGTGATTCAAGAAGCCATTCATTCCATTGTCAACTCTGATAGATCTTGCTATGTTCCTTAAGCTTGATATGCACAAGGCCTATGACAGAATTAACTTGGTCTTTCCTTGAGGCCATCCTCAATAAAGTGGGCTTTGACAATTCTCTGGTTAGAATGATAATGACCTGTATATCTACTACCAGTTACTCGGTTTTGGTCAATGGTAGTCATGGAGGGTTTCTTCAAAGCTGGAAGGGGTATGAGACAAGGGGATCCCCTATCTCCTTTCCTATATGTTATTATGGTTGAATCTTTGAGTAGAATCTGCAATCAGGCCTTACTTTCTAGAAGGATTCAGGGTATCAAGATTTCTAATGGCCTCCCCTAGATCTACCTCAATCAGTTTGTTGATGATAATTTTCTAATGGGTAAGGCCTTTATTCAAGAATCCACCAACTTCAAATCTGTTCTTATGGACTATGAGTCGGTCTCGGGGTAGATGGTTAATTTTCTCAAAAGTGCGGTGTTCTTTATTAATGTGGAGAAACAAGTCCAATTAAGGCTCACCTACATTCTGGGTTGTAAAATCATGTGTTTCCTGGATTCCTATTTAGGAATGCCTCTTATCCTCAAAAAGCCTGATTCCTCTGTCTAGAATGCCATGCTGGAAAGAGTGAATAAGAAACTTTCTTCCTGGAAAGGCCTCCTCCTTTCTCAGGTGGGAAAGATCCAACTCCTCTCGAGCTCTCTTCAAGGGGTTCCCATTTCATTATGTCTCTCTTCAAGCTCCCGTCCAAAATTATTGATGCTTTGGAAAAAAATCAGAAGAGATTCCTCTAGGCGGGAGCCTCGGAAAAGTTTAAATTCCCTCTAGTGGCTTGGGACAAGGTCACTAGGCCTAAGATGTGTGGGGGTCTGGGTCTAAAAAGCTTACCTATCATGAACAAAGCTATGGTTGCTAAAGCTGGATGGAGAATTGCTAGAGAGGAAGGCTTGTGGATTGACATAATAAAAAAGAAATATTTGTGGAATTTAGGAATAATTGATCTTTTTTTCTCTCAGGATAATCTTCCTAGAGGATCCTTTTTCTCGAATTCCCTGTTGGAATCGAAGTGCATCCTCTCTAAAGGTTCCCTTTGGGAGATTGGTAAGGGGAATAGGATCAGATTTTGGTGGGATAATTGGATAGAAGAATTCCCCTTAGCGGATCAGGAAATTTGGAAGGAGGTGGCTCAATTCTATGAGGAGAATGGTAAAACATGGATAAGAGATTTCTGGAGGTATGAAGAGGATAGGGTCCAATGGGAAATCATAGAGCCCCCCCTGGTTTTGATGGTAATTTCAAACCCTATCAAGATCTCAATAAGAAACTCAGGGAATTCCATATTCCCATATTCCAAACCAAGGAGGATTCCATCATTTGGAAAGAGGAAGACTCAGGAAATTATTCTGTTAAATCTGCCTATAGACTTCATTTTAAGAAAGACTTCCAAAAAGAGTATTGGGGTAAGTTATGGATTAAATATCTGATTCCTAAGATCAATATTTTTTACTGGTTGGCTGCCTAAAATAGAATCCTGACTGTTGAAAATATTATAAAAAGAGGAATGCAGATCCCTAATAGGTGTTCTCTTTGTCAGAAAAGAGAAGAAGATGTGAATCATTTTTTTTTACTTTGTCCTTTCTCTGAAGGATTTTTTTCTCTGATTCCGGAGTTTTTCAATATGCATTGGATTCTGCCCTCGAATATTGAGGATTGTTCCACACAATGGGAGAGCCCATTTATATTTCCTTTTCTGGCCTGGGCGTGGAAGATTGCTCTGCCTCATATTTTATGGGGACTATGGAAAACAAGGAATGATAGTGTTTTTAGAGACCAGAAACCTCTGATTGGGGTTGCTAAAAGGAAAATTCAAAATTCCTTTAAGGAAAATCTCAAATTGTTTAAAGGAAAAATGAAAAACCCATGCCTAAAAGGGGAACAGGAAGTTCTGGATAATTTCTCCTATAGTCAGGTCAAGAGAAAAAGCCCAGGTAAGTTGTTAACTGGATTAGACCTTTGGGAAATATGATCAAGATCAATTTTGATGGAGCCTCAAAGGGAAACCCAGGTCAAGCTGGGGGAGGGGGCATCTTAAGGAATAGTGAGGGTGACTGGTTATTTGTCTATGTTGGACCCCTGGGTAAAACAAACTAATAATATGGCTGAAGCTAGAGCCCTCCTTTGGGGTGTTTTGATCGCTAAGGAAAAAGGCCTTAAGGAATTCATATTGAAGGTGATTCCTTAATTATTATAAAATCTCTTCTCAATAAAAGTAAGATTAATTGGCCGATAAAAAAATATTATTCAAGACATCAAGGAATTGCTAAAGTCCTTTGATAAGATTTCTATCAATCATATTTTGAGGCAGGGAAATAAATGTGCGGACAAGATGGAAAATGTGGGAGTCCTTTGTAATGAATACAAAATCTGGTGCAAAGGGGAGAGATTACCCTCTAATATTAATGATGAAATCATTAAGGAAAAAAGGCACTAAGTTTCATGATGCCGACACGAGCGGGGGAAAGTATTTCAGGCACCAAGATAGATTATACAAAGACCACTGTGTCTTTTCGAAATTAGGTTGGAAGAACAGTTTGTGGTTTTTGATTAAGTTTAAGCTGGAAAGGAAACTTTGATAAAGTCCAGATGGGTGGCAACATAATTCAGTGTGGAACTCGCTAATCAGAATATGGAAGAAATCAACAGGGATCTGTGGAACAAGATAAATTTCAGGGTATTTAGTAATTTTATCGCTAAATTGCACGGCCATGACCCTGCTCTTTCAAAGGATTTTGGTCAAGCATGGAAGATATAGGGTTTTTATTGTCCATGGTGTGGAGGTCAAGGTCTCGGAGGCCAATATTGCTTGGGTGATGGAAATGAAGATGGATGGTTTAAAAATCTACAAGGAAAGAACCTGCAGAGACCTTGAGATTGAGCAGTTTTTTGTTGGCAAGGAGACTTGTTTTTTATTCACTGATGGCATTGCTCGTTCGTGCATCCCTGGTATCTGGAAGGATGTCTGCCTTCAATTTATGAAGTATATCACTTTGGAGGGTAAGTATAGAAAAATCTATACTCATCACATCACCTTCCTCAATATGTTTTGTCATAAGTTTATGGTCAACATTCCTTTTTTCCTGACTACCTCTCTTTCAAATTTGTTGATGGCATTCCAGAACAAGAAAGCCAAGCTTCCCCTTAATGAGGGTCTGATTCTTCTTTTGTTTGAGAATGGTAAGTTGGTTCTGGATCACCCATTTGTCTCTATATTGGAGGAACATGAAGAGGATGATGACATTACCCTGGCGGAATTCCTTACAAAGATGAAAGAGGGAAAAACTATCCCCAAGGGGGATATGGTACTGATAGAGATTTTAAGGAGGGTGTTGTCGGGGAAGCCAATGCTTCCAGGAAGAATGAGTGTGTGGGTGATCCCACTATTTTTAAAGAGTGGAACAAAAATATGATGTACTTAGAGGGGGTCCTCAAAGCTATGGAGGACACGAATGAAGGGAAACTGGAATCCATCTTGAATATCATTAATATTTCAAAGAAGATAGTTTCATACTAGGTTTAGACTAAAAATAAAATGCAGGAGCTGGAGACTCAGGTCAAAATGCTTCAGAACAGAGTTGAAGAGATAGAAGACAAAAAGAAAAGGAGGAGATTCAATCTCCATATCAATAGCTCAGAGGAAGATTAGACGATGGCTCTTTCTTGTTTCCTGGTTGGTCTGTTACTGGTTGTGGTCCTCTGGTGGTTTTTCTGTCACTACTTGGTGGTTTTGTAGTTTCTTGAACTTTTTGCAGACTATGGGTGAAATGTGATGCCCTGTTTCTTCTATGTTTTTTTTTTCCTTTTGGGGGTCCTGATCCTGCGTTGTAAGAGTTAAGCCTGTTTAACTCATTTTTATGGGACCTTTATATTTGGATGTGTCTTTCTTGTTTTTCTCTCTTGGGCTTTGTTTTCTTTATATTTCGGTTGTATAGGGTTCCTGATCCCTTCAAAATCTATTTTTTACCTAATCTAATAAAAAAGACATTGGATTATATCTCAATCCTAATGATCAGTTTAGAAAAGAGAAGGCTAACATACAAATCAAAGGAGAAGATTCAGAGTCAATCCCAAGTGGAAAAGGCAAAACACTTCAAATTGGCAAAGTGGCCACCGAGCAAGAAAGGTATGAATTCATACAACTTTACCAAGAATTTCCAAATGTATTTTCTTTGAGCTATGAAGACCTGATAGGGTTCAATCCAAATATAGCACAACATACAATCGAACTAGATCCAACTGCTCAGCCCATCAAGAAAAAATAGAGACCATTCAATCCACACATTAAGCCTCTAATGAAGAAAGAGTTAAACACGCTGATAGAGGCAAGTATCATATTTCCAATCAAACACTCAAGTTGGGTTACAAAACTGGTCCCATTCAGGAAGAAAAATGGAGAGATTCGGTTGTGTTTAGATTTTTGAGACTTGAATAGAGCTTCCCTCAAATATCACTACCCACTCCCTTCAATGGATCATATCTTGCAAGTGGTATCTGGATCAGAGAGATTCTCCCTCCTAGATGGCTATTCAAGGTACAACCAGATCATGATGAAAGAAGATGATCAGTTCAAAATAGATTTCACCACCAAATGGGGCACCTATGCCTACAGAAAAATGCCATTTGGATTGTTCAATGCCGGAGCCACTTTTCAAAGGGATGATCAAAAAAATAGTACTGATCTATCTAGATGACATTATGGTGTTTTCCAAAAATAAAGTAGACCACCTTTTCCACCTAAGGCAAGTGTTTTGAAGATGCACAAGTTTTGGGGTATCATTGAACCCTAAAAAATACATATTCTTGGCTCATGAGGGTAGGTTTCTAGGCCATATTATATCAAAGGAAGGATTGTCAATTGACCTGGAGAGAGTTGAAGCAATAAGAGCATTTCCTTTTCCAAGCCACAAGAAATCTTTTCAAATCTTCCTGGGAAAAATCAATTTTGTCCGCAGGTTTATACCAAAATTTGTTGCCCTTGTTAATCCAATAACATTGATGTTGAAGAAGAGATTAGCATTCAAGTGGACAGCTGAAGGAAATGAAATATTTGAGGCAATCAAAGAAGCTATATCACAATCCCCAACTCTCGTGGATCCATATTTCTCTATAGACTTCATATTGTATGCCTTTGGTGGCAGTGACACAATTTCTGCAATCTTAGTTCAGCAGAAAAAATAAGGTATAGAACAGCTAATTGCTTTCTTCAATCAAGGTATGGACGACTATGAAGTGAGATACTCCTTCATTGAAAATCAATTTCTGGTAGTAATCAGAGGATTAAATAATTTTAAGCATCTGGTTTTAAATAATAAAATCCAATTGTTGGTCTCCCATGCGGAAGTTAAAGAATTCCTTCTCAACAAGGATCTGAATGAAAAAGGTGCAGGAAGGATCACTTGTGTCATGGAATATAAAATTGAGATCAAGGTCACTAAGCTGGTCTGTGGGAAGGGTATGTGTGAAAAACTATCCTTAGGTCAATAAGTCGAAGCAAACAGTGAAAAGGAGGCTATTTTTTTTCTACAGGATAATCAAGAGGAAGGAAATGATGATGTACCTACCCCTTGTTGGACTCAAGACATGGTGCACTTCCTTCAAACAAGATTGTGTCCTCATGTGATGAGTAAAGAAAAAAGGAGACATTTCATATTACATGCCATCCCATATGTTCTCATTAATGGTGTCTTGTTCAAAAGAGACATCAATGGCATTCTACTGAGAGGCATTGAGATAGATTAGGTTGAGAGAGTGTTACAAGAATTCCATGTTGAAGTAGATAGAGGCCATTTTTCTCCAAGGGTGATAGCACTCAAGATCATAAAGGCGGGTTATTATTTACCCAAAGTGTTTAGTGACTGTTATGCATGGATTAAAAGGTGCAAGAATTGTGCATTCTTCAAAGGCAGAGAAAAGCTAGCAGCACTTCCATTGCACCCAATTTTAGTCAACCAACCTTTCATGTAATGGGGATTGGAATTCATTGGATTCGTCAATCCAAATTCAAGCCAAGGCCACCAATGGATTCTGACAGCAATAGACTATTTCACCAAGTGGACCGAGGCAATGGCACTCAAGGAAGCTAATGAGTCTAGTATACTAGATTTCTATGAAGGGATAGTGACCAGATTTGGAGTACCAGCCACCATTATATCAAACAATGCATTGGAATTCATAGGTTCTAAGATCACATGATGGGTTGTTAAGAACGAGCCTTACTTGAGCACCTCATCAAACTATTGCCCTCAAGGTAATGGCCAAGTTGAGTCCACAAACAAGTACCTGTTGAAGATCATCAGAAGAAATCTTGATGAAAACTAGAGAACCTGGCACAAAAATCTCAAATTGGCCTTATGGGCTGATAGGATAACACCCAAGAGATCTACAGGAAGCTCTCCATTCAAAATTTTCTATGGGAAAAAGGTAGTATTGACTATATCACTTGAGTTACTAGCATTAGAGCTCGTGAAGCAACTAGAGATGTCTAAAGTTTAACCGACGGAGGCCAAGTATACAGAGCTGATATAAGTGGAAGAAACTAGAGAGCATAAAATCCAAGTAATAGAGAAGGATCGAGCCTCAATCAAGAGATACTTTGATAAGAAGGAAAAAATAAGGACCTTCTAGGAAGGATACCTAGTTTTGAAATTGGATGCAGATCGAGTGAAACTAGGAAGGCATTCCAAGTTTGACGCCATTTGGAGTGGCCCCTACATGGTCACAAGATGTAAAAAATAGCACTACTTTCCAATTGTCTATGTTGGATGGTGAGGAATTGAAGATTCCAATAAATGGAATCTATCTTAAACACTACTACTAGAAGGAAGGTTATCACCTTGTACATATTAGTTTAATTTATTTTCCTCTAAGTGCTTGTTCACATTGTCTTGTTGTAGTTTAGGTTGTTTTTCTCCTAAGTGCTTTGCACACTCTACATGTTCTATTTGGAGCATGTATGATTTAAATTTTTTTATATAGTTGTGGTGTTGTTTTGTTGCTCTTATGCAGTCCATTCAGAGAGACAAATGAATCCCTGGGTCAAAACAATTTTCTACTCTCAGAAACCTTTTTTTTGAGATTTCCTATGAAAATTGAGAGTGCAAATAGCTGGGCTCATGAATCAAAGGTAGAATCAGTATCGAACCGTCATTCTCGACTCCATGCCCAATGGATATGACAAGGCAATTGGTATTTTTATCTAGTAGGTAGATACCCCTGTGAGTCACCAAATTGCTATCCATATTTCGCCCCTTGGGAAAAATATTGGATCACCCATCACCCCGTATAGAAAGAACCTGAGAAAACTTGTTTAGATCTTGTAAATAGGTCGTAGAAGGACTCAACAATGGAGTGGTAGGGGATGAGAAAGATTAAATGACCCTATGTAAAAATAAATGACTCTATCGAGCCGTTTTCATGTCTTAAATCCATTTTTCAAGTTACAGGTACACTAAACAATGGAATAGTAGGGTCAGAAAAGAAGGGGCAGTGCCGCAGAGGAACCAGGAGCAAGAAGGAAAAAATAGTGAAGTTTCGAGGTTTTTCGGGCTCAAAACCGTTCAAGAAAGAGTCTAAAATCAACTAAGTATGGAAGAGCCAGCGGAGAGAGCCACATGTCCTAACGATGCTTCTCTAAAGATGAATCCATAAAGGGAGTCTCAAACAAGCACTACATCTCCACGTGTCCCAAGTAGAAACAGAGGCAGGGTCAAATGGTCAACAGAGTCAAATGGTAGACAAGGGAGGTCTAAAAAATTGGCTAGGTATAAAATGCAAGCGGAGGTCACCAAGTGTCAGCTTGGCATATCTCCAAGAGTTAGTCCAAAGGCGGAAACCCAAATGAGCACGAGCTCTCCACGTGGCCCAGAGTACAAAAGGATAAAAAGGACCGTTGAAAATTCCACAGACTTGCGGAGGCTGCCAAGTGTCAACTTGATGCTCCTTCAAAGGAAAATTTTTAATCGCGCTTTCAAGCGACCACGGTGCCTCCATGTGTCCATTCTCTAAAGAAGGGGCAGATTCAGTTGAATAGTCAATGCATGGGGTAGGCCAGTGGAGACTACTAAGTGTCTAAATGGTGTTAATTCAAGGATTGAATAGAGAGAGGGTTTCCAAATGAGCTCCAAACTGTCACGTGTCCCAGGTCAAGAGATATGACCCCATAAAGCAAAATACTTAGCCAAAAACATAGAAATTTTGCAGGAAGCAGAGGAAATGCCACGCGGCAAGCCTAAACTAGCAATGCTAAAGCGGGCCATCAGGGGGAAAGTTGGTTTTTTTTCCCCTTGTTATTCCAAAGGTGTAAAAGTTGCAAAATGGGCTGCAACTCCGCCCAAAGGGAAAAAGTCAGCGTTTGAGCCCGGGTCAAGGTCAAATCGAGGAGTTGGAGGAAAAGGTGAAAATTTTCCTTTTGCCAAAAATTCACAAAGATTAAAATTGAAGCACATCTTCCCAGCCAACCAAAGGGGCCACGTGTCGAAACGGAGCGTCAGGGCTACAGTAGTTTTTTGAGTTTTCCATTTTTGTGAAAAATGGGGGAAAAGATAAATCACGGACCCCCAAACCCAATTTTTCCCTAATATGGCAACTATGTGCCCCATATTAAAAAGGAGACCCATTTTTCAAATTGTTTTCCCATCTATTTGTATGGACCCAATACAATATTTGAAGGGGCATATCTTTCGACTCAGAGCTTGAAATATTGTAAATCTTACACCGTTGGAAGCGTCTTGACGTCTTCTATTCCATGGAAAGATAAAAAACATTTTTTCAGACCCTAGTAGGTGAAAAATGGAGAAATGTATTTAGACCTTTAATGCAGGATCTTCTTGCCTCAACAACCAGATCAGATTCGATCTGCTCCACCGTTTCTTCCTCCTTCAAGGTGCCGAATAAGGATTTGATGCAGTCAAGATAGATTTGGAACATATTTTATGAAAGACATTAAATATTGGTGGCTGAGCTTGGAGTTGTTTTTTCCCAGTTCTCTCTTTTTCTCCCATTTGTATCGAATCTATAAATACATGCTTAGGACTCATTGTAATGGGTTGGACATTCTTTTGTTTTATAGGCTCCCCTTTCCTTCTAGCAAAGGAATTCGTGGAGTTCAGGCTTTCCATTAAAATTGTAGTATGTTTCTTTCCTTCTGGTTGTATTGTAATGCATTGTATCAATCTAAAGAGTAATAAAACACATTTTTGATCGATTCTAGATCCTTTCTGTCTCTTTTTCTCGCATCTAGTCTTTCATTATAAATTTGGTTATCTATTCTTGATTATTGTATGTATTTTATTGGTTTGTGTCCATCAACAAAACTAGTGTTCATCATTCCTTTAGTGCATCACCTTGTAGTTTAGTCATTTCTTATTTTTTATATCCCCTTTTATCCATGTCTCCTTAGAAAATTTTAGATTAGGTATAGAGATGGATCCTCTGCAAGTTCTCACATATGCACCTAAATAGAGGAATAGGAACCAACCTTCAATTTGGAGAGATTTTCCATTTGCAAGGTCCCACACCTTGGGTAAAGTTCAATGTTATGCAGATCACACCAAATGACTCTGCCGTAGAAAATCATATCTATAGAACTCATTTGGGGGTGCTGTGATTTTTCACTAATAGTAATTGAAAGGGTTGAGAAAGGAAAGAAAACACAAGATCATCTGGAGGAACAGAATCAAATCCTTTCAAATTTCATCTGGTCCCTATTAGCAAAGGATAATGTTCTTAATCCATACCCACTAGCTTCAATTCCACCACATGTTTTTCTAACCAATGATGAATTTCAAGTTATCAAATACATCCATAAGCATGCCACTTATGGGAAGGCAATGGAAGCGTTGGTTGATGATATGATAACCACAGGATTAAATTTCATTGAAGAAGCATACAAGTCATATGATAGGGTTACTGTGATACAACTAAAGTTCACTACAACACTTAGTGGTTTAGAGAGAGAATTGAAATTGTGGAGTGAATGCATTCAAGATCTCTGCCTGATGAGTGACACAGATGTATAGGTTCTTCTGGAAAATAATGTATAAATGATGAGGAAAATTTTAATTTGTCTAAGCATTGGGTGTTCAGCATTTATTGTAAGATAAAGGCCCTTGAAGAATCTATTTGTGAACTCAAGAATATGTTGCATAAAGATGAAGATTTTAAATCCTATGTTATATATGCCTTTCAAGATATTCACTGCCAACTCCTCAAAGAAAAATTGGGTGATAGATTCACAGTTCAAGAGATCAAGTCCCAGTTCAAAACATTTGTTAAAGAAATTTTGTTTAAAAAAGATAATATGTCCAAGGATAAAATAAGGGAGATATGTACACTTCAAACAGCCATCATTGAGGCCAATAAGGAACTTCTAGAGAATTCAAAATCCAGGAAGGAAATGGAGAAGTGTTTAGGTAGTTAGAATCACACGACTACAAATACCACCATCCCTTGAGGCGTGGACATAGATGAAGCATTAAAGAGACTTAGAAATCAAGTACTCATGTTGAAGAGTGTCACAGTCACTCCTTCGAGTGTCCCAACTCCTAGTTCTTCATATTTTAATTAGACTATCTAATTAAGGTGGCTATTTTATTTCTAGTCATATAATATGGAAGTAAAAGACAATTTGATGTTATAATGCTTAATTAGATATTAATCCTTTGATTAAAAGAAAGGAAACTGAAAATACTCTTTTTTAAACCCCCATGAGGCTATTTAAGGAGTTTTTCTTGTCATTTAAGGGGTCAGATTTTGGATGTCTTAGATGTAAAAAAGTACTGAATTGGTAATCAATACAGAATAAGTTCTATCTTTTCTTGTGTTCTATCTATTTCTACTTTCTACCTTATCCATGTGAAGTTTTATATATTTGAATATAAATTTGTGTCCTTCAGTTAATGTTGTGCATAGAACTTTTTGTCTATTACATATATGTCTTGTATTTGGGTGTATATAATTCTAATCTTGTCACTCTTACATGCATAAGTAGGATATCATTCTAAAACCTATATGTCTGAAAGTTCTTTTTTATCCATTTTTTTAATATTAATTCTTTTACTTTCTTCTCTTCTATATTGAAAATTCTATGACATGAAGACATCTAAAGCATCGAAATCCTAATTGAAATATTGATAGTTTGTACATTTGTAAATAAGTAGATTTGCTTTTTTTTTTTTTGTGTTCAATAAGGGAACCTCTCCCATAAAGAGGAGGGATTATTGTCCCCTAACTATTACTTATTTTCAAGGTCAAATATAACAACCAAAAAATCATTGACTACATTCTTGTTTTGCCAGTTTTTCTCTTGAGGGAATCTTGCAATGATTCAAAAATTCAAACAACTAACCAATCAAGTAAAAACATAGAGTGTTTATACACTCAAGTACATGTTTCCTTTAAGCTAACAAATTTAATTTATTAGCTTGTGGGGGGATGTAGACACCTAAATTTAGTAATTATTTGCTTCATAATATATATTTGGATTATATCCCTTAATCATAAGTTATGCACACAAAAAAAAAACTTGAATACATCATCTTACTTATCCTTAAGGCTTGTTAACACTTCATATTCTCTCACTCAGTTTATTAGATACCGGCAAGACTAAAATATTTACTTATGAAAATCCTTTATCTCCTATCATAATTCTCTAGATCTTGAGATTTGATACTTTTTCATTCTAGACACTACCATGTAGTATGTACATAAGTGTTAAATGCTTTTATCCTACTTAATGATTCTATATAGAGCACATGAATAGTCATGTGTTCTTATGATTATCTTATTTCCACTTTTTACTTTACCTTAACATGAAATTACATCCCATGGATTCGTATAAAAGTACATAAAGTGCATTCATTTAATCACCTTTCGTTATCAAGAGCTCCTCAATAAATATCTATCAAGTCTTATAAAAATATGCCCTATATTTTCCTAAATAAATAGCATACATTGAGCATCCTATATTCAATTTTTAAGTACTCCAAATTAAGTTAGGATTAGACCAATCCAAGTTAAGATCATCTTAAAGCTAAATAGGGAATGCTCAAGTATTTACTTATTGAAACTTCAAGGGGTATTTTATCTATCATTTATCTACTACAAGCACTATGATTTGGCACTCAAATATGGAATGTTATATTCAAAACTCATGAATGGTACATCCTATACCTATTTAGTCTAATATTTGTGTTAAGACACAATGGAAAATATATATCTGCATTCACACTTACAAAAGAACTATAAGAACAACATAAATTTTGAGCCCTTCATTTGGGAAATGTTGTGTAACACTTGGTCAAATTCAGCAAGGGGTTGGCCACCAAGGGAACTCTAACTCTACATAATACCACTTTCATTTGTTATCAAATGTCTATTTTAAATAGTACAAGAAAAAAATTATCTCTACATGTGCATGAGTGAACACTCTGGAAGAAGTGAAGGCACATGAAATTGGTAAAGATAAAGACAAAATAACCTAGAGTGAAACAAAAGTGAAAATAAGATCCACACACTAGCACCAAACATGATAAAAGCACTACATGTTAGTGTTTAAGTTTGACAATAGTTTCCAGTGAGTCTTGAAGGATTTGTTTCAAAGGAAAACAACATTTTATCATGTAATGCCCTATTTTCCTGAATTCCATATTAAAAACACTTTATGAAACATCAAAGAAGCTAAGTCAAACCATCATATTATGTTTTACTATATTTTAACATATCTCGTGATTGAATATCATTATTTATTACATTTACATGTATTATCATATCTAAATATTGGAGCATTTATATATAATTTCTTATTGTGCATTAGTTTCAAGTTTCAACCAAAATTATGTTGGTAAACACATCTTATTTAATTTTGGATGTAAATACATACTTGGAATATTGTTTTGAATAAAGACAATATGCTTGTACAAATCATTAAATTCGTGGTTTAAATTTTATATCATATTTAGGTACAATAACATTTATCTAAAAGTTGTGAATCTATGTAGGGCTTGGTTAAATAGTAAACAAGATATGCAGTAATATCCCTACTTACATGTGTAACAAGAAATAAATTTGATAATATTTTTATTAAATTAATGCCTTCAATATAAATTGTATTTAGTTCAAGAGAGTTATAGAACACTCGAAGAAAAAATAGGAGAAATACATGAGATACCCATCTTCATTACCTAAAACCAAATCTAATATTGTTTGGGTTATAAAGAGGCCTCTTAGTGACAATCACCTCCATTTATTGTATCTAATAAACAAATTGATTAATATTTTTGAAATTAAAGCATATCAAGATATTCCTATGCTAAAAAAAATTTACTACTATGTCATCATTATTGTATTTACTACAAAATAATAGTTGATAACATGTATTATTTGAATCTAAAAATACACATAATCATTTCAAGTTGTGTATTATGTATTTTATTGGAGGTTTCATTTTGAAAAGGAAATCTAAGTTTTATAAATATTTTGGTGTGGAAATTATATGATGCAGATGCAATCAAAGAACCTAGTTAAGGGTAAGATTTGACCACATATCCCTTCAAGTTAACACATAGAACAAGTTATAAAAACCCAAATCAAAGTAAATTTGATATTGATTCGCATAATATCACATAAGCATATACCAATCTCCAACAATATAGCCACATTAATATCCTAAGAGAAACCTACACTCATAATTAGATAGTCTCACTTAGAGAACCTATGCCATCAACAAATGTCTAGTAACCCACAATTACTTAATTTTATCTCTTGTTATTTACTCTACTACCTTACTTCAACGTTGTTGGTTTTTTATTTAACACTTTTATAGTGATCCACAGTTAGGGGATAACAAGTCCCTCCTCTTTATGGGAGAGGTTCTCTTATTGAAAGAAAAAAAAAAAGCTTACATACAAATGTACAACTTTCATATTAATGAGGACCTTTGATATCTTGAAATATTTTTATACGAAACTAGATTATCAATACAAAAGAATAGAAGAACTAAGAAATGGGAAGAGTAGAATATAACAGTAATTTCAGGAGATATAGATAGTAGAATATAACCTTATACATACTGAGCAAGGGTGATACATAATAGAATCATTCACATTCAATCATAAGATATTATTCCATAGACACAAAGTTCTAGAAATCACATCCATAAGAACAAAAAGTTTCTTAACATAAAAGATTAATGATCCATAGATTTCAGATGAGTAAGAAAGGATAACAGATGAAGATAGGGATAAGAGGAAAATTCTTCTATATTGATTGCTTTCAATTCTATTTACACTTCAAAAGTATCAGAGTTCCCCCCCCCCCCTAACAATGGCATGGAGAGCCCATTATTTAGCTTACAAAACAGTTACATTCAGTTACAACTTCTTTTAATCAAAATATTAAAGACTAATTAAGAAATACATCAATAGAAAGTATTTAATTAAAATTACATCAAAGGTTTCATAACCGTAAAATAAAAGAAGTGTCTTAAGAACCCGAAATAGAAACATCTAACTGAGGCCTAGAGGTGCCAACTGACTTAAGAATTCTATGCCTAAACCTCTTCAACGCCTCAGCTATCTCCATGCATTTTGGAATGGTAGTGTTGGAAGTGGCATGAGTGACAGAAATATCTGATTTACCCACACATCACTAAAAACACTTCAAAGAGCGAAAAAAAAAAAATTAATCTTTCCAAGATTCTTACTTAAACACTTCTAAAGGGGATCAACTCAACAAAAATTTCAAATTTTATCTTTCAAAAAGAGGGGAATTTTGAGGGTGGCAACAGTTGGCTCTTTCTAGGGGTGACATGACTTGAACAAAGGAACGAGGCAAGATAGGAATTCAATAAAAAATCTAGGAAAGCATACCAGTGCCTTATCCACACGGAAAATAGACTCAAAGGGAAAAGCAATACAGAGGACAACACGGGGAAGGGAAAGAGAAACAAACCAAAAGGGAAAGACCAAAACCCAAACACTGTACACGATATACATAAGGACTACCTAATCACCTAGGACTTAAACAACTTCAAATATTTCCCACTATAAGGAAGTGGGAGAGGAGATCCATCCATATAATCCAAGTAGAAAGAATTTTCTCCAACAAAGTGTCTGATTTTTAAAGGACCAAGTTAAAGAGAATCAAACTTACCATGGCTCCCACGAGGTTCATTTCTTTTGTCCCATAACAAAACAATGTCTCCTAATTCAAAATCTTTAGGTCTAGCCTTCTTATCAAACAAATCTTTCACCTTCAATTGATGAGATGAGATTCTATCAAAGACCTACATCCTATCTTCATCCAAATTCTGGAGATACATGATCCTTTTGTCTGAGGAACTGATGAAACTTGAATCTTCAATAGCCTTCATTAAGTACAAGGCTGGTAATTCAATTGTTACTGGAAGCTAAGCTTCAACACCATACACCACTTGAAATGAAGACATTTCAATTGCTCTTTTGGGTGTAATTCTATTTGCCCAGAGAGCATCATAGAGCTTCTTGTGCCAATTCCTTTGAGATTCATTGAAAAGCTTTCGAACAATGGCTACCAAATTCTTATTTTTGGATTTTGCTTGCCCATTTCCTTAAGGGTAATAATATGAAGAATGGGCAAGGGAAGTTCCATAGCCATAGAAAAAATCCATCATCTTGGAAGAAGAAAAATTAGAAGCGTTGTCAGTCACAATTTTGTTTGGTATTCCAAACCTTATCAAGATGTTTTATTTGATGAAATTACATACCACCTCAGAAGTAAAATTTTTGAATGGAATAGCCTCTACCCACTTGGTGAAGTAATCTGTAGTAGTTAGCATGTGAGTTTGTCCAGAACTGGAATGTGGGTTGATTGTTCCAATGAAATCCAATCCCCACTGTTGAAAAGGCTCATCAATTATTACTAGTTTAAGCGGTAAAGCAGCCAATTTGGGTCTCTCGACAAAATTCTAACAAGATTCACACTTCCCTACCCATTTTGATGCATCTTGAAACAATGTAGGCCAATAGTACCCCGCATGAAGAATTTTCTGGGAAATGACATTAGAAGATAAATGCCCCCCATGAGCTTGATCATAAAAATCTGAAAACAACTTTTTTTTTTCTCTTTGTCCACACACTTAAGGAATCTTCCATCAATCCCTCACTTGGATAAAGCATTTTCACACAATACATACTGTGCAGACCTAAGCTTAATGGCTCTCTTTTCCTTGGCACTCAAGTGAGATGGACATTCTCCATAATTTTGGCTTAATATCAAGGTCATACTCTTGAACTTTCACTACCCAATTTCCCCTCTTAGTTCCAAACTCATGTTATGTAAGAATAGATTTAATAGTTGTATCAGGAACAAATACAACAGAGTGAGAATTAAGGATACAAAATCAAAATTGTTTGATAGCTTTGACCATTTCAAAGGCATATTTCTCCATCGAAGTATAATTCAATTCATGGGCTTTCAAAACATAGCTCATGAAGGCAATTGGAAGTTCATGATCCTCATAATTTTTCTAAGTTATTATAGCAGCCAAGGTACTATCTATGGCATAGCAATAGATAATAAAATCCTTGTTGAAATCAGGACATGATAAGATGGGAGTTTTAGTAATGGATTTCTTGATTCCTTCAAATGCTTCTTTACCTTCGGAAGTCTAACAAAAGGTTTTCTTTCCTTTCATCATGTGAGCAATACTCATAGTCAGTTCTGCAAAATCTGGAATGAACCTCCTTAAGAAATTTATCTTACTAAAGAAAGAGTGAACTACTTTTTTGCTTGTGGGAAGAGGAATCTGTTGAATTGCCTGAACTCTTTCTGGATCTATCTTGATTCCTTCTTTAGAAAAAATATGCCCTAGCATCTTACCTTAAGTAAAGAAAAATACATATTTCTTAGGATTAAGAGATACTCCATGCTCTCTACATTTTTGAAGGACCATTTCAAGATGTTGAAAATGATATGTTCTAGTCCTAGAGAAAATAGTCAAATCATCAAGGTATACAACAATGCATTTTCCCTTTAGACTACCAAAGGCTAAGTCCATTTCTCTTTGAAAAGTTGCACCAAAATTAATAAGGCCAAATGGCATTCTCTTGTAGGTGAAGGTGCCCCAAGCAGTAGTAAAAGTAGTCTTGTGTTGATCTGGGGTGCTGACTTCCACTTGATTATATCCAGAAAATCCATCCAGCATGGACAACATCTCAGAGCTTGTGACTACCTACAAAACTTGATCCATCATGGGGAGGGGATAGTTGTCTTTGAGAGAATCCTGATTTAAATTCCTGAAATCCACACAGATATGAATCTCACCACTATTTTTTCTTACCGGTATAATGTTGGCAATCCATGTTGAATGATGTGTAGGAAAAATAATATTTGCTTTCATTAATTTCTAGATCTCTTGAAAAATGGTATCAGCAATCTTAGGATTGTATTGCCTTTGCTTCTACTTAAAAGGTTTGATCCCAGGTCTTAGAGGAATTTAGTGTTGCATTTATTTTTGTTAAAAGGCTTTGAGATCGTAATATGAGTAGGCAATAACATCGGCATACTTTCTTAATAAGTTTGTTGCTTCCTTCCTTTCTTCTTGAGTGCAGCATTTACCAATATTCACCATTTTGGGTTCATCGTTACTTCCAATGTTGATCTTCTCATACTCAGTAGATTGATGAGCCCCTTGAAGAGCTTTTGATCTGATATTCCTATCATGTTTATCAAACAGATCTTCTAAACTCACTAGCCCTTTAGATATATTGTTACCCTTTAACTTAATACAGCCATCCTGATCCATTTCTTCCTTGATAACTTCTTCATTAGAGGGTACATACTCTCTAGGCTGAGTCTCACTTCCTTCAAAATATAATTGATTGAACTTATCTTTAAGCTCCGAGAAAGATAGCAAGTGTTGATCATCATTGAAAACTTTCCAGTTGCATACATTATCTGGCACACTAGGCCTATAGATCATCTCAAAGGTAAATTTCTCTTGAGAGAAATCTGGGTGAGGAATCAACAAAGATCCTTAGACAACTAGAGAATCAGCTCTAGTTCTCTTTTCTCTTGACACAGCTTTAATGGAGAAAGAATCAAGAAATTCAATGGAATCCCAAACAAAATTTCTATAATGTTTCAACCTCCTATTCTTGACTTGAAAAAGATCCCTGACCTGTTTCACAATTAACTCTACATCACCACGAGCACAAATATTCTTCACTTCCATTTCTTTTGTCATGTTCAATCCAAGGATAAGAGCCTCATATTCAGTCGTGTTGTTTGTATTTTCAAAGTAAATCTTAAATGAAAAAAGATGAATCTTCCCTTCTGGAGATATTAGCACCACGCCAGCTCCCGAACTAACTGAAGAACAACTTCCATCAAATTCCAGAGTCCAAATGCCATTGGTATCATGAATCACTTCCTTAGGAATTTTTTCCTAAAATTGTGACATGATCATCAGTATTTTGCACTATGTACTCAATTTCTCTTTCTAGTAACAACTTTTTCATTTTTCCATTGATTTGGATTAAAGTGTGTAACCAATCCATCTGAATTTCAGCTCCTACCTCCCTACAAAAATTTCTACTCAGAAACATACCATATGAGGGAGGAAAATTAGATACTAGAATAGTGGCTTTGACACTTTTCTCTGGAAAAGCAGCAAAGGCTACTTGTGCATATTTAATCCTTCCAACCAAAGGTACTTCCCTACTCTCCATGGAGTAGCAAGAACCAAAAGTACATGTTAGAATCAGGCCCAAAGCATGATCTACTTTTGTAGGCATTACATTATCTTATGCTCCTAAGTCAATGACACAATTACTAAGTTTATTGCCAGCTATGAGAAGTGTTACATAGAATGGTTTAATTTTCTCATTAGGTGAAGTGACTATAGCTACAAGACTTGGTTGGGAGGAGGGGGGAGTGGGTAAAAGACCTTTAGAAGTATTGGGTGAAGTTTTGGATTTGGAATTAACAAACTTTACTACTTTAGAAAAACCATTTGGATGATTCTAGTAAAATTCTTCCTCTGAAATTTGGATCTTTTTCTTCATAAGGTGGTCAATGATATCAAAAGACCCAGAGGTGGATGGGGCATCATTACTAGGAATAGGAGAAACTTTTTATTTATCATGTTTAGGAGTTGAAGGACAAGAAGTTTTGGAAACAGAGGTAGAAGGAGAAGAATTATCATTACTTACCTTTTGTGTGGAGGTGGTGGGAACAGGGGATCCTCTTCTCGCAACTACTGGAATAGTTATAGGAAATTCCTTGGATTTTTTAGCAGGCTGCATCACTTTTTCTTTTCTGTTCATTTTTTCCTAAGTCATAACAGCATATGACTCACTATTCATATCTATCACTACTTCATCATATTCATCTTCATCATCAATACCTTCAGTAGTGAGGAAATGAACTTGAGATTCACCAAGCTCCTCCTGTTATTCATCAATCTCTTCTTCTGGTTCTTCATAATCTTCATTAACCTCCTCATCATCGGGTTCTTGAACTTCACAAGTTGCATTGACTAGAACCTTGATGGGTGGGCCTTCAATAGCCAATCTAGTCTGAGAAGAGGGTAAACAGTTCCTAGGATGAAAATTATTTCTTGGAATATCTTTGTAAGGAGTATGTTGAGCCAATTGTTTCTTGATAGCAATGAGATCATTTGCCAATTTCTTCACTAACTAATTAGAGTTGGCTCCCGAGGAGGAAGAAAAAGATGATTTAGACTTAGAGGGTTCTCTTTTCAATTTTCCATACATGATCAGATCATCCTCAACACTAATAGATAATCATTGATCAACCTCCTAAGTCACGAGGTTAGTTCTCCTTAATTCATAACTTACTTCAGGTAACTGGGCATTAAGGAAGAAGCACTTCTAGATTTGATCTATAGGACGGGTGTTTTGTGGAATTTTAGGAATTATCTTGTTGAATTTGGCCATGAACTCTCTCATAGGCTTGTATGGTTCCTTCTTGATATGAGATATTTGAGATAAAAGAGCATTCACATCTTTATCAGGTTTGAAACGTTGCTCAAACTGAGTTTTCATGGTAGTCCAATTTGTAATTGACCCAGTAGGAAGATGATAAAACCAATTAGAAGCATTATCCTGCAATGTTTCCATGAAAATCCTGACAAAGACGTCTTCATGTTCAACCCCAAGAATCCCACATGCAACAATGAAGGCTGCAATGTGTTCATCTGGGTGAACTTTACTGTCACCTCGGAATCTAGGAAAAAATTTCATGTTGCCCCTAGGTAACTCATGAAATGGCTGAGGAAGAGCAAGAGGCTCAACCTTTTGTTCCCAAGGAAAATGTGTGGCACACTTTGGGAAGATTAACTGTAGGGGAACTATAAATCTAGCAAGCACTAGAGCACAGAGGTTAGGACTGAGTTGTTCTTGAGGAACCCTATCTTTAATAGGAGGTGTGCTTGTAGAATGATTCCTTATGTTCCTTCATGATGGAAGAAGAGGGAAGATTTGTTTCCTTGAAGTTGAAAATGGGAGTCTTCAACCTTGAGATATTTATTCCCACGTGTATATCGTAGAGTCACTAGACCATAAAATTATCTTGAAATTATATTTTAAAAAGGAATACGTTGGAAAGGTAATCTCTAACGGAGTCGCCAAAAAATGTTGGTTTTTTATTTAGCACTTTTATTGTGATCCACAGTCAGAGGACAAAAAGCCCTCCTCTTTATGAGAGAGGTTCCCTTATTGAAATCAAACAGCAAAGCTTACTTACAAATGTACAACTTTCATATTAATTAGGACCTCTGATATCTTGAAATGTGTTTATACAAAACTAGATTATCAATACAAAAGAATAGAAGAACTAAGAAACAGGAAGAGTACAGAATATAACAGTACTTTCAAGAGATATAGATAGCAGAATATAACCTTATACATAATGAGCAAGGGTGATATATAACAGAATCATTCACATTCAATCATAAGATATTATTCCATAGACACAAAGTTCTAGAAATCACATCCATAAAAACACAAAGTTTCTTAACATAAAGGATTAATGATCCATAGATTTCAGATGAGAAAGAAAGGATAACATATGAAGATAGAGACAAGAGGAAAATTATTATGTATTGATTGCTTTCAATTCTATTTACACTTCAAAAGTATCAGAGTCCCCCCCCTTAACAATGTCATGGAGAGCCCATTATATATCTTACAAAACAGTTACGTTTGGCTACAACTTCTTTTAATCAAAATATTAAAGACTAATTAAAAAATACATCAATTGAAAGTATTTAATTAAAATTACATCAAAGGTTTCAAAACCTTAAAATAAAATAAGTGTCTCAAGACCCCGAAGTAGAAACATCCAACTGAGGCCTAGAGGTGCCAACTGACTTAAGAATTCGATGCTTGAACTTCTTCAACGCCTCATATATCTCCATGCATTTTGGAATGGTAGTGTTGGAAGTGGCATAAGGGACAGAAATATCCGATTTACCTGCGCAACACTAAAAAAACTTCAAAGAGTGAATTTTATTTATATTTTAAATCTTTCCAAGCTTCTTACTTAAACACTTCTAAAGGGGATCAACTCAACAAAACTTTCAAATTTTATCTTTCACAAAGAGGGAAATTTTGAGGGTGACAAAAAATGTTAATGGGTTTGTTTATGTAGGAATATAACCCATCTAAAGGCATCCTCAAGATTAGCTACACACTAACTATCGAGACTCCTACAGTTATATATGTTATAAAAATAAGTTCCAATAGAGCCATATGAAGTGAGTCATCTTGACCCTAGACTTCCACAAACCATACACTTTCATTTGTATCTTTACCTATCATCACCAAACCATTTTGGCTTTGGTAGACATCTATAGATTTGGTATACCATTTTTTTGTTAGCAAACCTTCATGGCTTTAGTAGGTTTCCACGTTATAAGTACACACTTGAAATATGGCTTAGGCCTCTAGAACATGACATATAATTTTTCTAACACATAAAAAATAAAATCTACTCAAACTATTTTGTTTTATACAAGATTGATTATGGACTAGTATGATCTTGCATTATACACCCAAAATAAATTTGAAAAGATGATCTTCTTTCTCGTGAAATGTTATAGTCACAAAATCATGAACTTTAGACAATATTTATGCAAGTCTCATACTACTATTTAGAAGGTCTTAAGTGAAGAAAGTACTAATCAACCCCCATTTTTTTGCCATCTTATTTTATTTTATTTCATCATAACCATCCATTTTCATCCACATGCCCAGTATGTTTCAGTCATTTCCCATAATTTTATCCTTGACTAGGGCACCTGGGCTAGAACTGAGGCACCCATGGGTGCCCTGGTCCCACAACAGGAGCCCCGGTCCCTTTTTCATTTTCTCACAACTTTTTGGTCTCTTTCTATCTATTTGGCATCTTTATCTCTCTTGTGGTCGGCCTTTTTTGGGGTTAATTATGAAATTAAATCAAGAGAACCTTATAAATATAAAGTTATGAGACCATAATGAGGGAACCTAGCATCACTTAATACTATCACCCCATCTATAGTTGCATCCATATATTACATTGAAGATCACTTTCATCCACATAGCTCCATTATCAAGGCATAAGGCTAGGACATTTACATCACATTTCATAGCGGGAGGGATTCTATTCCATACAATGCACACATTCTACTACATTTTATACACATATTTATTGCTCGCTACTTCACAAAGTTTGATTGACACAAGAGAAACCTAGGGCATGTGTACACACACTTTTACATAGAACTACATCAGGTCTGATATGTAGTTCAGTGCTTAGTTTGTAAGTCCACCATTGTGCCAGCTGAGGTCAGTTTGACCCTGTCATTTGCATTATTATTTTTAGGGTTTGATGTTTGTTTTGGGGTCTTGTAGGTTTCTCTTTCATCTTGGATTATTGGCAACATCTAGCGTAGGAAAGTGAAGTTGATGTGACACACAATGAGGGTTTTTGTTCCATCTACCGAACCAGTAAAAATTAGTTTCAAAGATTTTACACAGACTAGGGCACCTAGGTTACAGACCAAAATGCCTACAGGTGCCCTAGTCCCTCCTCCGGGTGCCCCAATCCAACTAGATCCTCTAGATCCATCCTTTTTAGGAATTATGCATAGTCGTTCATGCTCCTTATTTTTCTAGTCATCTCTATGACACTCTCTGACGGGCATCTGTTATTAGTTGAGTTCTTTCCTCACTCTCTTATTTATATTAGGGTTAGCATTTCCTTTGACATTCTCATTGTTTATCTCATTTAAATTCTCATTTATTGCATTTATTTACTTTATTACAGTTGTGCATAGCTTAGATTAACTACCTTTACACCTACATAATTTAGTCCATTTCACTTACACACTCTTCATGAATGATTCATATTGGGAACACATTCCATTTGACCTTACTTAACTAGAAACCATATGTACAACGTGCCATATTAACTCAATTAGGACTTTCTATTGATGACATCTATCCTCCACCATATGACTCTCATTTATATCATGGGTTGGTTCATGTTATGGCTGCGTATGGTCTTCATGTATTTAACCTTGATGTCTTTCTTGCATGCACTCCTATTACTTCTCCACTCACATTAGGACAATCATGGCTTGATTATATTGGGGGCACTCTAGCTCTTGATCACACATATATATCTTTCCCCATGCCTTTTGGACGCATTTTCATCTACAATAATTCTTTCCTACATTATACACATAATCTTACTCATTGGTATGCGCACAAATGTTCTCTTCCTCCATTTACTAATGAGGGATATTCCATGGGTATGTATAACTTGCACCTCAATGGCTCATTGCGTGATCAACCAGACATTATAATTTATCAAGTTATCATTGCTTATCCATTTGACTATGAACCAAAGGATGACGATCTTCTTGATGAATTTACATTATCTTCTTACACACATTTAGAGTGGCGTACATTCTAATCCCCCTTCATTCTAGAATAATTACATAGTTCTCTCCTATATTACCCCCACATTGTCTTAGCATAGTATCATACATTCTAGCAGCATTACCCGATGATGCACTCTTGTGCTTCAGTTCACACTTGACTATTGAGGGATTACTACTATACTGAACCCCACAAACTACACCATAGGCATTATACATTGTGTTTCATCACACATCACAAATCATACATCATGCATTATAATATTCCTCACCTTGCACGTTTTCCATCATACATTATTAGTCTATTTACACATGTTGTCTCACATCCTATCCATAGGCATATACCATACATCATACACTACATATCCCTACATTACTCATATTCTACACATTATGCTAGTCTTCATCATACATCTGTCTAGCATTACATTCATCCCTACATACTACACTACTCATTATCTACATGTATTACATTAAATTACATTTTATACATTCTACATATCTACAATTACATCTTACACACCACGTATTTATACATTCTACTCATCACATGGTCGTCATCTATACTATATCATCTTCTACATGGTACACTCACCCTTGCTATGATTCACTTTAGTTCCTCAGTACATACTCAACCGTCAATGGTTTACAAATCAAATGGACCTTATAATCATCATACATGTGAAAATCCTAGGCTAGTGACATACGCTTTAAGGTTAAATCGTCACCTATTCTATAACTTTGTAGTGTTATACACCTTAGGTTACATCACCACTCCCTCTTTTCATATTGTAGTGGTATACACTTAGGGATAAATCATCACCCTTCCTTCCACCTTATAGTGATATACACTTAGAGCTAAATCATCACTCATCCATTCATTCTATAGTAATATACGCTTAGGCTAAATCATCACTTATACGTTCATCTAGTCAGGATATACACGTCAGCTATAGGTTTCACGCACACATCATTTATAGGTCACATCTCACCACTACATCTACACATTCATCATAGCGCGTTAGACATAACATCCTACTTGACCATTTCCTAATGACGCACTCTTGTTTACCGTTCATTATTTACTCCTAAGTGGGAAAAAAAAAATGAACCTCATTGAATACATTTCCATTCACCTGAGGGGGCATGTGGCTTCTATCGTTCCATCCATCCACAACATATTACATTATCTTGGGGGAATTTACTCTTGTTTACATGTGTTATACATGATCACTTTACTACACATGTTAGATTGATTTATTAAATGTCATTATCTATACCATCCACACATGTGCGTTCACACCTTTGTCTAGTTACAATCACAGATATAGATCCTTCACATGCAGCATGGATGCTTTCCTTCAACCCTTCCTACACTGGTCACTAGGGGCATCCACATTCATCTCTTTTAGGTGTTATTGTTTCATTTTTGTACTTATCACTTTACATTAGGTGGTTATTCATGCTTTGACATATTTTTTATTTCTCTAACATGCTAATGGGTGGTCCATGTGAAGCACTTTATTTACATGTTTCCATGACTACTTCTCTTGTTTGTAATTTTCCGCCACTATTTTTTTCTTGTATGCAGGCCTTGCCCTATGTTTTCTATGCACACTTTCTTATTTTTATTTTGCAGCCATGATGTCCTCGTGTGTCTTCCAAAATCATGAGTGATGTTGCATGTTTTTGACCCGCTTTTTGTGGCTTACTTATTTTCTTGCATGTTTACACTATTATGCTAGGTAGTTTTTTACATTGTTTGCATACTTTACACTTGTTTTTATACATGCATGTGCTTTTGTACTAACACTTGTTTTGCATATCTATCCTTTTTTATGTGTGCCTTGGTTTCTACCAAGTGCATTCCCTTTCCCCTCTAGGGAAAAGTTACAGAGTACATACGGTTGATCCTCTTTTGGGGCTGCATTCTCCTATCAGCGACGTTGAATGTGCTCCCAAAGAGGGGGGAATAATTTGGGGTTTTTACATACTAACACATAAATTCTAGACCAATTCAGTTCAGTTATATACATCGAGCAGGTTCAGACCAGTGTACAAACCCCGTACACAATAACTTTTATAGGATATGATGTCTTTAGCATTTTGGGAAGTAGTTACAGGCTTGGAGGTTATAGTGGGTGTGTCTCTCTACACTACTTTGGCCAGTGGCATCGAATCGCCCAAAAAACTAGGATGATACAAAGATCTCTTCACACACATTCAAGGAAGTAGTTAGAGCTTAGAGGAAATAGAGCATTTCCTCCCTACACTTCTTTGGCCAAAGTGGCATGAGATAGCCCAAAAAACTCATAATACAGGATAGCATTATACACTCTCTTTCTTGACATGGATCAGGTGCACATGTTACATTTTAATTTTCCATTTACATTTGTATATTTAACATTTACATGCTTTCATATATATGCATTTTTTACACATTAATACATACATAATTGACTACTTGTTTTTACATGCATCTTTTTTTCATTCTATCTTTTTTCTAGTCCTTTGGCACATTTCTACTACACTCTTCATGGACATCAGGTATGCATATCTATCTACTTTATGTTATCGAGATTTCTGCTCACCAACATAAGGTGGGGGAAAAATGTAGTCACAAAATCATGCACTTAAGATAATATTTATCTTGGACTCATACTACTATTTAGAAGGTTCTTGAGTGCAAAGAGTACTAATTAAACCCTTGTCTTTTAGGCATCTTGTTTTTATTTTATTTCATCATTACCACCTATTTTCATCCACATTCCCAGTATGTTTCAGTCATTTTCCACAATTTTATCTTTAATTAGGGTACCTAAGCTAAAATTGGGTCACCCATCAACACCCTAGTCCCACCAGGGGTGCCCCCAGTCCCTTTTGCACTTTCCCGCCACTTTTTGGGCTCTTTCTAGCCATTTGGCATTTTTATCTTTCTTGTGGTCAGCCTTTTTTGAGGTTAATTATGAAATTAGATCAATAGAAACCTATAAATATAAAGTTTTTAGACCATAATGAGGGACCTAGCATCACTTACTACTATCACTCCATCTAGAGTTGCATCCATCTATTGCATTAGAAGATCACTTACATCCACATAGCTCCATCATCAAGGCACGAGGCTAGGACATTTCTATCACACTTCATAGGGGGGGATTTTGTTTCCATTCTATGCACACATTCTACTACATTTTCTACACATAGTTATTGTTAGATACTTCACAAAGTGTGACTGGCACAAGAGAAACCTAGTGCATGTCTACACACACTTGCACATAGAACTACATCGGGTCTAAGATGTAGTGCAACACTCAATTAATAAGTCCACCATTGTGTAACCTGAGGTCAGTCTGACCCCTTCATTTACATTATTATTTTTTTAGGGTTTGATCCTTGTTTTGGGGTCTTGTAGGTTTCTCTTTCATCCTGAAGTATTAGCGACATCTAGTGTAAGACAATGAAGTTGATGCAACACATAGCAAGGGTTTCAGGCCATCTACCAAACCAATAAAAATTAGTTTCAAAGCTTTTACATAGCCCAGGGTGCCCATATTACAGACCAGAATGCCCACAGATGCCCCAGTCCTCCTCTAGGCACCCCAATCCAGCTAGATCCTCCATATCCATTCTTTTCAAGACTTTTGCATAGTCATTCCTACTCCTTATTTTTCCAGTCATCTTTGTAACACTCTCTAACATGCATTTGTTATCAACTTAGTTCTTTCCTCACTCTCTTTTACATATTAGGGTTAGAATTTCCTTTTGCATGATTATTTATCTCATTTACATTCTCATTTATTTACTTTATTATAGTTTTGCATATCTTAGATTAACTAGCTTTATACTGCATAGTTATTGCATTTTCAGTTAATCAAAGGTCTTCCTCTAGAATTACATTTCTTGATGATTTCACAATAATGACCAAAGTTGTGTCTTGTACTTATCTTCCCTTATAATTTACCATTTTTTCTATATAATCCTTGTTACATGTCTTCTTGATCATGGTTTCGATCATTTTTTTTTCTTTTGTACGCACACACTTCAACATATGATGTCTTTAGTCATCTCCTATGGATTATATATCATTATTTTTGTATGATATAGGTATAGGTATACTACATTGAATATTTTTGAGATATCTATGCATTCTAGGAATTCAATATCATATTATTTTACCACAAACATCCTCAATACTATACATGACCCTATTTTATTCAAATCTAACTTATTATATGTGCCTCTAGAAAATATTTCCTTGTATAAACAAGTGAAAACTGAGTTTCTAAACTAAAATTCAACTTACATCCTCTTTGTATCTTTGTATTGTTTATATTTCCTAGACATTTCTTAGTGCACAATATTCACTTGTTAAAAAAAACTTCCAAACACTTTAATCCTATGTATGTCATCACTGATATTATATAACTATGCCACTCCTCTTAACTATTTCAATATAATATCTGAATGAAAATTTCCATAAGCTCTTATTAATAGACTTATTATATTTGAATTTTTCTTTTTCCAACACCAAATATCATGTTACCAACTTATCTCTTGCCAAACACCTTAGTAAATCCCTAATAATTTTATTCACCACCTATGTCTTTCCATCTATTTTCTATTATATGTTAATATGAATTGTAACTTTGTGTTCAACACCTTCTACATTGCCCACCAAAAATGGCCAAGAAATTTGGCTTTTTTTTCATACAAAATATATTAAAACAACCCAAATAGCCTACCACATTATATTTGTGTTTAATGCCTTCTACAATGCCCACCAACTCTTTGAAGAAAATATTTTCCATGTTTATTTCATCACTGGTCTTCCCGAAATTTAAAAAAAAAATGAGACATATTTGAAATCTTGTATACCACAACATAGATGGAATGAACTCAAGTTGTATCTGAGTACACCATATATTAGAGGCAGCCATGATTTATAGATTTGAAATTTACAAAATGGGTGTACATTTAGATTGCTAAAATAAATAGTTAAGTATAGTAAATGATAAAATATTTTATCAATTAGGGAACATGTTAAATATAGTAAATCACAATAGTATAATACACTTATATTTTATGTACTTTGATGAGTGATCTAATCTTAAAGATAGGAGATCCAAACAAAAATATAAACACCATTGGCTCATATGTGAAACTCAATGTTTTTCTTCCTTGGGAAAAAATAAACAAGTAGGGACAAAGTAGTAAAATTATTTTGTCCTTAGTTCAATGGATTTTTCCTTCTAGAAGAAATATGTTTTTGACTATATGAACTCTTGTAAATATTTAATATATATATATCTATATTTGTGATCTTAGATCTGTAAGATGTGTCAAAGTTGTTGAAATCAACCTTCTCTTCTTAAAACCCTAGCTTCTTGGAATTCTTGTAAAAATTAGTTAGCAATTTGGGTTAAAGTGCTCCTACACCACCTACATAGAAATAACTTGAGAGGGAGAAAAAACCCATGTATTTCTCCCACCTTTTGGATGTGTAATTTTTCTCCTTTCACATATATGTATGTAACTAGAATTTGGTTCTTTTACTCTTTATATTACTTGCTTTGACTTGGATTTAAATGTTTTTGACTTGATGCCACTCTCTTTTGAGTTAGTTTAGGTTTCTTAAAATATTGTAAGGGCTTCTCCTAGTGCATTATTTTGTAATTGTGATGTATATGGTGTCAAGGTGCTAAGTGAAGAGCTTCCTTACACCTTGAAACCCTTAAAGTACATGAAAAATACAAAACCAGTAGAAAGAAAACATGCATTGACAAAAATATTAAATGAACACATATTTAAAATATATATATTGGATATCTATTCAAATAAATAACACTATTAGATTTATCCCCAATGATAGAGTCTTGCATAATCAAATCAAATAATAATTATAATTTGATGTCATGCTACTTAGGTATGGAAAATTCTCCATGTATAACAACACAATACTCAATATATTTACACCTTCACTACACCATGTCATCTCACATCACTTACAAGGCATGTTGCATTTAGTGTTAATCTCACATCGACACTTTTCTCTAAGTTCCCTCTTAGACTGTCGATAGATTTCCTAAAAATTAAACTACTTTTCTAAGGAATTAGGCTTCTAATTATATAGTCATTAATGCCACCTCTTTAGACTCCTAAGCTTGAGGAATTTAAATGCAAATTCCAAAGTAGTAATGATAGACCCAAACATAAATGGTCAACCTTTCTCCAAACTCATGCCCTTCAACCATTCAATTCTTCCAAACTTTGCAACTAGAACTTGGTTGCGTGAATGATGAACACTGGAATAACTAATCAATACACTTGACATTGTGAAAAGGGGCTACATACTCAACAAAAATTGCATAATGGAATCACACACTATGTAAATACTATATGTTTAAATAATTTTGGTTCATACAAGAGTTCTTATAGACATGGATGCTCATATATCATACACCTATAGTAATTTTGAAATATTGAGCTTACTATCCAAAGAACTTGTAAGCCAAGCTGTGATATCTCCACAACACTTATCTAATTTACATCTTCAATTTCATTTCCTTTAAAATTGACCAAATAATCATTACAATTTTTTTGTGTCTTCCTAATTTTAGTTTTGATCACTCCTAATTCATCACACTCTTTCTATGAGTTCTCCAATCTACTTTACCATCCATCATATTCTAATTCCTTACCAAATTTCTAGGATGTAAAATATGGGTACATATGCACCACGATAAAGATATTAAAAACATCAAATCCTTCAAGTAACTCAACCTCAGAAGTGTTTTGTGTAAAATTCTTTATGATTATGTGTGGTCCTATCTTATTCCACTTAATATTATTATATGTTACCTTAGGAAACCTTTCCTTTCATAAGTATTCCAAAACCATGTTTCTATTATTATATTAAAATTATCTCTTCCCCTCATCTAGACATTATTTTTAATTTATATTCATATTCTAAAACCAATTATGCACTTGTTGGTGCACTTCTTTCATTTGTTTCGTAAAGTCTCATACTTTAAAAATTTTCTCTTAATTGTGTGATAAGTATCTAAACTTCACAACTCCTTTTGGGTTCTTGCCATATATAATTTATAATTTTGTTTTCCTCATTATCATATTATTACTTTGTTATAAGTAAATTATTCTAGCACTAAGGAAAAACCCCAAGTTCTAGCTTACCTTTGACCAAACATCTAGGAAAATCTCCTAGGATTATGTTCACAACTTCTATCTATCCAGTAGTTTATGGATGGTATGTTAAATTGAATTGAAATTTAGTATCCAAATTCTTCCAAAAAAATCATTAAAAATGAACCAAAAATTTATATTTATTAGACACTATATTGTAGGATAATCCATGTTTCCTTACAATAACTCTAAAGAACAAGTTTTAAATATGTGTTGCATCAATGGTTTTCCTGCAAGTAATAAAATGAAACATATTTGAAAATCCATCCACCACTACAAAAATATAATCAACTCCCCTCTATGTCCTAGGAAATGCCACAAAAAAATACATACTTAGTCTCCCTAAGACCACTTGAGAATGGGAAAATTTTGATACAAATATGTGTTCTAAGATCTTCCTTTAGCCAATTGATAGAAGTGGAATTTTGAAAAAAAAATCACACACATTCATGGAAATATTAAATTATCCCTTACATGTCTTAAGGTTCTTTCCAAGCCAAAATTCCCTTCTAATCATCTGCAATGTTTCTTTCTTACCAAGTTCTCTTGTATTGATCAACATGGCATGTATAATTTTATTCCTCTGAAAAACAACCCCTCTTGTAGAAAATAGTCGAACAAAGTGTTTTGTAAATACTTATGGTTATTACACACACCTCCCATGATTCCTTGAAATATCCATCATGTTGTTTACACCCTAATTATATTTCCTAGTGAAAAGGATGTAACGGTTTGTAACATGTAGACTATTGTGAGCTAATTGACTTCCAACATCAATTATACATGAACATAATAATACATTCCAACCGATAATGAATATGCAATCAATAAATGATAAGTAAATTTCTTAAAATAAAAGTGGGAAGAGACTTAGCTTGTTTAGGAGGATTTCATAGTGATTTGAGTGTAATAGGTAATGGAAAAAGAGAAATTATAAGGTTGGATTATGCATGGGATAATATAAAACTAAAGAACTCATGGGTTCATGATTGTACAATATTTTTACAGTCTAAGCAGAGATTGTATGGTCTAAGAAAAGGATTATATGATCTTGGAGAAAAAAGTAGTAGAGCTCTACATCTTCTAGGTGCTTCACTTTTTTGGAACTTATGATCATTGTGTGTCTCTCTACTTCACACAATGAATTATAATGATCTATAATAAAGTAGAAACCCTAAAAACCTATATAACCTTTCATTAGAGAATTAATACACCAAAGGATAAAAACATATATGTGTGTACTTGAGGATGGACCACCCTAACAATTAGAATCCTAGCTTGTGAACCATTCATAGTGTTGTACTATATATCCTTAATGTGGAATCAAGCCTCGTGTAGTTTTCCTATGTTATCATGGAAGTATGTAAAGTTAAAAAACCCCTTAGGGGTGATCTTGTGTGTCATGACAAAAAGATAGTGTACTACTTACATAATATAGAATGTACCCACCGTGATAGTAATGAAATGTGGTGTGACTCAGCTATGTGAGCTAACCCTTATGTTGATTGAAAATCCCTGTGAAATGATTGGAGTGACGTTACTCTTTTTTAGGCCAATTCTCTATGATTTTTACATGCTTGTAGATGAATTAAGATAGACTCCTTGATCTGATTTGAGAAAAATTAGGAACCATTTGATTATTTTTGGAATGATATTTGCAATAAGAGATTATATGAATACCAAGTGAGTTATAATGTGATGATGAATTGCGTATATAGTCTTTTATAAGTGAGATATTATGATAAGGCCAACCCTATGAAGATTAAAATGACCCATATATTTATTTAACATTTAAAATAAGATTCAATAATTGAGAAAGGGTAGGATTGTCTAGGTCATCCAAGGCCAAACCCCGCATCTTGACCCTTATGTATGGTTGTGAAATAAATATAAGATGTTTTATGCCTATTTGATTAAATAATATTTCCAAATTTTTCACCAAAGGATGATGTAAAGATAAGAAAGTTATAAAATAGCTAGAGAGATGATGATATTGGATTTTGAATGTGAGAATTTGTCTTGAAAATGATACAAGATAAAACTTGGCATTATACAAGGATAAATTACTAAATTTTAGTTTCTAACATTTCCCCCCTTTAAGTTTGTAATTGAAAATTATACACTTAAAGGAATAACATACATGAGTGTCTACATGAACTTTCTATTTTCTCAAAGGGATTTCATGATGTGTTGGTGTTAAAATGCTCCATGATGAAACTTGAAACACAGAGTGTAGCCAATTTATATGATATAAAAATAAACTTTAAGTCAAAATATGGATAGTGCATTGTAGCTTTAATCATTGTAAAAAGTACGTAAAGGATATGTTAAAACATGGAAATATAACACATGTTTTTTGTGGAGTAATGATCTCCCATTGTTGTCATGTCTTAGAGATTTTTTTTGTGCTTTGGAGATGTCAGAGGATTAGGGGTGATTAGTCCCCAATGTTGTGACATAAGAGATAGTAAAGGAGGAAGGATTAGACTATAAAGAATCCATTTTATTTTATTCCTTCCCTATTTGAGAGTGTGAAGAGAAAAGAGGAAATATTAGTCTATGAAGCTCACATTTTTTCTTATACGTTTTCCTTTTTTGATAAACTATTGAGAGAACGGGAAATATAAGTCTACGAAGATCAGATTTTTTATTCGACACTTTCCACTAAGCCCATGGACCACACTACTAATTACAATGAATCTTAGATTAAATGATTTATTTCATTCCCCCATAAGGTTCTAATATGTTTGAATAAATCGTTAGAACTCATAGAATTTTCTAGGGAGATGGAGTTTGATACCCATAAACCCATTCTATAGTTATATCTAAAGTACCATTATAAGGAGGAAATTGAGTACTCATGCAACATGAAACATTCTCTCAACTATGTAATAAGTATGTGTACTTGTATAGATATCATGTAAATGTCTAGTATAATGTGCTAAAACATAAATTTTAAGTGAAACTACCTTTTTTTAGGAAATGTATGGAGAGGTAAGAACCATATCACGACATTGACTATTCTGCATGGTTTTGAGCATGTTTGAATTCCACAAAATCTAATTATTTCTTACATTTTATTATTTTTAGAAATGCCCCATTGAATGCCCCCTTTTTTAAAACACATTTGAGTACACGACTCAATATAATACATGTGTACCAATGTACTATATGCCTGATAATTTGTAGGAGAATGTGGAAGGATGAAACAGTGCCCACTTATGAGAATTTGTACCTAAAAGGGGGTTGTGTATGGCAGATTTTATGGCACAAAGAATAAAATACATACAACAAGAAACAATAAATAATATATTAACAATAGATAATATTATCAATAATTCCTAATCCATAGTGAAACAAGTGTGTAATTACAATAGTAAATCATTTCATAAGCCATAGTAAAAATAACATTGATATAAATTAGAAATAATAAAGTAATAGAATCAAAAAATTGTAATTAAGTAAGAAAAACAATGTAAAATTATATTCAGATATAGGAATGGAGCCAAAAACATGGGATGCCCATAGTGTCATAAGACAATCATAGTAGGATGTAAAATGTGCCATAATTAGAGAAATAAGTACATGCGTATAAAGTAGGCATGAATCCATAAACATGGGACACTCTTGGTGTCATAAGACAAGCAAATACCTTAGGCCATACAAAGAAAATATCCATAGCATCGTAATAAAATAAATCCATGTAGTAAGTAATCAAGGAATGAATCTATATAAACAAGTAGTGACAATAGTACAGAAATAAAAATGTAACAAGTGATAACAATAACAATAGAGATAGAAATGATAAGTGAGCACTCCACAAAGCATGTGTTATTTCCAATGATCTAATATATAGCAATAAACATTGTGTATGTAAACAAACATGGTGAGGAAAGTGTAAAGTAACATATAATGAAACAAAAAGCACCTATAAAGTTTGGAGGGATGCCCATAAGAGAGTAGTTTTAAGGAACCAAGCTAGCTCCTATTATCATGTACCAATCTATGAGTGTCTTGCATCAAGCTTGAGATACCTCATGAATGAATGTGTGTAAAGAATAAATATGTCATGTATCAAAGAATTGTAACAAACATAATATATAAAGTAACATACTAACCAAGCAAACTAAAATAAGTCCTGATTTTGTATTTTTTCCCCATACTTAAATTTTCTTGTATTATGTGATAATTTAATTGCTTTTGCAGAGTTTTGATCATTACTATGTACAAGAAAAGGGGAGTAGTCACATAGCTACCTGATAAGAGTTTGACTAGGGGAAATAAGAACCTCAATTTGCGAAGGAGTTGTAGGCCTCAAATATGTCGTGCTACAATAAGGATAATAATGTATAAATTATAGAGATGTCATAGTGTTATAGAAATATAAAGAGGGATAGATCCATTATAAATAGTACGAGGGTTAGAATTGAATTGAGATTTTTTATTATAGTACTGTGTTTGAAGATATGTCAATTAATTGATGTTGATTTCAATTAATGCATGACACCCATTGTGATTGAAGAGATGTGCTATAACATGTGATGATTATGGATAATATAGTAGTATTAGCAAACATATTGGAAGCATCATCCTTACCAAAGTACATAGGGGCATATATATGAATGGAATGATAACTAGATCGTACCAAGCCAAGAACACAGATGCTAATCAAAACACCACGATCAATAAGATGAAAGCAATTCACTAGAATAACTTTACATAAAACCTTTGCAAACAAATGAGCAGAAATATCATATATTATTATGGAACTCAATGTAATACATTGAGAATGAGCCTTGCTTAAATAGGAAAAGAATAACAATCTAAGAACCAATCAAGGTCATAGATCAAGCCATAAATCAAGGAAATAACTAGTCATCAAATAACTAGTCAAGACCATAGATTTAGGAGAGAACTAGACATCAAGGATCTAGTCAATATCATAGATCAAGGAAAGAACTAGTCAATACCATAGATCAAGGAAACAACTATACCTAACAACTAGATAATATCTTCTAATATCTAAATAAGATAAAAGAAATATCCACACACATAAGTAGGTGAGGATAAATACAATAAAGGTAAATAAAATACCTAGGTGAACATGAGCTAAGGTAAATACCTACTCTAACACCCCCCTCAAGTGAAGTTAGGGGCCAAAATAGAAGTGGCATGTCCATAGTATGAATCCTAGCAACTAGGCCTGATGAGGTACTCATGTACAATAACTGAGAAAAAAGGGACACAACAAGGTACCCAAAACCAGTAACAACAAAGTAAAGAGAGTAAAAACCTAATCCAAGGCATCCCAAGAAGCTTAGCTCAAAAAACTCATATAATGTTGAAGAATTTTGGTGTGCACTTTGGTCTAAATCCACTGCTCGATCACAAAACTCAAAAACAATGACACTGGGTTTCACCAGAATAGCTCGATACAAGGAGACTATCAACGGAGTGATGTCAAAAGTGTAAAAAAAAACACCAAACATAATTCGATCAACTGCTGCAAATAGGTGTGCCACGATCCAAGAAAAAAAACCAAAGCAACAAGGCAAGGACACAAACTCCAGAGTGTCACGATCCAAGAAAAGCCAAGGTAACAAGGCAATGACACGAAACCTCGAAGAAGTAGGATCAACACCACACCCTCCCATACTGCTGAATGGGTGGAGTGATGCTAAAAATTTGTATGAGTTGTCAAAATCAACTACTTGAACACTGAAAAACTAACACTGGAATTCACTAGAATAGATCCCCCATAAGAGATAATGTCAACATGCCAAAAGTGTCAAAAATACAGATACAAAATCTCTCAACAAACAAGAGAGATACACTACACCTGCTAAAGAAAAATGCTCAAAACAAGAAGCATCACAATGCATAAGGTATAGAAAGTGGAGCAAGAGGCCGAATGGTGGAGGAGCCATGCCTGTAGAGTCCTCTTAACGAATGCCTATGTTTCCGCCACAGAGTGATCATATATCCACCCCAAATCAACACGGATGGATGAAGAAGATGCCTACATATGACTTGGTGCAAAATGCACAATGGGTGCATGCAAAAGAACATCAGAATGTGTGTCAGGTTGATCATGTCTGATAGCTGAAATCTCAAGTTTCTCAAGCCTGAGTGAAGGTGCAGAACTCATGTGTTGCTCATGATCCTCAGAAAGAGTCAAGCGAACAAAAAAATGAGCTCTATCAATGTGTGATCCCAATGAAGTATCTGCTTGAAAACCAATGTCATGATGAGAATTCCACTTAACATGTGGAATAGAGGAAACAATACCCTGTGAATGTCTATCAATGACTCCGCTAGTGAGACCCATAGAATGGAGCATGCGAGAACTGAATGTAGTGGTATGCTTCTTAAAAAAGCCATGCAGTTGAGCAAAAGTAGGATACACAACATGTGGTACTGTAATAGGCACAGATGTGGAAGAGCATGCAGTAACAAGCCTCACAGGTTTAGAAGCATCAAAATCAAGTTCAAACTCAAAGACTGGCAGTATCAATGTCAGTGGGTGCAAGAGCAATAGCTGCAAGTGGACTAGGAGCATGGATATGGTTGTCCACAATATGATGGTGATGTTGTAGGCTAGCAAGTTTGTTCTGCAGGAAGTGTATTATTATATCCTTATCATGAATGAGTGATTGTAGAAGAGAATTTCACTTCTTGAGTGATCTATTTTCTTCCACAAATTTTACAATATCCTCTTGAAGTCCACATACTTCAGAGAAAAGCATATCATTCTCAGAATCCATGATAGATAAAAATCAACTCCCAGAAGTTTAGGATGTCGGGCTCAGCCGAAATTACATCCACAATTGATTACAACACTCCTCCATATTTGGACACTTTATAATTATAGTGTAAGTCTCAAAATAAATATTTCGAATGGAAAGAGCCACTTTTGCACAAAAAATGGCACTCAAAACCGAGTTACTTTTAATAGTTTAAACTAAAACAAAATAAATTGTTGTTGCCTCACTAACACAAATAAAATTAAAAAGTTCTAGCACCATAAATCGAGATAGGAATCAAGCCAAAAAATGACCATACCCTATCTCAAAATAAATAAAGTAACCAATAAATGACTGCCTCTAACAGAAGAGCAGCAAAAAAATTTTCCCACAGTTCCAGATGGCAATGGAATCTTTTGCATAAAAACATTACGTAGACAACAAAAATCCCAAGCTATATGAATCGGAAACTCAAAACTAGCATGGATGAGTTACCGATCAAAAGAATCGATTTACAACCCTAAGGAGATTGTACCAACTAAAACATAAATAAATTGTTACTATGCAATACCTATACACAACCTTTTCCAACACGCCACACATTATCCGTGAAATCAATGACATTCATGCCACAAATTAAAGGGGGGTGTAAAGTCAAGGAAATAACTAGTCATCAAAGAACTAGTCAAGATTTTAAGTTAAGGAAAGAAGCAGTGAATGCCATATATAAGTAGATCAGAACTATACCTAGAAAACTAGATTCAAGTAGTTGAATATAAGTATCACAAGTGAGGCCAAATACAATAAGGTTAATAAAGTACCATAGGTGAACCTCATATGACCATACCATACGCTCCCGCGAGTCCGCAAGGGATCCAAGGGCTAATAAGATTTTTTTAATGGGTTCATTTAAGATGATCGATGTATATAATATCTTCACATGTAGTGTAGCTAGATGCTCAACAATAAGTTTTTGAGAAATACATATTTCTTCTATCAAAATAGTATCATCTGCTTCAGGAATAGGATTAACAATTGAATTATCACAAATGACACAATAGACATATAAACCTTATTCGGGATTGGAGTTGTGGGAGTAGAAGAATTTTAAAAAGTGAACTTATGATTAGGCCAACATAATCCTAAGAATTTATAGATATACATAACATCATCGTCATCATTGATTGTATTTGGAGAATTCCATCCATGTGTAGTAGGCGATACCTTCCTAGTATCTGAAACATAAATATGATCATTTGTCCCAAAATATTGTACCTAGAAGCTTATTATTCCAAATGATATCATCATTTGAAACAAAATCTATCCCATTTTTTGATGGAGAAGTAGAAAAGATATTTGCATAATCCATTTTTTTTGTGGATCCACTTAGATTGGGCATGTGTAATCCTTAAGTGTTATGAGGATGTCTACAATTTTCCAATCTTGTCCATGTTTGATTGGAATTACTTCCACTTTTGTTTGCACAAGGTTTAGTAGGATGTGATTAAGAAAACTAATATTAGATCTTTTAAATGAGGTATTGCAATCATATCCTCTTTAGGAGTAGATGAATCTGTGATTATATATTCAAATGTGTATTATCCAATACTCATAATATTCTCATCTAATATAGTTGTTATATCTCTTAGTGCCCATTGAGATGTAGGAACTTGAGATGATTTTATAGTAAGTATTAAAGGAAATAAATCCCTTACACTCAATATGTTCGATTCTTTTTTGTAAAGCATAACAATCGTTGTCACAATGTCTGTTAATTCTATGATAATTGAAAAATGGTTTACTTTTTATTTTTTCAAGCTAATAGTGGGGAAACTAATGAGTAGGTAAAAAATTAATTGAACGTTGTCTAGCATTCTTGCCGAACCAAAGAGATGATTTCTGTTTTAGTTTCCTTAGTATTTAAGATTGATTTGTTGGAACATACACATTGTTTCCTCTATGTAGGACCTTCACTTCACTTGTATAAGTACATGTATTATGTATAAATATTGTATCTCATGGCCTTACAATAGCCTTATAAATTGATTGATCATGATGCATATAGATGCTATGGATATGGGTTGGGGAGGAATCCTTTAGATGTTTTATCTCATCCATCAAATATTCGATCTTAATAATCATAGCTTGAAATTTGGCTTTAAAAACGTGTTGTAATGCTTGAATAGACTCTAGGAATGGCTTTGTGAAATATGTCATTGTTACTCATTGAAAGTGTTGCAATAAATCTCAAAATTTAATCCACATGGGAAGGTTTTGTATCAACATGGAGAATTATTTATTGGAATGCTTCCAAGATAGTATGTTTCTATATGTGATAACATTGAAGTAAATCATACAAGGAAAATTATAAATTTCTATCATAGGCCATGATGGCACAATATGATAGAAGAACATCTCAGTAGATAAGAAATAATACTAGTCAACACATGGATGGCCAATAGTTAAGAGACTATAGAGGATAAGCCAAAAGTCATGTTTTGAAAAAAAATGATTGTCATCAAATTATTAAAATGAGAATATAAAAAATAAATAAGTGCATTGAATGAAACAAAAAAGAGGTATTTTTGAAGATAATTTTGTGCAATAAAAACCACCTAGGAATTTGTGAGAAAATTTATATTTTTAGGGTTATTTTCCCTAATTACTAAAAATAGTCATTTTTAAATTTTTAATAATTGTGCAAAAAAATTAAAAAAACATTTATTGTGAAATGTATACAAACCTCAAAGGAATTTGAAAATATAGTTGTTATTATTGAGATATGTGACGAAAGGTGATGCAATAATTAGGAAGACCTAGAAAGAGACCCAAAAGGAAGGACTAACCATGAGACCCTAGGGAAATATTTAAAAACCAGATTTGGGGCATGTGATAGAAGAAAATAAGGTTTAGATCTGAATATACAACACATATATAGAACCCTAGGGAAACTAGGGTTGGGAAGAAGATGGAAGATTCAATCATTATTTGAGTTCACCAAATGTTTACACCCTAATTAGTTTAGAGGTGTGTTGTTATGGATGTATAACAACTAATAAGTGCATAAGGATTAGAGATAAGTAGACTATTTTGATCAAATTAACTTCCAACATCAATTATGCATGACCAAAATAATGCATTCCAACTTGTAATGAACTATGTAATTGAAAAATGATAAGTACCTTTCTTAAAGTGCAAGAGGGGAGAGAGACTTAGATTTTTTAAGAGGATTATAGAATGATATCAGTGTACCAGTTAATGGAGTAGGAGAAACAAGAAGTATAGATTCTACATAGAAGAATATTAAAATGAAAAACTTGTAAGTTTAGGAATGTATAAGATTGATACGGTATAGGAAAAGGACTATATGGTCTTAGACCAATACGTAATGGAGATATATAACTTTTTTAGGAACTTCTCTTATCTAGAACTTATTCTCTCTATGTGTCACTTTACATTGGACAACCTTGAGATGAGCTATAATGACATACAATAAAGTAGAAACCCTAACAACCTGTATAACCCTTCATTAGAGCATTAACTAACCAAAGGATAAAAATATGTGTGTGCTTGGCAAGGAAAACTTTAGTGGTGATTATTTGCTAATTAGTGAATATTTAGATTTTTTAAATTTGGATTTTACAAATTTTAAATGTCGTATGGACTATCCTTTCGCCTAAAATTTCTAGGAAGTTGTTCATTTAGGGGGTCAACTTGCCTAGTTTTTATGATAAATGTAATATAAATTTATATATTCGCAACAATAAATTGGTTACGATGTACATACGGTATTAGGGATACATACTTATAGTATACATCTCAAGCATATGTCATAGATATCTATTTGTTTGAAAGAATGGTTAAGGGTTCCCGAATCATGACTGTGTTTTCAAATGTGCAGCCACCCACTTGCATTTTGTAGCCTTCCATGTGCATTCTATAGCCTCATGCCTGAGTTGTGTATTCGTCTGCCTACATTTGTTGTCACTCACCTACATGTGTCGTCCACCCGCCTACAACATTCTTCCTACCACACGTTAGCACCCTTCCTGATGCCCGGATCTAGACTTGTAATCACCCGCCTCCATTCCTTTTGTTAGCCCACACCTTTTTTTCCTCCGTGTGATAATGCCTCACCACCAATCCTCCAGTGCTCGCAATGTGGAAGGCCAATCCAAAAAAATGAATCTTTTCACATATTTTAGCCATCCATGAAAAGAGATCGTGAATAATCAGTTACAAGTGTGACCACCATACACACCCAATGTAGGTACTCTACGAATTGTAGAATTAAACCCTGGTGTATCAGTATGTTCACTCCCTTTATACTTCTTCAACTCTGGTTTTCACTATCTAATTTGTTTTACTTGATCAACCAATACACACACGCACACACACACACACCTATTCTATCCTCCTTAATATTAAGACATGAAGACACAATGGACTAAAATGTAATAAAACTACTCACACTCACATTGACACGGGTACACACTATTACACACACTACACACACCTGAACTAATGATCTACAAGCATCAAAATAGTGAAATTTGGCCTTTAGGCCCAAGATTCCTCATCGACATGACTAGAGGCTTGTAGCCCTGCCCTACATGAACTGAGGGGATAACTCCACCATGCTCCTAGCTAAGACCACCCCAACCACTAATCCAAGATCCCATTATGGGACTACAACACATGTTGAAAGTTTAGATAGGGCTATTTTACAAAAAATTGTTGCTTGCAAACCTGCTATAGACCCAAATAAGGTCTCTTGAGAGGCTCAGGCCTAATCGAGAGTTGTATTGGCACTAAAATTCACTTTGAGACTCATTCAACAGATGGAAGAGATCATATCAGACCTACCATAAACCCATGTTCACTCCAGTAAGTCCAAAAAGCATCCAAACCCTCATACTGTAGTAGCAAATCTGGAAATCTCAAGCTTAGATGACAGGGGTCTAATGGAAGTTATACTTTCCCATCGAATTGAACTCTACACACTTGGGAAATGGAAGGTAATGTGATGACCATGGATATTTCAATTTTTTATGAATTTCCATTGTACCGTTTGTAAGAACAAGGAAACCCTAGCTCAAGGTCAATGGATGAAAAACTCAATCTACAGGATATGTACGGGAATTTCAAGACCCAAGTAAATTTAAATGAGATTCTCTTAGTCCCCTTAGACTTTTACAACATTCACAATCGAGGTATAATGATACAAGTGAAGATTGTAACTTCCATGCTCACTGTCTAGACTGTAAGTCTTTAATATGCACAAGAAACATTAAGAAATAATGCAAGAAACAAACATGAAAATCATTGTCAAACCCCAAACTCCTTTAATTACCTTCAATCATCTATGTTACAACGTCTCCATCTAGAATTATTTATGATTTTTTCAATTTCCTGAACTTGCACATTCAAAGCATATTTCCTAGCATTTCTCAACCATGACTTGAAATTGCTCAACCATACCCTAAGCTTAGTAAATAGTTCAAACCTCCTATATTTGTTGGAATTGACTTGGATCCATGTGAGAATGGATCTCCAAGTTTATTTTTGCACATTTTTGGCCTTCATACACAAATAGGTCGTATTTTAGGCATTTACAACTACACACACCAAGTTGAAAATTCAAACAACATGAAATTGGAGGGAAATGAAATTCAAAATCCTGAACTAACCTAGACTCAACTCCATGCATGAAAACACTCTAACAATTTCATGATGCTCCTACATCATCCTACCCATGAGAAAAAGAAGCCTTCTTCATGTTGTGTTTTCCTTCATTAACTCTACCACACTTGTGCCCAGCTTGAGAAGATCATTTGCATTCATCCATGTTACATCCTTAGCTAGTAAATTCTTCCATTTTATTAGGTATTGGTATTATTCCTTGTCTCTTATCTTCTTAAGCAATTTCTTGTCCAAAATAGCTTCTACTTCCTTTGGTGTTTCCTTAGGCATTTGTTTCTCCCATTGTATAACTTCTTCATTCTTTTTTTCAGGTCTATTTATAGCTTCATCCTCACCTTTGTATACATACAAGTCTGCAAAATTAAATATTGGAGAGATTCAAATCCCTGGAGGCAACTCTATTTCATATGCATTATTGGAAAACTTCCTCAATATCTTGCATGGACCAATATTTTTAACTTTTAGCTTGTTATACTCCTTCTTAGGAAATCTTTATTTTCTGAGGTGGGTAAGAACAAGGTCTCGCACACTAAAATTCACTTCTTTTATTTTATGATCTACTCTCTTCTTGTATTTGATGGCATTCCCTTCAAGCTTGTTCTTTACTTGTTCATGCAAATTTTTCATTGTCTTAGCAAAATCCTTTGCATCTGCACTTCTTGTCTGCATTTATCCAAAGTCTCTTGGCTCATAGAATCCCCCTAGGATGTATTCCATACAAAATTTGGAAAGGAATCATCCCTTCTCTTATGTTCAGAGATTTATTGTATGCAAATTCTACCTGTGCAAGTGCAAGATTCCATTATTTTGGGTTCATGATCACTAGGCTCCTTAGAATGTTTCCTAGACTTCTATTAACAGCTTTAGTCTAACCATCAGTCTAAGGATGGTATGATAAGCTAAAGCTCAAATGTGTTCCCAAATTCTTCCAAAGGGTCCTCCAAAAATTCCCAACAAACTTTTTATCTTTGTTTGAAACCATGCTTCTTGGCAAACCATACAACTTACAATTTCCTAAAAGAACAGGTTAGCTATATGAGTTGCATCACTTTTCTTTTTGAATGGGATAAAGTGGGCCATTTTTTTGAGCCTGCCAACTACAACAAATATGGAATCATGACATTTATGTGTCTTAGGTAGACCAAATATAAAGTCCATATTTATGGAATCCCAAGGTCTACTAGGAATGGGTATTGGCTGATATAGTATTGAATTTTGACTATTTCCCTTGCTATACTGACATACTTTGTATTTTTTCACAAACATCTTGACATATTTATCCATCCCTAACCAATATTAATGATTTCTTAACTGTTCCAATGTCTTATCCTACCCAAATTGCCATGTTAAGCTTCCGATGTGTTTCTCTTTCAACAAGTTCTCCCTCATGGAACTCCTTGGGATACAAATCTAGATGCCCTTGAATAACAGGCCTTTCTAAAGCATATATTCCAGCCAAGGACTTCTATCTCCCATGATTAGATTCCTACAAGCATTATATTCCTCCTTGAAATTTGCATCATCCTCATACATCTCCTTCAATTCTTCAAAGCCTATGATGTTCACTTGAGACTCCTGAAAAAACCAAAACTCTCTTGCTCAAAGCATCTACAACCTTGTTATTTTGACCCTTTTTATGCTTTATTGTAAATGTAAATCCGTGTAAAAAATTCAATCCAATTAACATGTTTTTGACTTAGATTATTTTGATTACTAATAAATTGTAATGCATAGTTATCAATGCACAAGAAAAACTCCATAGGCATAAGGTAATGCCTCAAATTTTTCAAGGCTTGTATGAGTGCATAAAAATCTTGTTCATATGTTGAATACTTCCTCTTAGCATCACTTATTTTCTCACTAAAGTATGCCATTAGTTTTCCTTCTTGGCTCAAAACAACCCCTATTGCCAGCAAACTAACATCACACTCTACTTGAAAAAGCTTATTGAAATCAGGTAAGGTTATAATGAACCCTTCAATTACCTTCTTCTTCAGCAAATTGAATCTTTTATCAGCAGCCTCATTCCAACAAAAACTCTTCTTATCACCCTTTATTGTATCTATCATTGGTGCCACAATTCCACTGAAGTTTCTTATGAATTTTCTATATAAACTGGATAATCGACGGAATATCCTTACCTAGTATGCACTCTTGGGTGTAGGACAATAAAGAATGGATTTAATCTTCTCCTTTTCCCTTTTTAAACATTCCTTTGAAATGACAAAACCCAAATACACTAGCTTTTATTTTAGAAAACTACACTTTTTCACATTAATCAGAAATTTCTCTTCATGTAATTTGTTTAATACCATTCTCAAATGCTTTAAATGATCCTCCATTGTTTGACTAAACACTGAAATGTCATCTAAACATACTATCACAAACTTACATGTGAATTCTTTGAGAACTTCATTCATTGTCCTCATGAAAGTGCTTGGAGCATTGGTTAAGCCAAAAGGTGTGACTACTCATTCATACAAATTGTCAGTAGTCTTAAAAGTTGTCTTCCACTCATCTCCTTATCTAATTTTGATTTGATGGTATCCAATTTTCAAGTCTATATTTGAAAAACATGTAGCTATACTCAAACAATCAAGTAAATCATCCATTAAAGGAAATGGAAACCTATATTTGATGGTTATCTTGTTGATATCTCTGGAGTCTATACACATACTCCAAGTTCCATCCATATTAGGACTCAGTACTGTAGGAACAACACATGGGCTTAAAATTTCTCTTACCAGCCCCTTGTCCAACAACTCTTGCACTTATTGTTTGATTTATTCATTCTCTCTTGGAGTCATTCTATAAGTATCTTTGTTTGGAAAATTTTATCCTGGAATCAAATTAATGTGATGGTTGATGATCCTTAATGGTGGTATCTCATTAGTAAAATCATCCACAACAATGTCAATGTGTTCATTCATTATATCTTGAATCTCTAAATGTAAATCAATCAGATTAGTGCTAATGACTACACTTTTAGGCTTACCAATCATAACAAAGTTTACCTCTTCTTTATTCATCTCATGCAAGAACTCTTTACCTCCCATAAACTTCACTTTAGAACTTTTCTTTGCTTCTTCATGATTATCCTTCAATAGTGTAATAGTATGCTCCACTCCATCCTTTATGAAAGTATAGGTGTTTATTCTTCCATCATGTATAGCCTTGTTGTCAAATTTCCAAGGTCTCCCAAGCAAGATGTGACACACATCCATGGGCATGACATCACAAACAACTTGATCTTTGTATGAACCAATCTGAAATTCCACCTTGCACTACTCATTCACCAACAATTGATGCGCCTTTTGTAGCCAAGAAACCTTATATGGCGTTGGATGTGCCTCATTCTTCAAGCCTAGATTTTCCACCATCTCATTTGACACAAGATTATCAATATGTCCACTTTCTATTACCACCTTGCAGCACTTTCCTTTGATCTTACATTTGGTTCTAAAAAAAGTCTTTCTTTTTGGTGCTTATACAACTTCCTCATTTGGCTTTAACAAAACTCTTTTCATCAAAAGTAACTCACCATCTTCTAGAATTTCTTCTTTCTTTGTTGTTGTAGACTCTTCCACTTCTTCTCCATCTTGAGTAACATGCACACCCCTCTCATGGTTGTTTGAAGGGTTCTCTAGACACTCATAAGATATGCAGCCTACATACTTGATGCATCTATTGCATTTTCCCATAAATCTACCTCTTCCTCTTTGATAGCCTTGATATGGTCTCCTTCCTCTAAATGAGAAACCTCCTCTTGGTGATAAATCTCCTCTGGTGCTTTGAGAACTATTGCCTTCTTCATGACTGGTCTATAATTGTCTTCTTCCACTTGACTATCCAAATCTACCTCTAAATTCTCTACCTCCCCCTCTTGAAAATGAGCCAATCTTTCTAGCAATCTTCTCCTCATCTTTGAGTGTTAATTGATAAGCTTCATCAATTGTTCTTCGAGATAAAATATTAATTTCATCCTGGATTAAAAATTTTAGTCCATTGAGATACCTTACCACCTTCTCTAGATCATCTTCCACTTTACATGCCCTTATGTTCAATCTGTAAAATTCTTTTGTATAATCCTTTACAAACATATCTTTATGTCTCAGGTTCTGGAGTGTCTTGAAAACATTTTGCTTTTAATCCTTGGGTATAAACTTTTCCTTCAACTTTGCCACCATTTTATCCCAGTCTTTGATCTTTTCCTTTCCTTTGTTGATCCTCTCTTTCTGTATTCCATCCCATAATACAGAAGCATGACTCTTCAATCTGGTCACTGCAAACTTCACCTTCTTATCATTCTCCACTTCTTCATTTTCAAAGTACTTGTCTAAAGAATTTATCCACCAAATAAGCTCTTCTAGCTTGAGATTCCCTTTATACACTGGAACATCTACCTTTTCATTTCAACTAGCTCCTACAATGGCTTTGATCAATATGTCTTCTACTGCTTATGGAGGAGGTATATCCACGGTTAATTCTTCTAAATCTTCTTCACTTTCTTTTGCATATTCAATTCCTCTTCTCTAAGACAACTCCATCTCTTCTAGTCTTGTTCTCAGAGTTCTAACCTCTTCCATCATCTAATTATGCTTTCTTATTTCCTCCAACAATTGTGCTTGAGTCACTTTGGCTTCTTCTCCTCCTCTAGCTCCTCTTCATTTGTCTGTCATCTTCTTAAACCTCTTTGTCTTCTACTGCTACCTAGATCTTTTAGATTGTGCATAATTGAATGCTCTGATAGCACAATAGTGTATCAGTATGTTCACTCCCTTTATACTTCTTCAACTTGGGCTTGCACTATCTAATTTGTTTGTTTGATCAACCAATACACACACACACACACACACCTACACCCACACACACACACACACACACACACACACACACACACACACACACACACACACACACACACACACACACACACACACACACACACACACACACACACACACACACACACACCTATTATATGCTCTTTAATATTAAGACATGAAGACACAATGGACTAAAATGTAATAAAACTACTTACACTCACATTGACATAAGTACACCCTACACACACCTAAATTAATGATCTACACGAGTCAAAATAGTGAAATTTGGCCTTTAGGCCCAAGACTCCTCATAGATATGACTAGAGGCTTGTAGCCCTACCCTACATGAACTGAGGGGATAGCTCCACCATGCTCCGAGCTAAAATGACCTCAATCATTGATCCAAGAACCCATTATGGGACTAAAAAACATGTTGAATGTTCAGATAGGGATATTTTGCAAAAAAATGTTACTTTCAAACCTGCTACAAACAAAATTAGGTCTCTTGAGAGGCTCATTCCTATTTGAGAGGTGTATTGGTACTAAAATTCACTTTAATACTCATTCAACATATGGAAGAGATCATATCAGACCTACCACAAGACCACATTCACTCCAAGAAGTCCAAAAACATCCAAACCCTCACTGTAGTACCAAAATTGGAAATCTCAAGCTTAGATGATATGGGTCTAATGGAAGTTATACTTTCCCATGGAATTGAACTCTACACACTTGGGAAATGGAAGTTAATGTGATGACCATGGATATTTCAATTTTTTACGAAGTTCTATTGTACCGTTTGCAAGAACAAGGAATCCCTAGCTCGAGAGCAGTGGATGAAAATTTTGATCTACAAGATATGTACATGCATGTCAAGACCCAAGTAAATTTAAATGATCTTTTCTTAGTCCCCTTATACTTTTACAACCTTCACATTTTAAGTATAATTCTAAAGGGGAAGATTGTAACTTCCATGTTCGTTGTCTAGACTATAAGTCTTTAATATGCACAAGAAACATTAGGAAATAATGTAAGAAACATACATGAAAATCACTTTCAAACCCCAAACTCCTTTGATTACCTTTAATCATCTCTATTGCAATTTCTCCATTGAGAATTATTTATGATTTTGTTAATTTCCCAAACTTGCACATTCAAAGCATCTTTCCTAGCATTTCTCAATCATACCCTAAAATTGCTCAACCATACCCTAGGCTTAGTAAATAGTTCAAACCTCCCATATTTATTGGAATTAACCTGGATCCACGTGAGAATGGATCTCCAAGTTGATTTTTGCACATTTTTTTCCTTCATACACAAATAGGCCTTATTTTAGGCATTTACAACTATACACACCAAGTTGAAAATTCAAACAACATGAAATTGAAGGGAAATGACATTCAAAATCCTAAACTAACTTAGACTCAACTACATGCATGACAACACTCTGACAACATCATGATGTTCTTACATCAAATCTTTTTTATTTTCAAATTAAAAAATTCAATAATATAGTTAATAACACAATTTTTAAAACCCACTTCCTTGCATATTCACAATTTCCCACTGATGATGACGTGCATAATCAAATGTAAGTGCAACCACCATACACACCCAATGTAATATTGTACAAACTATAGAATTAAACCTTCTTTATTTTTAAATTAAAAAATTCAATAATATAGTTTAAAATTAAAATTTTAAAAACCCACTTCCTTGCAAATGCACAATATCCCACTAGCCGTGATGATGACATGCCTCCTCTTTAGGAAAATCCTCATTTTGTGCCTCCACAAGAAGATATGTAACAGCCTAAAGATGTGCCTCCACTTAATGTTAGTCACAATTATGAAATGGAACAAAGAGAGGAAATTTCCAATCAATCACAAATAGAAAACAATCCCATTGGTGTTGATGAGATCTAAAAAATTGAAGATATTCAGACAAAATCTCATCCTACTCTTGCAGGTGATAATGCAAACCCAAAATTTGTGAGAAGAAAGAGAAATACATGGACCATTGGCATGACTTTTAAGTTGAACTGGGCAGTAAATTTTCCATTCATCGAACCAGTATAGCCAGAAAAAGGTATTGATATTCCAACTGAATGTAAATGTACTATTTGTAGTTGGAAACTAGGAAAGGATCAAAAATGTAACTCAAACTTGACACAATAGAGAAACATTGTGGTAAAGTATATGAATCAGTTAAACAAGTAGATGGTCAAATAAAACAAACATAGAGATGTAAAAATGTAAAAGAATGCACGCATGTTATATATTCAGGAGAATATGAAAATGAAAAGAAACACCTAGAAAATCTTGTTGAGAAAGGAGGAACTATTACAGCTCACCTAGGAAAGTTTGTTTAGATTAATATGCAAGCTAAAAATATATAGTTCACAACTATCTACCATATTCTGAAAAAAGGTAGAGCTATTTCTTATTTTTAGGATTATAAAGTTTTATTTAGAATTAATGGATTTCTTAATCTTCTTCAATCCCATTGGTTAGAAAACAATGCTTGGGAAATTACCAAATGTCTAGCAATGATTGAGAAGGAGGATCTGAAAGCAAAAGTAAAAATTGCAAAGTTTTTTTCATTGTCTATTGATGATGTCACAGCTATTGACAACACAATGTGGATTTGAATTCATATTTATAATTTTAAGAACCATCAAAAGATACCTAATTTATTGACAGTACATAAAATGACATAAAACTATAATGCACAGAACATTTATAATTTTGTTATTTCAAGTTTGAGAACTATAGCAGGAATGAATGATTATAGTATTGCAACTAAATTGGTGTGTGTTAGTACGGATGGTGCATCAGTCATGCAAGGGAATAGAAATGGGTTGTTTATTTGACTAGAAACCTTTTTTGCATGATACATGATTCTAATACATTATATGACACAAAAAATTAATCTTTCATACATAATAGTTAGCACATTTGATATTGTTGAAAAAGTAGGAGAGTTGATCTGTGACCTTCATGTAAATATGTCCAGCAGTCCCAAGAGATTATTTTTATCGCTGAATTACATCACCCTCTGATTTTGCACAAGTGTGTGTGCTTAAGCTCACGGTGTGACTGGGTCACATGGAGTATTTCCCAAAGTGTGGGACTTTGCAATCGGGAAATCTCTTTGGAGCATGTTGGCTTCATATCCTATCCTAGTGTTAACTACTCTAAAGTGCATAGAGTTGCAGATTTAACCCTAATCAAATATTTCCAAGGAGACAAAGATAGATAAAATACATGAAATTAAAACCTACTCTAAGGGAAGGTGATGCACCAAGAAGGATGATTAGATAACCTACATAATAAACACAACACAACCAGCACCTTGTAATGAAAACACAGCAGTTCACAATAATTTGTATGTGATGAAACACCAGAAAAGATGCAATAAAACACAAAAGGGGTGTTTGAAATATCTAAAAATTTGTTTATATTGCTTCAGAAATTGATACAATACACGACACTCAAGCTCAAAGGCACATATCTTGCATTACAATGTCTAGAAGGGAGGTTCAGAACCTCCACAAAATATTTTACAGAAAAGAAAGAAGAAGGGAGGGGCAGATACATGTTTTCCAAATGTTTTAAAATGAGCCCCTCCTTACAATATATAGGAAGAATGAGAGAAAAGAGGAGAGAAGGAATTCAAAATCATACTTCAACCACCAAAAAATAAATTAAAATCACCTACAAAAATTATGGTTGCCACTGTAAAACCCATGCTTCTAGGTACTCTGCCTTGCTGGAGAAGAAAGGAAGCCCATACCTCTTTATGTGGTAGGTGAGAAATCTTGAAACACCCTCTAAAATGATGTATTGTACTTCTTCATTTCTAAATACTTATTCTTACTAATAAAAATAAATCTAGTTGTAGTTGTGTAGAGGATGTTGAGAGATTTCCAAAAAGTCCAATTTCATGCAAATCCGAGCTTCCAGTCAAAAGTTATGGTCGTTTGAGGATGCGGGTGCCATACTTTAATAAATGTGAGTAGTTGTCTATATTTTTCGAGCTTTTCGGCCTTTTGGGTTCATGTGTCCCAACTGTTTGGGAAATTTTTCTCTACCATCTCCGCACTTCACTAACTGCAGCTATTTCAGATTTTTGGGGCCTGCATGTACTTTCATTCCAACTATCTCTTGGACCGCTCAGGACATTCTTTTCTACCTTTTCCGTAATGAATTGGTTGCGACCAAATCAGCTTTTCAGGCATTTTGGGTACTTTTGTCCTAGTTTTCCCGTGGACCACGTGGGAAAAAATCTTCCACTTTTCCTACATTTATCTTCTGCAGATACTTTGGCTTTTCATCCTTTTCGGGTCCGCGTGTCCCAGTTTTCTAGGACATTTTTCTCCACCATCTCTACCCTTCACTGGCTATGGCTATTTCAGCTTTTCGGGGCATTTCAGGTAATTTTTTCCTAGATATCTCATGGACCGCGCGGGACAAAATCTTCCGTTTTTGTCACATTTCTCTTATGTGGGTACTTCAGATTTTTGGCCTTTTCGGGTCTGCATGTCCTAGCTGTATGAGACATTTTTCTTCACCATCTCTGCACTTCACTGGTTGCGGATATTTCAGCTTTTCAAGGCCCACGTGTACTTTCATCCCAACTATCCCTCAAACTGTTCATGACATTTTTATCTACCTTTGCCACATTTTTTTATTTTTTTAAGTATTGCCTCTTTCTTCTCTGCAACACCCCCTTCGATCAACATGTTGTCTCTGTTCTGGTCTGGTGTGCATTTGCTAGCCTGCCTAGTTATTAATTTCATTGGGAGAGGGAAATTAGATTATAATTACTTGAGCTTTAGAAATTTTTGATTGGTGTGACTGATGGTAAAAAAATTCTTAAATATGTAGATACAAGGTGGATTTCTATGTATGAACCTACATGCAGAATTTTTCAAGAATATCCATCGTTAGTTGGTTTTATGTACAAATATCGTCAAGAAGTTGACAAGGAAAACTATTTGTTGTACCATTTAACAAATTTGGAAACGTTGCTGACTTCAAGTGGAATACTCCCCTTGTTAAGGGAAATAAACAGTTTGAGTAAACATGCTCAAGAGGGGTCAATATATATTGTTGATTTCATATAGTTGAGAAAACATGTATGTATAACTCTTGATATGTTGTACCTGTCCCAAGAGGGCTTTAAAGGGACTCTATTTGAGAACTAGAAAATGTTAGCAGATATCAAAGATCCTAATTTCTATATGAAATTCAATATTAAGGATTATCTTTGTATAGATTTAAATGGGAAGGAAATTCCAATGCATACATTTCAGCAGAGAGTTGATTTGGCTAGAGCAGAAATTGAATAAGTTCCTATTACACAAATCTTATATGAGAATGTAATTTCTGATACAATTATGAAATTGAGAAAGATTGCACAAAGTTTATCTTCAAAAATTTGTGATCATTTTAAAATGGATGATCTTCTAGAGGCTATGGGAGTGGTGAATCCCATATTCTGGAGTGTCTTTGATAGTAACATGGAACAATTTGTAAGTGAATTATTTCATAATCATATGTCTATTCTGGTAAAGAATTTCAGCAGGACTTTACAGATAAATGGTGTTGAGATTAAAGGTATTTTGCAAGAACATTTACTGATAGATCAATCATCACATTTTGGACTTACAATGATGAATCGATATTTGCACCTAGACAATCCAACAGAAAATGGAGCTATAACAAGGCTATGGAAAAAAATACATCCAAGAAGTGTCCTACAAGAAAGTCTTCGTGAATATTTCCATCTATATGAGCTTTTCCAAACAAAAATTTTGGGATCAGTAGAAGATGAATGTGTTTTTAGTGCACTATATTTTGTGAAATCAAAGCTTTGAAACAGGTTGGATAAAAATTTGGAGACCTGTTTGAGATTTTTTTTTCACATTATCCATACAATGCATTTCCTTATGAAAGGTTGATTACGAATTGGACTTCACTTGTTGATAGAAGAGGAATCACAAACACAACAAGCAATAATGATGATCTTTGTTCTGAACCAAGAGGTGGATTCTCTACTGAGTCAGGCACAAGAGATGCAATTGTCTCCAAGGAAAATGCTCGAAAATTATTTCAGCTGCCAAATTTTTAGGCTCGACACTTGTACCTTGGTAAGAATCAAGACACATGTTTTATAAATATTTATATAATCCTATTTTTAAAATTCATTTGAAATTACTACAATTTTTTTGAATTAATGATTTCTCTATTTTTATTTAATCCCTTTGATTTTGTATACAATGCATTGATGCAATAATAAGATACAAAAACATATATTATGAATAGAAAACATATAATACTTTACACATTACATTGTAACTTGTTTCAATTTGTTATGTGAAAATTGAAACACCAAACATGTGGATTTAAATAGTCTATATATAAAATTTGATGTTCATATCAAATTGATACAAATTTTTGGCATAAATGATTCCAATATCTTAACTCCTTTTAATTTTTGTATACAATCCAACAATAAGATACATTGTTTTAGTTTGCATTGTGAAAACAAAACACCAAAGATACAAATTTATATACTCGTATCTATAAACTTCGTATGAAATTGGTACAAATTTCTTGAATAAATGATTTTTGTATTTTTATTCATATTTCCTTTTAAATCTTTGTATACAATGCAATAAATAGATACTAAAAAACAATATTTTCGAATAGAAAACATATAAATTATACTTTACAAATCACATTGTTTAGTTTGAGTTGTGAATTTGAAAAACAAAACACCAAAGATGCAAATTTATATGCTTATAACTATAAAATTCATATGAAATTGGTACAAATTTCTTGAATAAAAGATTTCAGTACTTTTATTCATGTCCTTTTAATTTTTGTATACAATGCAATAACAAGATAATAAAACAATAATTTCAAATAGAAAACATATAAATTATACTAATTACATAAAAAAAAAAAACAAAAAACCAAAGTGAAAGATGCAATGAAAATATAAATATAATAACACTATTTAATCATATTTTTTCGAAAAAACTTCATAAAATGTCTCAGTAGAAAGTATTACAAACTCATAGAGTCTCACAATATAAAAAACTAAAAATTCATAACTTATAACAAAGTTCCATATCAATCTATTAGCTATGATGTTGCCTAACTCTCAGGCACTTTTTCATCATGAATTACTCCTGATTTCTCTAGATCCATAGTTGTGGCATTGATACTAGCAAGATTTTCAATATATTGTTTCACTGCATCATCTGTTGATAATAAACTAGGTTCCGCATCATATTTCTGCTTGAACAAAATCTCTGGATCCATTTTTTTTTCCTTGATAATTTTCTTCAATGTATTATTCTATTTATTCTGGAGGACAAGTTTTTCTTTCAATGAAATAATAGTAGCTAAGCTTTTTCACGCAGTCTTCAGATGAAGATCTAAGACCTATGCTTCAGTCTTCAAATTTTCATATTTTTTTTACGTTTGAAAAAAACATTATTAGTTACAATTTACAAATCTAGATATGCAAAACTAAAATTTCAATGCAAAGAAAGAAAATAAAAACTTACGATATCTTTATCTTTTTTCGCATTTGCAATCAAAACAAGGTTTTTATCTCGAGCCCATTGGTTGTAGTAAGCTTGGGCTTCACCATTTGAATTTTCTAACCTATTCAACATAACATCCAACACATTATCTGTATTATCCTCATGTGCTTGATGAGCTCTTAGTGCAGCTTGTCTTATTGCATTCAATGAAATTATTCTCTTCTAAAATAAAATTGAAAATTAGCTCAAATTTACAAACAAATTAATGAAATTTTATTTACAAAAATTGAAACTTCACACTTACATATTGTTCGTTAATAGAAAGTCGTTTTACTTCCATTCTTTCATCAAGTGTAGTAGGAATATTAGCATCAGAGTTCAAATTATAATATGCTTCATGTTATAATGTAAGTACATAATTACAACATGTAAATGTTGCACCATCGTCGCAAATAGTATGTGTCAAATCTTGTCATATCCTGTTAGATATATTTGTACACTAGTCAAACTTTTAGCAACCTAGGGAACGAAGCATGTAAACAAGAACCCAGTATGGTATGTCTGATTTTCTACCCTGGAAGACAATCCAAGCCTGAAAAAAAATTGATCATAGCCTACAGAAAATCTTTTTAAACAACTTGCACAGTTAAACCTCATCTTGATTTAGAGGTGTTGGCAATACATGCACATCATTGAGAAAAGGAAAATTTGTTATTAATTTTTTTATAATATTAAAAGACTACTAAAAATCATATCATTACAACTTACCTTCAACCTATACACTGAAGTGGGACTCCAAATACTTTTTGTCCTCATATGAGAGTAGTGCTTTTGTTGTGACAGGGTTGGCATTTTTGTAAACAAGCCCGGTTAAGCGATGGATATCTTCTGGAGATGTCCCTAAATAAAATGCTTGAGATGGAAGATTCACTTTGAAGACATAAGACGTTGTGTCAAAATTGGATTACATAAATTGTAGTAAACGTTTGTCTGTTTCATATTGGCGCATGTAAATTATACCTTGAAAGCAACACTTCTCGACCCAGTCAATGAATGTGTCCTTTTACATGAGTAATGCGTAAATTTGGGGGCACATAAGGTTTTAAAATTTTTTCCTGGGTTTTTCACGGCCTTGTGCTTGGGAACAATCTTGGGAGGATGAATGAGAATGAGCTTCGGAGGAGGAATGGTAATGAGCTTAGGAATCCATTTACAAATTGGAATTTCGTCCTTGGAGATGCAGAGACTAGAGCAAGGAGCAGAGAGAGTCAGTCTGCAGAGAATGAAATGAACTCTAGGGATGAGAAACAAATATATATAGCCTACGAGTATGAGGAACATGTGGCAAAAAGGAGGACTAAAGCTTGCAGATGCCCGTCTATAGTAGGGCTAGAAAAATATAGCGAAACTATTGCATATGCAACTAGACGGCTGTATATGTAGACACCTGGTTGCATACGCAATAGTACGACTACACACATGTGGTCTATAGAAGGATGGTTGCATATACAACCGTTCATTACATGGCACATGTCTATAGTTGTGCAATTGTCTATGCATTCATGCATCTACGTATGTAGCCGCCCAGTTGTGTATGCAGCCGCCCAGTTACGTATGCAACTGCCCGATTACATATGCAACCTCCCACCCTCAAACCACATGTTTGCAGTCATGCAGATGCATATGCAACCAGAAAACTACATATATATATATGCTCGGTTGTATACATATCCACACAACTACAAACATGTAGTCTACAAATGGATGGTTGCATATGAAATCAAGCATCTATGTATGCAAACACCCGGTTGTGTATGCAATTTCTCATCTGCAGCCTGCCTATGTTTTTTTGTGATAGTATGCTTGTGCTTGTACGGAAAATTTCCTACAAAACCAATTTTTTTTATTTTCTCCACTTTCCGAAAGCCCTATCCAGAGATTTTCCACCCATTCTATAATAAATTTTTAGGGTATGGGTCTTAAAGTGAACCCTGGTGCTTAAGGATGGACTGCCCAGGGTGGTCATACTCCTATCTACTAATCCAATCCTAGTGTTGCATTACATATCCTCAATTTGGAATCAAGCCTCGTGTAGTTATCCTCGGTACTTGTGTAAGTTTGTAAATTTGATGAACCCCCTAGGGGTGACCTTGGGTGTCCTAACACCAAGATAGTGGGCTAAATGCATAGTATAAAATGTACCTCATGTGGCAGTAGTGAGATTTTGTGTGACTCAGCTATGTGACTGTTGGTGAGAAAAATTGTATGGAAAATTAGGTGTCTCCACCAACGTTCATGGTGCTACACACCTCTGCATTGATTGGTGCATCTCTCGTTATTGAATGAACACTAATCTAATCTTATATATTATTCTAGGTTGGCCAAAAATACTAGGGATCACACATAAACACTTCACTGAACCTTTGGAAAATTTATTGTATGGGGTACAAGTGAGGAAATTACAATCATGTAGGGTGAAGGAGATAAGTTAGAAAAGGAAGGTTATTGCTATGAGTAGGACAATTATAGTGCTCACACCCAATAATAGTAGTTTATCATTCAATATAGAAGAAAGCAATGATGTAAGCGAATACTAAGATTAACCACATTGAGACACACAGTTCTTCATATGCATTAATCAAAGACTCCAAATTCCTTCTTGGTTGTTCAAGATCACTAAGTTTCAAAAAGTTACAAAAAAAGATAACGAAGGAAACATGAGAAAGGGAAAGGGAATAAAATTATCTTTCATTTCTTGTGTAGTGATGAGTACAAATCTTCAACCAATCTACAATAATTCACAATTGCTACCAAAAATACTAACTTCCAGGATCTTTTCAAATGAAGAAGCCATCTGTATAGCATTGTGATTTACCACTCATCTTCCCTCACGTGACTCTTCTTGTTCATATTGCACTTGTGATTTTTCATTTGCTGTTAGAAAATACAGTGTCACATTCAGTTTGTCAAATATCTCAATGTATCTTTAAAGATGGAGTCCTACGAAGAGGAAATGTACAACTTGGATATGCCATATATTTTTAAAGGAAGTGCGTGCAATAGTTACTTCCAACTTGCTTATTAGCTCTTCTTAGATTTAAAAAAATATGCCATCCATTACATTCGAGAGAATGTGTCACTGTGTTCAAATTAAGTATTTATCTTATAATTTTGAGAAATACTTTTAGAATTTTGAAAATATGTCCCTTAAGTGAATAGAACAAAATAAAATGATTATGCCCAACGAACAATTAGAAAGGAGAGAGAGAAGGAAAAGGGAGAAAAGAGGGAGGATATGAAGGAAATACACTCCTTATGATGATTTGATTGAATGCCTTGATGTAGTCATGAACTCTGAGTGGAGAACTCAGATACTCCATACTGAAAGAAGTCTCCTCTTAAATGTTGAAAACTTGCAATCTTGAGCTCTTTTGCATCATGTGAAACCCTTTTAATGATCAACAACTACATCCCATCGGGTATTTTGAGTGAAGAAGTGAGAAGCACTTGATTACTAGAGTACTGTAGATGATGAAGGATGCCCCCAAAATACTTGATCAAACCTTGAGTAGTTGTCACTCCTTTATAACCAATCATGTATATGAGCAAAGACTTGGGAGAAATTTCTCGCACCATACAACCATGATATTTCCCACTAGATAATCCTCAAGATCTCGTTGAGGAATTAGTTCTCTATCACCATGGGGAAAATCTAAACTTTAGGAATACATACTTAGACACTTAGTTGCTTTGCAATGAATTACTCCCTATTGATGGATTTGTCTTGTCTTGAGAGATTCAACCCAACTTGCTCACCTAGCCCACTGAGTCCAACAAGTTTGATTCACTTTAAACAACTTACTGAGCTCACTCATCTCACTCACCTAGGGAGGGAAGATGCCTTCGACCTAATTGAATATTTACAATGATCATCTCTTAAGCTCTCGAACCTTTTTTAATATCCTCATGCACTGTATGATACTTCACGTTTGTAATTTTTGCACGCTACAATATCCTTCTTTGCTCATACATACCACTGTGACCAAAGTGATGCCTTGGGATCCCTGTGGAGGATGAATTACCTTGTTTGAACTTATGCCACTATCACACACCCCTAGGAAGATGTTACAAAGGAGAGAGATGACCAAAGATATAACCAACTGCAACTTCCAACACTCAAAATGAGTATTTTCTATTTTTAGAAAATTCCATTTCTCACTTTCTTCACTTTTGACCAACCTTCTTATTATCATGGATCTTCCTCATACACACTGCCTTTGAATAATTTTCCCTCCAATATGAATTTACTATTTATAGCAAGTGCTCATGTAGAGACTTACTCTTTTTGGAAAGTGGATTTCTCGACCTCGGATTTCAATGGAACCAACTTTTTTTGATATGGGATTTTTCTCTTTATCTCACATACAAATTTTTAGCTTGATCCGATCTCTAGAACAACATGAAATAAAAATTTACAAAATGAGGGCATGAGTTTGGGGTTTGTTCACTGTAAAATATCTAGAAAATGAATGGCATTCCTATCACTTAGGTTGTGAAAGCACGTGGAAATGATGAAGAACGCAAAAAAATCCCACATCAATATGTGCACCGTTTTGTAAGATATGAAGATTATTCATTCGCGGGATACAAATTCAATATGTTGAGTTGTGGAGCTCAATTGCTTCACAATAGCATGATTTTATAAACTTGCAGTAAAACATAGTAACCAGTAGCAGTTGGATAACCATCGTTGGTCACTTGGGGACCGACATCAGTCAAACAAGTAGTAATTGGTATCAATTAGGGTAACCAGCATCGGTTACTTGTGCGTGATTTTTTTATTTAACTCACAGGAATTAGATCTAACCTTTGATATAAATTTGATCTAATGATTGTAATTGCAGATCTAAAGTTACCTAAGTTTGTATATGTTTATATAAGGTATAAAGATAAGGTTAGAATATATAGAACTCATTAATAATTGAGAGAATGTTAAGAAGGAATTCTTGGAGAGGGAGAAAAGAGAAGCTTGTGAGGAAAAAATTATTGTACACCAATTGAAGGTGTGGAAGATTGAAGATCTTCAATGTATATCCTCTATGAAGTTTTCGATAATATATTGGTTATTTCTTGGTGGAAATAGCTGACACTGGGTGAGCCACATTATATCTTGTGTATTGTTCCTTTGGTTTATTTCGGCATTTATTGTTTATATGCTTAGATCTAAATAATATATCTGTACAACTGGTGTGATTAACCCTAATAATTGGTATTAGATATTGTTTGTTTGATGGTTTTGTGTGTTGACATATTTACTCACAGAAGGATTTCTGATTGAGTGGGAGCTACAGCAATGGCAAAAGATGGAAAATACAGAGTCGAGAAATTTGACAACCGTAATTATCTGCTACGGACGATGTAGGTGGAAGATTATTTGTATTAGAAAGATCTATACTTACCGTTGGATGAGAAGCCAAGACCTACAAAGATGACTGATGAAGAATGGAAAATTCTTGATAGAAAGGATTTGGGATCTATAAGATTGATCCTAGTAGCATCTGTCACTTCGAATATTACCGAAGCAGAAACCACGGAAGAGTTGATCAAATCTTTAGCTAATTTATATGAAAAATCTAGTGCTTCAAATAAATTTTATTTGATGAAGAAATTAATTAATTCTAATATGCAAGAAGGTGAATTTGCATCAAGTCATTTGAATGATTTTCGTTCTATTGTAAATCAATTAAAATAGGTTAATATTTTGTTTGATGATGAAGTGAAAGCACTTGTATTCTTATGCTCTTTGTCAAATAGTTGGGATAACTTGGTAATGGTTGTTAGTAATACAGCGTCTGCTACTAATATTTTAAATTTTGATGAAGTGGTTAGTATAATTCTAAATGAAGAAATACATTGGAAAAGTACATGATAATTATCATCTAGAAATGCTTTGAATGTAGAAAGTAGGGGAAGGCAGAAGGAGAGATCCAAGAACAAGAATAATGGGAAATCAAAGTTTAAGAATGGAATATCTAAATCCAAAGGTACAGGAATAACGTGTTAGAATTGTGGAAAGAAAGGGCATGCAAAGAAGGATTGTTGGTTTAAGGAAAATAAAAATGTAGCATAGAAAGGTAAAGAGGCCAATGTTGCATCTTCTAAGGTAATGCAAGATTCCCTTATTCTCTCCTTAGATAATAAAATTGAATCTTGGGTTTTAGATTCAAGAGTTTCTTTCCATGCTACCCCTAATAAGGGTTATTTCAGAAATTATGTCCAGGGTAATTTGGGGCTTGTTTATTTAGGAGATGATGGACCATGCAATATTATTGATAAGGAGAAGTTCATCTAGAATTGCAGAATGGAAATACATGGATATTGAAATATGTTAGGCATGTGCTAAGCCTCAGAAGAAATCTTATTTCTGCAGGACAACTAGGTGAATCTAGTTACATGGTTACATTCACAGCCGACTCTTGGAAAGTTACCAAGGGATCTCTTATTGTAACAAGAGGTAAGAATGTAGGAACATTGTATTTTTCTATTTTTATTACTAATTCATTTTTGCATTATCTACTTCAGATTCAGATGCAAGCATGTGGCATAATTGGTTGGGCCATATAAGTTAAAAAGGAATGTAGATATTAAAGGCTAAGGGTAAGTTATCAAATTTGAAAGATGTAGATCTTGATTTATGTGAGCATTTTATATTTGGAAAGAAAAAGAGAGTGAGAATTATCAAAGTTGGGGAAACAAAAAAGGAGAAAAAATTGGAGCACTCAGATGTGTGGGGACCGTCCCATGTAGCTTCTCATGGAGGATCCTAATATTATGTTACATTCATTAATGATGACATAAGAAAGGTGTGGGTTTATTGTATTAAACGTAAATCTGATGTTTTTGAGAATTTTACAAGATGGTAATCCCTTATAGAAAATGAATCAAATTCAAATTTAAATGCCTTAGATCTGAAAATGGTGGTGAGTTTTGTAGTAAGGCTTCCAATGATTATTGTTCAGTGAATGGAATATGGAGAGAAAGAATAGTTCTTAGAACACCACATGAGAATGGTGTTGCAGAAATAATGAATAGGAAAATCATGGAATGTGCAAGAAGCATGAGGATACATGCTAGATTACCCTTGCATTTTTGGGCAAAATCAGTAGACATGGTGGTTTATTTAATTAATTATGGGCCTTCAATTACACTGAATGGTGGAATACCAGAAGAAGCTTAGACCAGAAAAGAGGTAGATCTTTCTTTTCTTAGATTATTTGGTTCAAAAGTTTTTGTGCATGTTGATAAAGAAAATAGAAAGAAGTTGGATGCTAAATCCAAGAGATGTACTTTCATTGGTTTTGGCTCTAGTGATTTCAAATTCTATTTTTGGGATTTAGAAGATTCTAATATTCTTAGGAGTCATGACATTGAATGGAATGAAAAGAGAATGCACAGGGATCAAGTTTTGGTACCCAAATATGAACCAGTTGGAAAGTTTGTGGAAGAAAACTCATTCTCATATTTAGAAAATACATCTACAGGTATCGATATCGGTCAGCCTGAACCGATATCAGTTGAACAAAACCAGCTTCGATCATCAAGACCGACATCAGCTACAAAAAAGTAGGCCTGGCATTGGTTAGCAGAACCAACATTGGCAGTAGGTGATCGGCGTCGGTCACTATCAAAGATAGATACAAACTTGTAGAATGAGCAAGATGAGCCTCTGACACCCCAAATCTCAATGAGAATGTCACAAAAGGTAAGTAGACCTCTAGAAATATTTTCACCTTCCTTATCTTATTTATTATTGACTGATAGTAGTGAACCAGAAATTTTTGAAGAACTAATGCAGGATGAGACTCACCTGCAGTGGGAGCATGACATGGATGAGGAGATGGATTCCTTGAAACAAAACTAGACATGGGATTTGGTTAATTTTCCAGTAGGTAAGAGAACACTATAGAATAAATGGGTTTACAGGATCAAGGAAGAAGAGGGTGGACAAAAAAGATACAAAGCAAGGCTTGTGGTAAAAGGATTTACACAGAAAGCGGGTATTGAATTTGGTGAGATTTTTTCTCCTGTAGTTAAAATGACTTCCATTCATAGTGTTCTAAGTTTGGTTGTAGCGAAATATTTACATTTAGAATAGCTTGATGTTAAAATGGCTTTCCTTCACAGTGAGGAAGAAATATATATGTAGCAATTGCTTGGTTATGAATTCAAGGGTAAGGAGAAACTTTTGTACAGGTTGAAAAAGATCTTGCATGGGCTCAACCAATCCCTAAGGAAATGGTATATGAGGTTTGATAGCTTTATGCATGAGCATGGTTATATGAGATGTGAATCTAACCATTGTGTTTATGTCAAAAAGCTTGAAAATGGGAGCTATATTATTTTGTTATTATATGTGGATGATATGTTTATTGCAGGATCTAGTATGCAAAACATTGGTGAGCTTAAAGAAAAGTTAGCTCACACATTTTCAATGAAGGATTTGGGAGTTGTTAAGAAAATCCTTGGCATGCAAATTCATAGAGATAAGAAGAATAGAAAATTGTATCTGTCTTAGGAGGATTATATCAATAAGGTGTTAGAAAAGGTTTAATATTTACATTTAGAATAGCTTGATGTTAAAATGGCTTTCCTTCAAAGTGAGGAAGAAATATATATGTAGCAATTGCTTGGTTATGAATTCAAGGGTAAGGAGAAACTTTTGTACAGGTTGAAAAAGAGCTTGTATGGGCTCAACCAATCCCTAAGGAAATGGTATATGAGGTTTGATAGCTTTATGCATGAGCATGGTTATATGAGATGTGAATCTAACCATTGTGTTTATTTCAAAAAGCTTGAAAATGGGAGCTATATTATTTTGTTATTATATGTGGATGATATGTTTATTGCAGGATCTAGTATGCAAAACATTGGTGAGCTTAAAGAAAAGTTAGCTCACACATTTTCAATGAAGGATTTGGGAGTTGTTAAGAAAATCCTTGGCATGCAAATTCATAGAGACAAGAAGAATAGAAAATTGTATCTGTCTTAGGAGGATTATATCAATAAGGTGTTAGAAAAGGTTTAATATATAGGATTTGAAACTTGTAAGTACACCTATGACTGGACACTTTAAATTGAGAAAAGATCAGTGTCTTACATAACATGAGGAGGTCGAGTACATGGCACAAGTTTCATATGCTTCAGCATTTGGGAGTCTTATGTATGTTATGGGTTGTACTAGACTAGACATTGTAGAGGTAGTGGGAGTTGTGAGCAGATTTATGGCCAATCCAGGTAAAGAGCATTGGAAATTAGTCCAATGGATTCTCATATATTTGAGAGGGACATCCAGCATGTAATTATGTTATGGAGGGTCAGATACTTCTTTATGTGGCTATGTTGATTCAGATATGGTTAGTGATTTGGATGGTAGGAGAAGCACTACTATATATGTATTCATAGTAGGTGGGATGGAACTTAGCTAGATTTCTAGATTGTAGAATATTTTGGCCTTGTCTACTACAGAGGCTGAATATGTTGCAACTAAATAGGCTAGCAAAGAGATGATATGGATGAGAATATTCATGGAAGAGTTGGGAAAGGAGCAAGAGGATTGCAGATTATATAGTGATAGTTAAAGTGTGATTCATCTAGAAAATAAACTAGCTTTTCATTCAATAATGAAACATATTCAGTTGAGATATCATTTCATATGGCAGGTGTTGGAGGATGGGCAGCGGAAATTGGAGAAAAAATCATACAAATAAGAACCCTGCGGATATGCTAATGAAGTTGTTAGAAAAGGAGAAGTTGGAACTACACTCCACTTCTGTTAGTCTTCAACTTTTATTGAGACTTGAAGAGGAAGAAATAGGCCAAAGAAAGGATCCAAGAATGGAGTTGTATGGTACAATGCAGAAATTTATCTCCAAGTGGGAGATTGTTGATTTGTGGAGTTCAATTGCTTCATAATAGCATGCTTTTATAAACTTGTAGGAAAACACAGTAACCAGCGTCGGTTGGGTAATCATCATAATTCACCTGGGGACCGGAATTAGTCAAGAAAGTAGGAACCAGTATCGGTTAGGGTAACTAGCATCAGTTAGCTATGCATGATTGTTTTATTGAACTCACGGGAATTAGATCTAACCTTTGATATAAATTTGATCTAATGATTGTAATTGCAGATCTAAAGTTCCCTAAGTTTTATGTTCCTATATAAAGGTAGAAAGTTAGGGTTAGAAGATATAGAACTCATTAAAAATTAAGAGAATTATAAGAAGGAATCTTGGAGAGAGAAAAAAGATATGCTTGTGAGGAAGAAATTACTATACATCCATTAAAGGTGTGGAAGATTGGAGATCTTCATTGTATATCTCTGTGAAGTTTTGAATAATATATTGGTTATTTCTTGGGGGACATAGCCCACACCGGGTGAACCACGTTATATCTTGTGTATTGTTCTTCTAGTTTATTTCCACATTTATTGTTTATATGCTTAGATCTAAATAATATATATGTATAACTGGTGTGATTAACCCCAACACAATTTGGGGAAAATGACCTGGAATTCTTTAAAAATATATATTTTTAATGAAATTTTCTCCTTTCCATGATCATGGGAATATGGAGGAATGAATTCAAGTGGAAAAATGGATATGGATGAATTTGGAAAAATTTTGCTAGAGTTCTAGGTAGAAACGGAGCAATATGGGGGAAGAGTGAAAAAATGGGTAAGTGTTGGGTTTTATAAGCATGAGGGAGAGAGAGGTATGGGGGCACATGTTTTTCCCCCATTGTCCCCTTATAAATGGATGAAGGGACACCAAAAGTGCGTGTTATCCCCATGGTAACAAGTGGTGGGCATGCATGGCTTGAAGAGGGGGCTTAAAAATTGGAAAAAAAGTGTTTATCAGAGCCTCCCAGTGTCATGTGGTGTGTTTGTGAGGTCTAAAGTGGGATGGGGGTGAAATTTATTATCACCCATATCCCATTATAAAGGGACAAAGGGATGCTAAAAGTGTGCATTAGCGCTATGGTGACAAGTGGCACTTGAAAAAATTTCTAACTGCGAGAGTGTTCTTGAGAGAGAGATTGAAAACAAAGTTTTCGAAGCTTCAGGAGGCCGTTTTGGGAACTTCTTTATATGATTTTGAGTAAAAAAATCATTTGGAAAATAATGAGATGGGTCAAAAGGTCTAGTTCTTCTTACAACCACTTCAAAAATTACCTTCTTCCTTAGAATCATCGTGTGTACCCGTAAAAAATGAGCTCCCTTTAGAAGCACCAAAGGATTATGAAAAATATGAATGTTCCATATTGTATATGATCCTATTATATTTCCAATTATACTTTTGTTTCCTTATAACTCTTTACGTAGCTCCCAAAATCATCTATTGAAGATCAAGTACCTGTTTTGACTCCCTTCTCCTCACGGGGGTTGAGATTGGGTCATATGAAAAAGCGTGTGGAAGAAATGGGGTAGGTGCATTTTTTTATACCCATTATCCCCTTAGAAAGGGATGGATGGATACAAAAAGTAAGCATTATCCTAGTCATGAAATGTTTCAAGCATGCTTGAGTTGGAGCGAGGGCTAGAAATTTGGCAAAAGGTGCTTATTAGAGGCCTTTGGGGTCATATGGTGAGTCCATGAGGCTTAAGGTGGGGGGCAAAATTTTTTGCCCCCCTTTTCCCCTTGGAAAGGGATAATGGGATACCAAAATTCTACATTAGCCTCATGGTGACATGTGTCACTGAACATTTTGGCTAAGGACGGAGCTCTACCTTGGAGAGGAACTTGAAAATGACGTTGTCAAAGCTTTCGAATGTATTTTTGAGCTCTTCTCTATATGATTTTGACTGAAAACAATTTTTTGAGAAGTACTGGATGCGTATAGAGTTCTGGTTAAGCTTGCAACCTTCTAAAATGTCCTTTTTGATCAGTAATTCCAATTGTTCTTGCGAAGAATGAGTTATGGAAAGAAATTCATGGGTGTTGTGAAAAATATGAGATTATCACAATGTGGGGAATTGCATAAGATTTCCATTGAAATTTTTTTCACCTCTAACTTGTTCTAGATCTCCCTGAATCATCTCTCGAAGCTCAAGTGCTTTTTCACAATGCAAACTCCTTTGGCCTCAAAAATCTGCCTTTGTTGTACTTACTCCTAAACCTCTAAAATCTTCCTAAATAACTTGCGTAATGATCGTGTCTCATTAATACAAATCCTTGATGAATTTAGGTTTTTAAAATCCACTCCAAAGAATATTCACCAACCTTAGAAAGGCTGAAAATAGCCATTCCAAAGCCTGTTGAAAGATCCATCTTGAAGGACACTATCTTGGAAGGAACTTGTGAACTTTGTTTATTCTCTTCGACACACGGGAAATTTTTTGACAGCACACATGAGCACTTGAAGGATGGGGATAGGCCTAAAATAGGGGAAGACCTAATCTAGGAGAGTGCCTTGGAAGGTTTACGATGAAAAATTTTGACACTAGGGTAGATTTGTCCTGTTTTAAAGTTAAATTGTACACTTAAAAAATAGGACAACACCTAGATCTAGCTTGGGGAAATTCTCTAGATCAAGTGTAGTGAGGAAAGAGTGTGCAGGAACCCCAAAATATCAAGACATCACGTGGATTAGATCCTTATCCATTGGGCTTTACAGATTCATTACAAAGGTATACTACACAACTTGTTTTATTCAACACACACACATGACAAGGACCAAACACATGAGACGGGAAAGGGAATACACAACATAAGGGAAACATAAGTGGAAAAATGCAAAAAAAAATTAAATCACCTATGTACATGTGGGGGACAACTCACTTTCATTGAAGTGCAAATTTGAACTGAGGGATTACTCGTAAACGGGTATCACTAGATGCCTTTCATCCGTAAATCCATTAAAATATTCAATGAAGTATGAACCTCTCCTTAGATTCTTGATAAATCTAGCATGATTACCAGTGTATTTGATGATCAACTTGTCTGTTATATCGCATCTTTTGGATTGACACCTTCCTTCCAGCTTATTCTTGTTTTTCAGGTTCATTCCATTTGCTAATTATTTTCCACTGCCATGAAGGTGGTTCTTAATTACTCTTGAATTACCATTCCCATAACAAGACATTTATTCTTTGTTATGTATATTCTTCATGACCACCGCTTTCATAGTTTGATTTTTGGCAGATGTCTCAGAAATTTTGGCATCATTACCCACTTGTTGATGTTCTATATTTTCCAATTGTTCCATGGAGTTTTCTTTCTCATGCTCTAGGTATTTTTCCATACACTACCCTATATAGTGTGTTACTTACATTACATCATCCTCTTGGAAAGAGAATGAACTAAATATTGGGCGCACAATATGGAAATTGTCATCTTCTTTACCTTGTCAATTTTGGGCTTCTTTCTCCATTTTTATGTTGAGAGCACCTATCTCTTAAGCAAAGTGAGCACTAAAAGGTTGAAGCATTTTTATAATGACTCCATTCTGAACAAAACCAGCCATAGGATGAAGAAATATCTCATTTACCCATTACTCATTGATATTATTTCCATCCTCATGGAAAGGAAATGAGCACAACGTCAGAGTTGAAATGGTGTTATCATCGTCTTCTCATTCTTGATCTCTGAGAACCAAGAAATCCATTTCTGCAATGAAACCATCATCTTCTTGGGTATGTTCAAGTTCAATGGGTGAAAGTATATTGAAATACTTGATTTTCATGTCCTCTTCTTCCAATGAGAAAGAGAAACTTTAAAATTCACTTTCATACTCATCACATGGGAACTCATATTGATCCTAGAGAATGTAATCGAAAAATTAAAGTTGCCTATCAAGAAAGTGTTGAAAATTATCCCCTCTTCTTGATTTGCATTTCTCATTACTTAAAGATTGCTTTATTGCAAGTCAAGGCTCTCATCACCGCCATCATCTTCCAGTGGAAAAATTTTATTTATACCATCATCCCATGAGAAGTACACCTTTTCAAACTTAGATTTCATTAACTCCTCATTATGCTCTTTGATCAGCTTCGAGATGCTTGGACATTCCTCTACCAACAAGGGAAGCTCAAGATCCTCCTTGAAGGTCATGAAGAATTTTCTAGATTTTTAATTTCAGCATGGTATGTCTGACGTTGTGTCATTTAGCCATTGAATAGTATACTTCATTTTTCTGTCTTTGCTTTACCACCAACTGGGATGGTGGCATGTGAAAAATCTATATGCATATCTCTTCCAATATCTCGACAAAATCTTTGGCCCGACAACATGTCGTATGAGGCGAGCATGTCTGCTACAAGGATTCTCATTGTGATTTTATCGTCAGGAAAATTTGCCAATGCTACCTCAGCATCTTTGATTTTTTCGACAAGAGGCACTTGTTTCATTTCCATAGAGAGACATTTATCAATGTTATGAGAAATGGAGAGACTGATAGCTTTAGCAACTTCACAGGCATGACATTGTCTGAGCCACCGAAGCCAATGATGTAATTTTTTAGGTTGTACCCGTTAACCAATATGGATATATAGAAAGTTTCTACCTTTCTAGAGGCGAAGGGTGTGGAGGCAAGACATTTCATGGATGGATTGGATTGAGATACACCTGGTAGTTCTTTAGTGGTGGCATATTTAGAAGTAGGGATACTTCCTTTAATATGTTGAATGAGTCTCTCAAGTTGCTCGGGATAAGTTCTTAAGTATTCAAATTTAGAGATTTGGAATTTTTTTCTTTTGAAATGGTCAATGAAATAAAAGGATGAAGAGGAGGTGGGAACATCATCGATTATGGCAACATTGACATATGATGTTTTTATGATTTGTAAAAAAATATTTTTCAAGAGAAGCTGAAGGATTCTCACTTGAAGAGGTTAAAGGATTCTGGGTTAGAGTGGTCTCATACTTCTTCTCAACTGACCTTGTTGAAGAAGACTTCAGTGATCATCCTTTTGTTTTTATTTTTCTTAGATTCACCATTTTAAGGATTCAATCTCTTAGCTTGGGCAATGGAAGAAGATAATTTTTATCCTTTTGAGATTGTGTGAACACTGTATATGAGTAAATATAAGTGGATTCTTCATCATCAAGTATGCATTCATAAAACCCAACCCGAGGAAATTCTCCCTATCCTTCATCTTAAAATTCTAATTCAAAATTTTCTTCTTCATCGTCTTCATTGTTCTTGCACATTGCATTAACCGGTAGAGCCTCCAAGGCAAGCCTTCAAGGTGCTCCTATAATTTGGTTTCGCTTTTGGATTGGAAGAGATGTTCATTGAGAAATCTTCTTTTTCAACATTATTAATTATTTTTCAACTCCTGCAACGTTGGATCATTTCTCCTATCTTGGGGAATTTTGGTTTTATCTTTCACGGAAGGATTCCTAATATTACCTGAAAAGATGAGGTTATCTTCCACCTTGACATAAATTTCTTGAACATTGTTCAAATCTCTTGGTTGAAAGTTCTCTCTAGAAATAAATTCACTTCAGGATTTTTGAAAATTCATAAAGAACATCTTCAGGTTACCTGGAGTGGGAAAAGCAATGGTAGGCATTTTGTTAACAAACCTATTGAATTTGGCCACAAAGTATCTCATGGAATATTGCATATATTTATTCATTTGAGTGAGTTGACTAAGTAGGGCATGAACATCTTTGGTGGTCTTGAACCTTTCTTCAAATTTTTTATTGATATCACCCCAATTAGAGATTGAGTGTTATGGAAAGTAGTGGAGCCAGTCTTCCACCACATCCTGCAATGTTTGCACAAATAATCGTACTACAACATCTTCATTTTGCACTCCAAGGATGTTGTAGGGTATGATAAAGGTTGTGATTTGATCATCAAGACATTACTTTCTATCTCCACAGAAATTTGGAAAATTCTTTCTTAATCCTTGTGGAAGCTCCTGAAGTGGTGGAGTCAAATCCAATGGACCATTGTTTCATCCCCATGGTACAAGTGTTTGTTCCGCCATCTCTTCCTTGTCTCTTTTTTATTCCAGTTCATCCTCTATTCTTCTTCTTCTATTATAACTTCAACATCTAAAGGTGGGTGAAAGATAAGAGAATTTGTAGGATTTTCAGTAGGAGTTTGAAAAGGGTTACCAGGGGTATCGCTCGATGAATCAGATGGGGATGAGGCTTGAGAGAAGTAGTATGGGTTATCTCTTACTTATTCTTGATTTTTCAAAGTTTTAAAAGTAGGATCAATGATTCCTCCCAACCTATCTGATCTCATATATCTTCTTTTAGCCAAGTTTTCTCAAGGGGCTTGGAAAAAAGGTTATTGATCATTCAAGTATATTTTTTTGTTTTTTGATTTTTTTTTTAATTTTCTAGAGATCTATTCAAGTGCACTAGGGAAGATCTCTCCCTAATGGAGTCACCAAAAAATGTTGGTGATAAAAAATTTCAGTATGGAAAATTAGGTGTCTCCACCAACGTTCACGTGCATACACCCCTCTATATTGAATGTTGCATCTCCCATTATTGAAAGAAAAATAATCTAATATTATCTATTGTTGTGGGTTGGCCAAAAAGGATAGGGATCACATAGGGACACTCCACTGAACCTATGGAAAAGTGCTTGTATGGGGTACAATGGGGGAAATTATAGTGATGTAGGGTGAAGGAGAGAATATGGGAAAGGAATTTTATTATTGTGCATAGGCCAATTACAGAGTTCACATGCAATAGCCAAAGTAGTTCATCATTCATTATGATATAAGATAATAACAAGATTAAACACATTGAGACACACAGTATTCATATGCATTAATCAAGGAATCCAATTTCCTTCTTGGTTGTTCAAGATAACTAAGTTTCACAAAGTTGCAAAAAGAGAGAATGGAGGAAACATGAGAAAGGGAAATGGAAGAAAAGTAGATTTTATTTCTTGTGTAGTGATGAGTACAAAAACTCAACCAATCTACAACAATTCATAATTGCTACCAGAATACTAACTTTCAAGATCCTTTCAAATGAAGAAGCCATCCAAATTTATAACAATGTGAATTGACATCTCATCTTCCCTCAAGTGACTATTTGTGTTCATATTCCACTTGTGAATTTTCATTTTCCATTAGAAAAGAAAAATTAAGTATTTATCTTATAATTTTGAGAAAATACTTTTACAAGTTTTAAAATATGTCACTTGAGTTAATAGGAAAAATACAATGATTACACCCAGCGAAGAATTATAAAGGAGAGAGAAGGAAGAGGGAGAAAATATGGAATGATGAAGGAGATGAAGGAAATCCACTCCTTGAAATGATCCAATTAAATACATTAATGTAGTTGTGAACTTTGAGTGGAGAACTCTGACACTCCATACTGAAAGAAGCCTCCTCTTAAATGGTGAAAACTTGCAATCTTGTGAATTGACCTCTCATTTTCCCTCACATGACTCTTTGTGTTCATATTCCACTTATTACTTTTCATTTTCCATTAGAAAAGACAAATTAAGTATTTCTCTTATAATTTTGAGAAAATGCTTTTACAATTTTGAAAATATGTCATTTAAGTTAATAGGATAAAATACAATGATTATGCCCATTGAATAATTATAAAGGAGAGAGAGGGAGGAGGGAGAAAAGAGGGAAGGGAGGAGTAGATGAAGTAAATCCATTCCTTGTGATGATCCAATTGAATACATTGATGCAGTGATAAACTATGAGTAGAGAACTCTGACACTTCATACTGAAATAAGCCTCCTCCTAAATGGTATAAACTTGCAATCTTGATCTCTTTTGCATAATGAGAAACCTCCCTTTGAATGATCAACAATTGCAGCCCATCAGAAACATCGAGTGAAGAAGTGAGAAGCACCAGATCACTAGACTACTATAGAAAATGAAGGATGCCCCCAAAATACCTGATCAAACCTTGAGTAGTTGTCACTCCTTTGTAACCGATCATGTATATAAACAAAGATTTGGGAGAACTTTATCGCTTCATGCAACCATGATGTTTCCCACTGGAGCATCCTCAAGAGCTCATTGTGGAATCAATTATCTATCACCATGGGGAAACTTTGAACTTTGGGAAGACATGCTTGGACACTTAGATGCTTTATAATGAATTAATTTTTCTTGATGGATCTTTCTTACCTTGAGAGATTCAACCCAACTTACTCACCTAGTCAACCGAGTCCAACTAGTTTGGCTCACTTTGAACATCTTACTAAGATCACTCATCTCACTCACCTAGGGAGGGTGGATGCCTTTGACCTGATTGAATATTTACAATGATGATCTATGAAGCTCCCAGACCTTTTTGAATATCCTCGTGGACTACACGATGCTTCTCTTTTGCAACTAATGCACCCTATGGTGTCCTTCTTTGTTCATGTACACCTCTGTGACCGAAGTGATACCTTGGGATCCCTGTGGAGGTTCAATTACCTCATTTGAACTTATTCCACTTTTGCACACACCTAGGAATATGTTGCAAAGTATAGAGATGACCATATATAGAACCAACTACAACTTATATCACACCGAAATGAGTATTTTCTATTTTTAGAAAATGTCATTTTTCAAATTCTTCACTTTTGATCACCCTTCTAGTTGTCCTAGATGTTCCTCGTACACAATGCCTTTGAAGGATTTTCCCTATGCTGTGAATTTACTATTTATAGTAATTTCTCATGTAGAGACTTAGTATTTTCAGAAATTAGCTTTCCCGACCTTGGATTTCGATGGAACCAACTTTTTTGATATGGTTTTTTCTCTTTCTCTCACATGTAAATTTTTAGCTTGATCTGATCTCTAGAACAACATGAAATAAAATTTTACAGAATGAGGGAATCAATTCGGGGTTTGTTCGTTGAAAATATGGAAACTGAATTTCATTTCTATCACTTGGGTTGTGAGGGAGTTGATTTGCAAGATATGAAGGTTTTCATTTCTGGGCTACGGAGTTAATTTGGTAAAAATGACCTACAATTATTAAAAATTTGCACTTTTTTATGAAATTTTCTCCTTTCCATGATCATGGGAACATGGAGGAATGAATTCAAAAGGAAAAAGGAATATGGAGGATTCTGTAAAAAAATTCCAGATTTCTAGTTAAAAACAAAGCAATGTGGGAGAAGAGTGAAAAAATGGGTACGTAATGGGTTTTATAAGCATGAGGGGGGGAGAGGAACTGGAGAGAACATTTTTTTCACCCTTTTCCCCTTGGAAAGGGAATAAGAGACACAAAAAGTGCACCTTAGCCCCATGGTGACAAGTGGTGGGCATGTGTTGCTTAGAGAGGGGGCTTAAAAATTAGCAACAAGTGCTTATCGGAGCCTCCTAGGATCATGTGGAATTTCCATGAGATATAAGGTGGGGGAAACACAATTTCTTGTCTCCCGTGTCTCCTTGGAAAGGGAAAAAGGGACACCAAAAGTGTTCATTAGTGCCATAGTGACAAGTGGCACTTGAAAACATTTCTAACTACGAGAGCGTTCATGAGAGAGAGATTGAAAATGAAGTTTTCGAAGCTCCTGGAGGTATTTTTGGGAACTTATTAATACAATTTTGACTGAAAACATCATTTGGAGAATAATTATATGGGTCTAAAGGTCTGGATCTTCTTTCAAACCCTTCAAAAATGACCTTCTTTCTTGGAATTTCCGAGTGTGCCCGCAGAAAATGAACTCCCTTGAGAAGTTCCAAGGGGTCATGAAAAATATGAATGTTCCATATTTTATAGGATCCTATTATCTTTCCAATGAGTTCTTTTTTACCTCCTAACTTCTTACAGATCTCCTACAATCATCTATCGATGATCAAGTACTTGTTTTGACTCCCTTCTCCTCATGGGGCCTGAGACTGGGTCATATGAAAAACCACAAGGAAGCGAGGGGGGAGGGCACATTTTATTTTCCCCATTGTCTCCTTGGAAATGGATGGAGGGTCACCAAAATTTCACATTATCCTGGTGATGATAAGTTTCAAGCATGTGTGAGTTGGAGCGGGGACTAGAAATTTGGCAAAAGGTGCTTATAGGAGGACTTCGAGGTCATATGGTGAGTCCATGAGGCTTAAGGTAGGGGGGACATTTTTCTTCCCCCCTTTTTCCATTGGAAAGGGATATGGGCACACCAAATTTTTAAATTAGCCTCATGGTAACACGTGTCACTGAAAATTTTTGGCTAAGGACAGAGCTTGTACCTTGGAGAGGAGCTTGAAGATGACATTGTCGAAGCTCCCAGATGAAATTTTCAGCACTTATTTATATTTTTTGAGTATAAAAAACATTATTATAAGAATGGGATGGATCTTAAGGTCTTATTCAGCTCGAAAACTTCTCAAAATGGCATTTTTGTTCAAGATCGTCAATTGTGCTTGCAAATAATGAGTTATGGAAAGAAATACATGGGTGTTGTGAAAAATATGACATCATCAGAATGTGGGGAATTGAATCATATTTCCATTGATATTTTTTGAACTCCAACTCATTCCGGAGCTCCCGAAATCATCTCCCAAAGCTCAAGTGCTTTTTCGCAGTGCAAACTCATTTGGCCTCAAAAACCCGCTTTTGTTGTACTTGCTCCTAAACCTCCAAATATTTCCATAATCTTCCTAAATCACTTTCACAATGATCTTGGCTCATTAATACAGCTCCCTAATTAATTTATGGCTTCATATTTTCTCTAAATAAAATACACCAACCATAAAAAGGCTAAAAATAGCCATTCCTAAGCCTCCTGAAAGATATGTCTTAAAGAACACTTTCATGGAAGGAACTTGTGAATTTTTAATCTCTTTGACACATGGTAAAGGTTGGAACAACACACATGAATACTTGAATGATATTGATAGGCCTGACACCTGGGAATAACTGATCTGGAGGAGTTACTAGTAACGTTTACGTCGACACTAGGGTAGAGTTGTCTTGTTTTCAAGTTGAATTTTGCCCTTGCAAAAACATAGGAAAATAGTGACCTGACCCTTATGTTTATTGAAACCCTTGTATAATGCATGGATTGACTCTAGTCTTTCCTAAGACATTTCTCTATGATATTTGCATGATTATAGATGAGTGAAGCTAAAATCTTTGATCTAGTTGAGTGTTTCATACTTTTAATAGGGACTACCATAGATGATGTATAAATTGTTTGAGAGTATTTAGGAAAAGTTTGATTGCTTTTGGAATGATGTTTTCGATAGGAGTTTGTGAGAATTTCAAGTGAGTTATGATTTTATAATTACTTTCTTATATAGTCTTAAATATGTGATATATTATGATAACGATGACATTGGGAAGATGAAATGACCCAGAGAATGATTTATCATTGAAATAAGAGTCAGTAATTGAGAATGGGAAAAACTATACAGGTTAGCCAAGGTCGGACCCAACATATTTACCCTTATGTATTGTTTTGGGCAAGAGGGAGAAAATCCTAAACTTAAAGTTGTGAAATGAATATCCAATTTTTGTTTCCTCTTTGATTGAATATTATTTCCATATTTTTAAATATAGGATTATGTAAAGATAAAAAAAAATTATATAATGGATTTAGATATGATGAGATTTAATTTAGAATGTGAGATTTTTTCTTCACAAGGATACAAGTTCAAACTTGACATTGTTGCACAAGGACAAGTAACCATATTTTAGTGTCTACACTTGTGCATATAGCTCCTTCATGGAATCAAAACCCATAACTTCTACAGTCACCTTTATCATCAAAAAATATGCCTAATGATCACACTCACCACATTGTTATATTTTTCACTCGTGCTTCAACAAAAAAATGTGTATCCTTGTAGGTGCCCCACCCACTTCATATGTCTCTTATTCAACTTTCCCTAGCTACTAATAAACTGCAATGTTTGATGGTCCATGTACAACACAAATTTCTTAGTAAACAAGAAAGGTCTCCACTTCTTCAAAACTTACACAATTGTGTAAAACCCTTGATCATAAAAACTATATATCCTCCTCAGATCATTCAACTTATCACTTAAATAATAAATAGGATTATCTTCTTATAGACTAAATATTGTGTCAAATGGCCATACCACTATCATCAACATCAACCTAAAATAATTTTGTTGTGAAATATGGCAATTCCAACACTAGCTTCTTTGTCACTCTATTTTTTAGTTTCACAAAACTCTTTTCTACACATGTACTATGAATTTCTTTGTATCCCCTATCATAGCCTCTGTAATAGGTGCACTCTCACAACTATTGTTTTGATGAACTTGTTGTAAAAACTAGCCAACCCATGAAAACTAAATGCTTTCAAAGCATTCCATGGTGATGGACAATCTATACTTATACAAACCTACTTAGGTTTCATTTTCAGTCCCTCAGTAGAAATAAAAAATCCCAGATATACTAACTCATTTTGCATAAAATTGCACTTTTTCAAATTAATCAACCTCTCCTTATGTAATATTTACAACACCTGTGTGATATGTAACAAATTATTTCATGTGTATTAGTGAAAATTGGAATATCATTTAGGTACATGATCACAAACTTACCTAATAATAGTGTAAGGACTTAATTCATCAACCTCACAAAAGTACTTAGTTCATTTATCAATCTAAAAAACATCACAAACCACTCATATAATCCTTCTTTGAGTCTTAAATGACAGCTTCCATGCATATCCTTCTCTTACACAAATTATATTGTATCCACTCTTTAATAAACGTAGTTAAAATATTTTGATCTACTTAAACAATCCATAATTTCATCCATGCATGGAAATGGAAACCTTTAAATGATGGTGATCTTATTTATGAGTTTTAAACCAATACACATATGCCACTCACCGCCCTTTTCAGTAAGAAAACTTTCGAAACTATAAACAAACTCAAAATATCTCTGATGATTCATTTATCAAACAATTCTTGGACTTGCCTATGTATCTCCCCATTTTCTTACAATGTTATCCTATAAGATGCCTTATTTAGAAAACTTGATATTGGAATTAAATCCATGCAGTGAGTGATGTATCTCACATGTGGTAATCCTTTAGGTTACTCACTAGAAACAACTTTTGTAAACTCTTCCAACATTTCTTTCACTTCATAAGGTATTACTTTCTCTCCATCAACTACTTTTACTATGAATTATCTTTGCACATACCTCGTTATGAACAAAAAAGATGCAATATCATACTAAATTGAACTTAGGAACTACTTACTTGAGAGAAAGAATAATTTTGGTGTTGCTTCACCCTTTCCCACAATGGACTTAGAGTGTACTTCCTTTTATCCTTCTCCATCATGTAGGTGTTTTATCAAGCATCATGTTTCACCTGCCATTCAAACTATTAAGGCCTACTGAGTAGCAAATGGCATACATCCATTGACATGATATTCACACCTCACTTTCTCATCATATCTCCAAATATATAAATTAACTATACATTATTATTTCACTAATGGTTGATGTCTCTTCTACAACCATGAAACCCTATATAGACTCAGAGGCTCTATTATATTCAATTTTGACTTACCCACCATCAATTTTGCCACCAAATTACTGGTTCTTATAATTTCCACTGTTAATTTAACGATATTTCCCCTAATTTACTTATCTTCCTTAAAAACTTCTTCTATACTCATGATCAAACTCTTTATTTTTCTAGTTTCAAAAATATGGACTTGAACATCAATGTTTCTCCCATCTCTAGTTCTTCTTCATGAAATAAAAATCCTATACCCCTGAATATATTTACACCTCCTCAAGATTTCCCTTCACTTTTCATTTTTTAACACAACTCACCTTCATATTATGTATAATTTTGTATACCCTTATCCTATTTGTAGCCTTGTGTGACCTTCCCCTATTTGTGGTTAATACTATGTTGTTTACATGACAAAGTTTTATCTACCTTCAGAGAATACTGATAGGATTATTGCATGGAATGAAATTGTAACATATTAAACTCATCCTAAATCACAACTCAAAATATATTAATATATCTAGATATCTTCTACACATCTTCCTCCAAATATCCCTCTATAATGGCGTGTTAGTAAACCTCCTGAATGTAATTTTTCACACTAATCTCTCTCTATCACAAACCTTTCAACCTTTGGAATAAACTAAGATGGTAAGTTGTAGGAAAATAATTTTCCTTGAGATTTTCCACCATGTTATCTCATTTCTTGATATTCTTATTTCCACGCTACACTCAATTGGTATGGATACGCATAACCTTTCAACTTCATTCACACAAACTTGAACTTCCTAGGATATCCCATATCTTCATTCTCAAATTATTTATCTATCTCTATTATCTAATCCATGATATTTTTTTTTCCAAACTAACAAAATAATGAATGGGTATCCAATCTTGGTTTGTTCCCTATTCCATTAATTGTGTGAAATAACTATCATTATTACCATCTTGAGCGCCCGCTTCTTCTGCATTGGCATTCACATATTCTACCTTCTACGTAGGTTTTCCTTCATCATCACTAATATATTTCACAATAACACCTCATCATCATGTGGTTTCTATGGCCTCCAAGTGAGCTTGCATGGTTTGCATCATTTCATCCAAGTCCTCAACTTTTACGCCCTAGTTTTGGTGTCCTCCCATCATATTCATCTAGTGTGCCATTTTATTTTCTATACAAATTGAGACCACAACACCCTTAATCTTATACCTAATAACCTTCTTCCTAGAATATTCCTATAATAACCTTCTACCTAAAATTCACACTATGGAAAGCCACAAAAATTTCTATGATATCTTCCTCACACATTTTACCCAACAATTACCTATTGGAGCAACAATTTTCTACCCACACTTTATAGTGTGGAAAACTAAAAATACTATCATGTTTCTACTTACAATGAAATTAATCCTCACTTTTATGTAAAAAAACACAAATGAGGTTAGGATTCTCGATTAAGATTCTGCTTACACCCCACAACCCTTAGAACATGTGTGGAACAAAAAAACAACAAAAATAAAAATGCACTAAAAAAGGATCAAATGGACACAAATTAAAACAAAATAAAATGTTTGAAATATATATTAAGAGAAATAACACCATTCTATTTATTTCCAATTGTACAATTATATACATTTAGATCATATATGCATTCTCCTCTCATTTCATGTCACTCAAGTATGGAAAATCCTCCATGTACTGTAACACAATACTCAATCTACTTACACCTTCACTATGCCATGACATGTCACATCACTTACTTTTTAGCCTTAAGCTTGCATCCAACCTCTACTTTGATTCCCTCCTTAAGCTTGCATCCAACCTCTACTTTGAGTTCCCAAAATGTGAACTACTTTCCTAAGGAAATTTGGATTCTACATATATAGATTTTCATGCCTCCTACTAAGACTCCTAAACTTGCACGAATTCAAATGAAAATTCTAAAGGACCCAACAAAAGACCTAAACAAAACTATCCATTAATTCTAGTTTGGTTTGCCAAACTAAGCTTGCAATAATTTAAAACACCAAAATAATAGTCTTCAATTTATTTGTGGACAACCATATAATATGAGAGTTATAGTTATATAGGTTATTGACATCCTTCATATAAGAAGTCAAACTTTATCACAACTAATACCTAATCCCTCATATCTCTATCATATGGATGTGTCACTCCATTATTCTCTCAATATACAAAATATCACTCAACAACCACTCTTGTTCTAATGGTGAGTAATTCTCACGTAAAACTAATTACATCTCAATATAAGCATGTATTAATAATTATTATTATACTCATTATACTAACCCATGGCAAATATAAGACTCACTAATGTGAGCACTATCCAAGATATTCCTAACACATATCCTAAGCCCAAGGACACAAATAATTCAGGTGTTAGAACTCAAATACCTGATTATAGTATCAGAGGGTGAAATCATCCATAAAGGGCAAAACCATCTTAACATTTCCACCATGTTCATGCAAACTTGCCTTGCACTCCATTTCACTATTCCAGATTTTATTGATCAAGTTAACAACACTTTGCACAACCCAATTTCCACAGTCTTGATCATCTTCTCAGCTTCTAAATATTGTACAACTTTGCAATCTTTCTAACCCTAACCCAAATCTAATTTATCGCATTTCAATATCTTGTTTATTTTCATACTTGATTGACAAGTATTCAAGGATTTGCATCTTTACCATATATTTGTTATTTATAATTTTAATTTATCACTACACATTTAATATTTATCTTAGTTAAATTAACCTTGATTTTTATTTTACACTTCCTCGTTACTCATGTTTATGATTCTTGTTGGATGTCTTTCAAGTCATGTTTGTCTCAAGTTGATTCAAAAAGTGAGATGATTTATTTACAATTGGTAAATAAGACATGGCTTCTACACCATTGTTTCTTTTCACTCCAACCAAACACAGACAAATTGGGTATCATTGAACCTTGGATTCAAGGAAAATGTCTTATTTCTAAATGGATTATCAGAGCCATATATGGTGATGAACCTTGAAAACTATGACATGAAGTGCAACTTGCCTCCAATTGAGGTAAGTGGGACAAAGTTTAACATTTATGATTAAAAAAAATTAAATGCCAAATTCTTCAAAATAGGAATCTCTCATCCCGTAGAAATCTTGACAAGAAGTGTCATAGCTATTAAAATGGAAAGACTTTTCACTTTGGACATGGAATGAGATTTTCCAATTCTTCAACCTAGTGGATCTGTTAATAACTCTCAATGACCTCCCTCTTGCCCTTGATAAGTCCTCGCATGGGTCTAACCTCTTTAGTAAAGGAATTTTTACCTTCAAGGATCTTTGGAATCCATTGATTATGGAATGGTTTCCTTGGCCTATTGTTAAAAAAAATCACCTTTCAAGAAACTATAAGTGCATCATTAAATTCATAATTTTGCCAATTATCGATAATTTTATTATTAAGATGACTTCTCGGATTCCATGTAACTTCAACAAGGATTGGAGATTGTCAAATGGAGATAGATTTGAACAACTTTCTCTTAAATTTATCTACCTCAAATTGGTTCTAGAAATGTTTATTCATAAAAGGTTAAATTAGAAATGGAAATAAAATCTTACTAAACAAACTTGGCTTCAACGTTGTTTCAATATTTAGAAATTGAAAGTTAATTTAGATGCACAACACCTTTCAGAGAAGGTTATTAAATGTAAACTACCTATTGCTAAAAAGATTATGTTCATACGAAATGTTAAGTTGGCATGTCCCTTTTACAAGAATGTTGAAACTAATAAAATTATATTATGAAATTGTAAAACTAACAAAAACATTTGGACTAAAATTATTAAATGTAGACTACCCTACTGTTGATCATTAAGATTAGGTACATACAAAATGTAAAGATAGCCTATCCCTTTTACAAGAATGTTGAAACTAATAAAATTATATTATGAAATTGTAAAACTAACAAAAATATTTGGACTAAAATTATTAAATTTAACTACTTATTCTTGATCATAAAGATTAGGTTCATACGAAATGCAAAGATAACAAGTCCCTTTTACAAAATGTTGAAACTAATAAAATTATATTATGAAACTGTAAAACGAACAAAAATAATTAGACTAAAATTTAATCACATCTAGCAACTCTTTTTAACCAAAGAAATAAATAAATCTCACTTTTAAAAAAAATGTTCTTCTTAGATTTAGTCTTCGCTTACAAAATGATTTCCAAATCTTTTAAAAAACTATTATCAAACAACTCAAAACAAATAGACGTTAGGCAATTTTTTTCCCCCGAAGAATGATCATTCAAAGGGTTTTAATCTAAAGTGCATTCTTCAATGTACTGCTCTTCAATATAATTATTTTTGAATAGTGTTACAGATGTAACATTAAAGTCTTCTTTTATCTTTGATTAAATATGTGATGATGATTAATGATGTATTTATAGATAGTTTTGTCAAGCCTCTCTTTTGTCGAAGCATAGACTACAACACCTATTCTTGGCATTTGTCAAATCAATGGAAACCAACAACGTCTTTTCCCATCTTTTTATAATTCTAAGATTATGCTTAATTAAACCCTTCTTATGCCTATATTTTTTTTTTTGGTCAAACGTCACTATCGGCCGATTCGCCGGTCACCACCACCATCATAAGCGCCGATGGTTTGCAGAATAATTGTCTTTGTTAAAGTGGGACACGCGTCCTGATGTTGACCGGTGACAGAAAATACACATGTTCCTTCTTCAATGCGGTTGCAGCAGGACATTATCCGATATTGTTAATGTATCTCGGGTCGGCGCCCATTTAACGAACCAGAAGCTTCGAGCGCGTCACATCACGTCCTCGTGATTCGTGCGCCTGCCTCGCTGGATTCCGATCGTACGGTACGGGGGACACTCGAGCGTAGAACGCGCCATTTTAACAACTTCTTGTCTGTGACGCGTGTCGGGCTGTTACGGGCTGATGTGATTACCCGAGGGACCACGGCAGAACCGGCGGCCTGCTATTTTATCGAGACTTTTTTGACAGCTGTCAGGACGGGCTACATCTACTCCAGTACCTGTATAGTTATAGCAAAGATATTGTGTTGAGTACGACATATGAGGGACCTACCACGGCAAAGATTTTTTTTTTTAATAGAGCTCCGCGGCGCTATGGTACGTTAAAATTGACGCTCCTTCATCCCTTCTGAACTTCCACCCTTAAAATACTCGTAATTAGTATTAAATACTTGATCGCCCAGTCTCCTCTCTGCAATACTTCAGCCAGCCGGTCATCTATACATACATAATTTCCAATTTCTAAATATTTAAGGAATTTATAGTTCTCTTCCTAATAAGTGGTTGTCACGAGATATGGCGGGAAAAAATTTTAAAAATTAAAAAATAAATTGGGGAATGGTCACTATTGCAATTATGTGGGTATTGTTCGAGCAGGGATTTATGTGGTGAATGATTTCAGGTTCTAATTCCTCGTCAAGGTTTGAAGTGATAAATTTGATGTGAACAATGAGAATGTAAACCAATTGAGCCATATGTGGAAGATTACTCTTTTCTATACTTTTTGTTACATTTTTTCCCACCTAAATGCCATGAATAGACTATGATCAAGTGGCACCATCGTTGTCTCTTCGAGTACACCATACGTAAAATGAGATTCTGCAGTTTACTCTATTCAACACTCTTTATGAGGTGTTTTCCCACTCAAAATATTATGAATGTATACCAAATCGACTAGCACTTCCAAAAATTAGATGTTGAAATTCACCCAACTATATATATATATATATATATATATAAGATTTGAATGCCAGCATACCTTCATTAAAAAGAACTTCATAATTTGAGTCAATTAACTTGTAAATGTAAGTCTACACCAAAACATCAAATCAGGGTTTTTTGGCAAGGCGCTAAGACATGTTTTTAATTTATTTTATCCTCTATCAAGTAGAGGTTTAAGTTTACTTGGCATAGACATGCCATTTTTGTATAGCAAGATTTGATCTAGGGTCGATAATGTTGTAAATGTAAGTCCACGCCCAAAACAACAAACCAAGGTGCCCATCAAGACGCATGCTATTGTTTGGCTTATTTTCACCTCTTTCAAAGGAAGGTTTAAGCTTGCTTGGAATAGGCATACCATTTTGATCTTGAGTCAATCAAGTTGTAAATATTATTTAATATATTTTTATTGTTTTCCGTCGGAGAATTTTTTGTTTAGATATTATGAGCTTATGTCATGAGTGATTTGCACCCCTGCTAACGTATCTAAAATTAAATGCGGTTGTTATACTTGATTTAACACTCAACTTGTATATTTTTTTAACATGTAATATTCTCCTACAAGTCGATCTTTACTATAAAAACTTTATGATTTTACTCTAATTGCACTTCAAGGGATTTCGGATTCAGTTTTAGGATAATCAAATAAAGATTTTTCTCTTGTATCCAGTTTATTACAGTGATTTTTTTATGGGGCTTTATCTTAGAAAATCCAATTGAAATTGACTTAAAACAGTGCTTGCATCCATATTATGCAAGTATTTTCTATATTATAAAGGTCAATCTTTCACGACATAATCCTCAATTGAATTTAATACAATTGTACTTGTCAATATTGTGATCTTTCAAGTGGTGACTATGATACACAAGGTTAGATAGATGACCAACTCTTCAATTGATTACTTCAAGTACCCATCTCAAGCATTCAAATCCTTTATGCAACTAATGCAACAAGGGATCAAATCTTGCTAGTATGTTGAAGTTTCCACTCTACTAGACCTTGGAAGTATTAGCATTGACAAACTCCCTCTTACATAATTTTGCAGAATGTATTCAAAAAGGGAAATAAATAGAGGTATCATACAGGAGATCTATAGAGCTTCCTTCAATGTAAATGACTACAGTCTTTTCACCCTCTTTCTTCAAGAACTCAACAATACTACATTACATATTTTCACATTCACATTTAGTTTTGGGATGGGCTAATCCACCCTGCAAGGTACATCTGGCGTCAATTATCTTACTCTTTGAGGGTTCATTTAGTACAACTTAAAGTTTGTTCACATCACCTCTACATATAGACAAATTAACATATTCCTTAGGGACGTCCATATTTATTAGATCTATTCTTTGGAGATGAAAAGCAAAAATCATTCTACATTTAGATGTTCTTCGTAGTATGAGATCATGGGACTATTATTTTCCCCTCTTCGTAGAATCATATAAGTTTCTCAAGAAAAGTTATATAGATATGGTTAGATCAATGAGGACATGACTTATTTTCACATATTTTCTTACTTGCATGTTTTGTTGTAAAAAAAAAATTAAGTTTGTTGGAGTTGCTTTTACATTCCCTATTCCTTACTTTATAAGTGTTTTTTTTAGTCCCCTTAATCAAAATTGATTTAATGTGGACATCATATCTTTATCTTTATCATTATCATTATCATTATCTTATCCATAAATAAAGTTTATAAATATGAAATAAAAATTTCTCTAACACAAATTTTATAAATACATAATGAATATAATGGGTATGTTTATATATATATATAAAAGGTTCCTTTGTGTTTTTAAATGTTTCATTCATATATAATTTTGGATGGTAAGAGCTTTGTTTTGTTTTAAATGTTTGACGTGGCGGTTATCTACTCTGTCGTATACCCGTAATGGTAAGTGACGCCCCGTCCCTTTCATTGGTAAGCCATCTATAAGGCTTCTCATGCAACCCAATCCAATCTCAAGCCAAATGCCCTTCTCTCGCAGAATTTTCAGCTACATTCTGCGCATTCCAGAGCCTAATATTCTTGGTCCATGGATTCCAGCGAGGAGGTGACATCTGGAAGAACTTACCCAGGCGAGCACGAATTAGAGGAAGTCGAAGCAGAAGTGGAATCTCTTAACAAAGAAGAAGAACAAGTGATCCTTGTTGGCAGGAAGCGCAGGGGAGACACCAGACATCCCCTCTACAGGGGTGTGAGAAGGAGACCCAATTACGGCAAATGGGTAACAGAAATTCGGCAGCCCAAGAAGAAGTCACGAATTTGGCTGGGGAGCTATGACAGTGCAGAAATGGCGGCGCGAGCTCATGACGTGGCTGCCTTGGCTCTGAGAGGAGCGCGGGCGTATCTCAATTTCCCCGAGTCGGTCTCGTCGTTGCCCCTCCCGCGATCATCGGACGCCAAAGACATTCAGGCGGCGGCGCTGGCGGCGGCGCTATCATTTCCGTCGCCGCAGCCAGCTGCGAATTCCCTTCCGTCCTACGTGGACGCCGACGTGGACGTGGACATGGAGGGTGACGTGGACGTTCACAACATGCTGTCGAGCATGGCGGAGGGTATGCTGCTCACCCCTCCTCGCTTCTATCAACTTTCTCCCGACTCCGATTGCGATTACGACTGCTCGCTCTGGAATTACTTTTCGTGACCGCCCACAACGGTTTTTGGACTGAATTGTTTATGCGTGTCTACCGGTTGCCGGTCGGAGTTTTAGGCTCTCATACGACCTTGCGCCGCGAGCCCACCAGCTTAACCGAAGTTAGGGACCCGTACGGCTTGTAAATATGCCACGTAGTTTATTCTATATATTTGTGTTTAAAATGGCCTCTTTCCCCATACTTGGCAGTTGCGCCACGAAGATATAATGACAACTGCGTATGAATTGGTTTGCACATTGTATGGTACTGTAAATATTGTATATTCACATTATTGTAATGCCATGTCTTATTCCGTAACATTTAACATAAAAAATGAGATTATTAATTTGCTATTGTTTTCTCGAGGTTTTATGTTGGGGCGATCCTTCTTATTTATGTGGGAAATGTGGTTTTATGTGAATAATTTCATTCATATTGTTTAAAATGAAAAAGGTCTCTGAATTTTTGAGTCCATAATGTTTAGGGAGAGGTTTTCCAGCAAAACTAGCGAGTGAGGGGCAAACAAAAAACCATCTGCAGAATTTTCTAGTCACTTGGATTCTCTGCTTGAGCTTTCCTCCCAATTTTTCTATAGGTTTTACTATCACTTAACATCTTTGCTACTATTAAAGTAAGTCTCTTAGTTCTTCTCTGCAGAGGAAAATAAAAAATCATGGGACCATGTTACACTTAAAAAATAGCTTACATTTTCTCTATATCTAATGAGAAAATTTAGCTTGCCCTATGCATAGGACCCAGGGTGAAAAAATTAAATAGTGTAAGTAAGATATAGAGAATAAATACTCACGATTTTTTCTTCATTTTTAAAGAGTGAAAATATTTAAAAGAAAGAAATCTTCTTTCTAAATATTGAAGGTTAGGAGGCCCTATATATTGAGAGTATCAAAAGTGTTTTTTAGAAAACGATGTTTAAGTTATCACAAAGGATCCCTTTTGTTAGTTGGACTTTTTTCTTTTAATTTAATTTATTTTTGTGTATTGTCCTGAATATGTCACAATTCACCTCCTTTCTTCTTTATATTGTATATTTTACACTTAACCAATCTTGACCTTTCGTAGACATTAATATGTAAATGAAATTATATCTCTAAATGATCATTTTCTAATATTAACATTGTTTATATGATAAATTGTCTTCCTCTAAATTGTTTTGATTACAACTCTTTTTCTTATATTTTAGTTTTTAGATTTCTCTGCTTCAATAATTTAAAAAGAAAACAAAAAACTATTCAAATATCTTTAAATTTTGAATATACTTTGTTATTTTTTAAAAAAACTTTTACAGCTCAAAGTGCCTTGTCAAGCACCCACCCTATTTAATTAATATTAATTGATTTGAGTTCTAACTTTATTCAAAATTAACGTATTGTTTCATTATAACATTAAAGCTTTCCTAACAATTACTTCCAAATACCCAATCACATTAATATTATAGATCTTGCTAATCTTACATATATATTATTTTAGAAATTGTATAGTGTTGTCTCTCGAATGTAATGGATGCCAGATTTTTTTAAATCTAAGAAGAGCTAGGTAATTAGCAACGTGGAAGTAACTATTGCACGCACTTCCTTAAAAAATATATGGCATATCCAAGCTGTACATTTAAAGATATATTGAGATATTTGACAAACTGAATGTGACACCGTAAATCAAATCGAATAGACTTGCAATAAGTATTTAAGGCATCCTTTTGCATTCTATAAATAGTTCCCTACAATGATAATGACTATAGTTATAAGATGCTGCCACGTGCTTCACGGGATTGAGATTTGACGCTCATTCTCCCCGTTTTTTAATTGATTTTTTATTTTATTTTCCAAAACGCACAAAAAGTTTACTTACTGTTCATTGTAGCATTTGTAAATGTGTATATTCTGTCAGAATAATTATGGGAATTTCAGTTTGTAATAACAGTTGTAAAACTCTATCAATATATTTATAATGGTAGTCAATTTACATAAAAGTTGTAGGCTTCAAATTTGGCAAAGATTTGATATAATTTAATTTATATATGTAAATGTTAAGATGGTGAAGATATGTGGGGTGCGTGGGAGGTATTAAGAATTATATTATATAAATTTGGAAGGTGGTTATGGGGCCTCTTCTTATTCATATGTGTAAGGATGAGGGCACAAGAGACAATATCTCTTGACATGTATATGTTTGGCTAGTATTGTGACAATCGTTCTTATTGTTTTTTATTTATTTTAAACTTAAAGATATGGTCCCCAAACTTCACATCTATATAAGTGGATATGTTTGACTAGTGAATAAAAGAGGTAGATCTTTCTCTGAATGTCTTGAAAGTGAAACCAAAAACAATACATTTCAAGGTTGTTGAGAGCCACACATCCCTTATTCAATTAACATTTATACCTAAAGTCAAACTAAAACGTGGCCCCAAAGAGTAACATTAGCTACCAAAAATTATTGAAATATAAAAGATATGCACATCACAAATTTAATCTGACAAGTAAAGGTCCTAGTGAAATCTCAATTGAGACCAAGTATTCTCACCCACTTTGTTGCAATGTAGGTCTATAGTGCTTACCCTATCCATCACGTAGTTTTGCAATCAACATTTTGAACCTATTCAAAAAATTGCTACTACCCATACTCGATCCCGCAACCTCCATTTCATAATGTCTATGTATTAACATTCACATGTGTGTTCAATTTGGAAATAATATGGCACACTTTCCTTTTAACTATTGTCACCACCAATTTTAACATTAAAAAAGGTAAATATAATATGATATTACATTTTTCGTGAGATAACACATTACATTGTTACTTTTTCCGTTACAACTAACAACAACATAACAATGAATAACACAAAATACTTTTGACCTAGCTAACCCGAATTATGCAAACTTACATAATAGAGTCTTCCTGTCCCTAGTGGGGATTCTATGGGCAATGTACTTCGTCTAAATTGAAATGTACAAAAAAAATTACATGTCAAACATTTTAGAATATTGTTTGGAGGACATATACTAATTCAAATTGGTGTAAATTGATAGTGCTATCCAAATTGGATATATTGCTAGCAATCGTACAAAAAATGTACGATGTGAACGCCGAAAGGGATAGAGGGAAGAAGGGAAACTAGATTGAGAGGAAAAACAGAAAAGGAAGATGGGTGTAGCAAAATGTGTTTTCAGGTGGAGAAGTGCATGGGAAAGGAAAGAGAAATCGAAGAGACAGTGGGAAAAGAAACCCTCTACAAAGAGCATGATATGTATGTAAATCAAAAGAAAGAGAAAACTCTTTTTGAGGAAGACGATTGTAGAGGGAGATATTTCAAATTGGAAGCAGTGGATGGAAAATGTTGTGGAGGCGAATACTTGGTTGAATTTGCAGCTCTTAACTTTATGGGGTTTCAAGAAAAAAAATGTAAGGGGAATTGGTATGCATGTTTCATAAGGCACGTTGGAGATGGGAAGACCTAGAGTGTACCTAGAATGTTTAGGTGGTGATTCCATCTAAAATTTAGGTAGGAGTTTATGTCTAAGTATCAGGTTAAGGAGTAGGGTAGTGTAGTATTCACAGAGTAGTACAATTTGGCCACAAAGACCATGTCTGTATCCAAATTAAGGTGAAGTAAAGGGGGAAAATAAAGAAATTTGGAAAATCCAACATGTTCCAACTTCAAAACATGGCCACAATTCCTACCCAAATTATATATGTTAGACCACTTGTATAGATAATGTGAGTAGGGGTTTCATATGAAATTGGGATGGGGGCTAGGTAACTATAAGAGAAAAGTATGAGGCACATAATGTGGACAAAGGTGAAGGACTCCCTAGTACATGTCCCACACCTACTTGCATGAATTATGGAAAACACATGAAGTAAAACCTTGCAAGGGGGATTCACTTGTGTGTCTTAATGGATAATTTAGAGACAAGGATATATCAATTGGACCTAAAACCCAAGGGTGGGGTTTAATTCAACAATCATTGATAATTGAGCCACTTTAGCCATCGGCCATATGAGCAAAAGGTGTATTTTATTTGTTACTGGAAAGAGGGATTTTGAAATAAAAACATGGGAATTAAATACATGCATGCCCCATGCCTATTCCACGATTTATTAACAATGTGGGAATTAAATCCATTCATGTCCCACACTTATTCCTTGGTTCAGATCATTCCTACCCAAATTATACATGTTATGTGTTCTAAATTATACACAAATACGAAAAGGGTTCTATAGATAATTGTGAGTAGGGGTTTTATATGAAATTGGGATGAGGGGTTCTATGTAGCTATAAGAGAAAAGAATAGGGGTTGTCTTTGGCCATGAGGCACATAGTCTTTACACGTGTGGACAATGTAGGTGAAGGACACCCTAGAATTAAATACCTACATGTCCCACACCTACTTCATGAATTATGGAAAACACATGAAGTAAAACCTTGCAAGGGGGATTCACTTGTGTGTCTTAATGGATAATTTAGAGACAAGGATATATCAATTGGACCTAAAACCCAAGGGTCGGGGGTTTAATACACAATTACAATTAGGGTTTCTATATAGTTATTAGTAAAATAAATATAGTTTGCCTCTAGCCGTGAGGCTCGTAGTTTTTTGTAGATGTAAATGATGTTGGTTTAAGTACACCTTAGAAGTGTGAAGGGAAATAGAACTTGATTTTGGAAATGGATTTTATTGTTTGACAGGTGATTTGATATGGCAACCTAGCAGTTGAAATTACTTCCCTGGGATCATGTAGCAAGGATGCATAAATGGAATGTTCAAGGAAGATAAAGACATAAATTGAAGGTATGAAAAAAAAATGTGATAATTTAATACATGCATGCCCCACGATTATTCCACGAGTTAGATTGTTCCCCCAAATAATATATGTTATGTGCTCCACTTTTTTTCTCGATCTCTCTTGCATCATGCACATGAACGCAATTAACATTTAAAGGGACAAATTTAAAAATGAGGAAAAACCAGTCAATGTTCATGTTCAGTTTCAAGCTTGAGTACTTGTAGGGGAATAGGTGATGTCTTAGTAAAAACATGGGAATTAAATACCTATATGTCCCACACCCATTCCCCAACTTAGATTTTCTTACCTAAACAATATATGATATGTGTTCCACTCTATCATCTTAAGCTTGTTCGTATTAGTAACATAAATGCAAGTTGTGTTTAAAGGGACAAAAAAAATTAAATGAGAAAATCCCCAAAAAAAATCCCTTTTCATTTTCAAGCTCGAGTAAGAACACGAGAAAAGTCGACGCACAAAAAATCATTGATATTCAAGTTGCTTGTTTTCTTAATTTAAGATCTAATGTGTTTAGTTTATGTTTAAGTAGTCCGTGTCTTGCAATATATAGTCGTGGAATAATTAGTTACTAAAACTATGCAATCTATTAATAATTTTCAAAATTAAATTAGAGTTCAAATGTGTTTAAAATTTTTAAAATAAATCTCAAAATTCAATTCCAACAAATCTCAAAAATCAATTCCAACGAAAAAAACTAAATTTATACCTAAACAACTAAATCAGTAGGATGTGGGTCTTATTGAAGGTGATTTTACGAGCTTCATGTACTATTCTTGACAGATTTTTTCTCATTGCTTTTTGTTTTTTGCTATTATTTTCAATGATGGCGTGTCTGATGGTATATGGAAAGAATAGATGACAAACATTGGGATTTAAATGGTGTCATATAAATTCTGAATTACAAAGTGAATAAGCAACATTTAAATGATATATAAGCTTTGAGTTATGTATACATTCAATGCAAATCTAGAATTATTACTTTATTTCTCTCATTTTTACATTGAAAATCACAATGACAAGGTACATTTAACAGCCAACCACAAAGAAGGTGCAATCTATCTTCCACAACAAAAATTTAATAATATAGTTAAGAGTAAGCGATTTTCACCATACAACAAACGAACTCCCTCTTTTTGGTCCACGTAGGGTCCCTGGATCAGTGAAGGAGTGGAACCTAGAATATCCATGTGAAAGTGGCCCCCTCGTCAAGGAATAAAGATGATGCTTTAACAATAATAATGTTGTTTCCCAGCTTCCATGTCTATAGTGCCTCGACCAACATTAAAAATCCAAACCGCATCGTTTTCAGAAATTTCACATGAGGAACCATCATTTCCTACTGAGCAAACAACCATTACTCCTTTGTTGATTGTCACAAAGGCTCTTAGAGAGATATTCCTGGTGTGAGGGGTATTGCCACCTCACTAGGTGAGTCATATCACTTAGGTGGGAACATGGATCATAGGTGTCATATTAGTTATGATAGATTCCCTCGTGGAATATGGCATATGTGTAAGTATGTGTTATAGGAGTTACATTCCCCTTTTGGAAAGTAACTCCTCTTCTTTGTCATGGAGGCATCATTAGTTGCATGTGAGTTATTAAGCACTCCCCAATATGTACACCTCTCTTCTTGATCTATGAGCATGGGGTTGAGGATTTTTCCTTGCACATCTATGAGTTTGAGTCTTGTTTCCCTTATTGCATGCACATTTCTCTCATGGTTGAGTTCTTGCTTGTTGAATTGTAGTCACAAAATTATGCACTTTAGAAATTTATTTATCCCAGTTTCACACTACTATTTAGAAGGTTCTTGAGTGAAGAAAGTACTAATTAACCCCCATCTTTTGGTCATCTTATTTTACTTTTATTTCATCATTTCCGCACATTTTTATCTACATGCTCATTTTTTTGGCATTTTCTCGTCATTTTAGCCTTGTCTGGGGCACCCAGGGTAGTATTGGGGCTCCCTTGGGCACCCTGGTCCTTTTTCTACTTTCCCGCCACTTTTTAGGCTCTTTCTAGCCATTTTTCATCCTTATCTTTTTGGTAGTTGACCATGTCGGGGTTAATTACGAAATTAGATCAAGGGAACCCTATAAATATAAAGTTATAAGAGCATAATGAGGGACCTAGCATCACCTACGACTATCACTCATCTAGAGTTGCATCCATTTATTGCATTAGCATCCACATAGCTCCATCATCAAGGCACAAGCTCGAAAGTATGCATCACACTTCATAGGGGGAGGGATTATATTTTATTCCATACACGCATGCTATTACATTTTCTACATTTAGTTATTACTTGTTACTTCACAAAGTACGACTAACACAAGAGCACCTAGGGCACGACATGCACACACTCACCAAAACTACATTTGGGTCCAAAATGTAGTGCAGCGCTCAGAGTAGTAAGTCCACTATTGTGGCAGTTGAGGTCAATCCGACCCATTCATTTACATTTTCTATTTTTAGGGTTTGATATTTCTTTTGGTCTTCTTGTAGGTCTTCCCTTCATCTTGAGTTATTAGCAACATTGAGCATAGGACAACGAACTAGATGTGACACACAGCGAGGGATGCAACACACAACGAGGGTTTCAAACCACCTTCTAACTCTGTGAGAACCATTTGTAGAGCTTTTTCGCAGACCAGGGCACCTGTTCTACATACTAGAGTGTCTGAGGGTGCCCCAATCCCTTCCTAGGCTCTCCAATCCCTTCAGATCTCCCAAATCCAACCTTTTTGGGACCTCTGCACATTCATTCTTGATCCCAAAATTTTTAGTCGGACCTACGACACTTTGTGACAGTCATATGTTATCAGCTGAGTTCTTTCATTACCTTCTTTCTTGCATATTAGGGTTTCATTTCCATTAGTTCAATTATATAAGTACTTCATATTGCTTTAACACATTTATTTACAACATTTATGTCCTCTTAGATTAGATTAACTATCCCCAACTTACTTACTCCTTGTTAGTTAATTTTAGTTAATCATGAATCTTGAAGCTATGTCATTCCACAATTGAGTGTAACTCTTTGATGCACATGGATTCCCTCCATGTATTCTTCCTTCTTCCCTCTATCATGGTATGAGAGCTTGGGGATCGGAATTGTGGTGCTCACTTCAATTTCTCACTATTCATCGCCTCGTAGTTTCATATGCAAGCCCTCTTCCTTGCTTTGTGCTCTTCTTACATTTTTAAGGAATATTGTACTTTGTTTGTGTGTAGGATCAGGTTCAAAATTGTTAAGATTAAAGGTGCAAAGTTTTTGTTTTTGAAAGGTTGGAGAGCTGACTTTTAAGGACCAACTCGGCCCCAGCTCGTCGAGCTAGGAACTGATTTGTCCCACATCTTGTTACATTACACCGACCGTCACTCACCGCCTTTCCCTTTTTTGACTCACCGAGTCAGTGTTGTGCATTGTTCAGTCTATGGGCTTCTACTCGTTCACAGCTCGTTGACTCATTTGCATTGCATTATGGCTTTCTCCTATGTGTGTGCTTCCGTTGCCTTGGTCCCCTCGCTCTGACTGGTGACTCAGCGTACACCTGCATAATTTTTGTAGCTCGTTTTTGCTCCTGCATTGGACCACCAGCTCAGACCTTGCTTTTGCATTGTTCGTGGTTTAAACGACGTGTTCCTCATGCATGCTCTCGTGGCTCATGATTTGGTGACTGATGCATTATTAACCGCCGCGTCTATTACACTCACGGTATGCATCATCAATTCGAGTTCGTTGCTTTGGTTCGACGACTCGGTCGTGGTCATTTTGCCCTGGTTCTTCGTGATTTGCATTGTTGTTTGTCGTCGACTCTCGTGACTTGGGCATCCGTCTTACAGTGATAGCTCAGCCTGCATTTGATCTCCAACCTGTGCAAAGCTCATGCCTTGTTTCGAGCCTCCATTCAACTCCGCAGCCATGTTGAACTCCTCCCACCCTTGTTGCACTCAGCTCACAACCTGAGTTTTCTCTACCTGGCGAGGGTTATACTATAATTGGAATATCTGCAACGCTCACTCTTATCAATCTCTGTGCTTGACAGTTTTCGCCAACACATGCACTTACCTCGTTCGGTCGTTTCAACTCCTTGGAACGTGGATTTGCGACCTGGGATGAGCTATATTCGGTCATTACAACATAGAGGTCACGACACAAAAACAGGTCGTCCGGCATCGTGGACTGTAAAACCCTATTATTATTATTATTATTATTTTACACCTCCCACCGACACGTGGCCTGCTCTCCACCGTACTTAGCGACGTGGCTTCGACCCTTGACACATGGCATCGACCCCCCTATCGGCTTGGCTAATTTAACCTGATTCGTCGGCAAAACTGCCACGACCCAGCTCGGTTGACAACCTTCCGACTCGGTGCAAGCCTCAATCCACGTAGCTTGGGCAACTCGCCCATTGGCTCAGCGAGCCCATCCATAACCCAAAAACTCGGTCAAAGACCCCCTGCACTAGCTCGGTCCATGTCATCCCTTTTAATGTTTTAAGGTGAAAAACATTCATTTCTTGGCATTATAATATTTTTGGATTCATTTTGCTTGTTAAATTATGCCCCTCCTACGAGCGTCTAAGACAGAGGGCGAGGTCTGGGGTTGGCAGGAGGCTAATCCCCCCTCGCAAGTAAAACAAACCCTATATGAAATTTGATGTCATTTCCAACAAGTACAAATACAACCCCCTTTGCACGTGTTTCAGGTACTTTTTTAATCTATTTGCAAGGCTTATTGGTTTTTTCCATCAGTTGCAGGAATCATTTTTTTACTCTAACTTTTGAGCAGTCACTCAGTTTTGAGCACTTCTTTAGTCAAAATTGCATGATTTTTTGCACACTACATGATGGTATTGTCATTTTTGTAAACACACTACATTATAAAGTGTCACATTCTAGGGTTTCATTGCACTGCTTGTTTGGGCTTGTACATTTCGCACTAAGTTATAAAGTGCCATTTGGGATCTTTTTGGGGGTTTATCTGCATTATGGATTTCCATCGATCTGTTGTTTTACTCTATTATGATAACTATTCAACATGGAAGGAAGGCATCGTTAGACACTGCATTGTGCATGGTTTTCTACCCTACCTCCATGGTCTTATTCTTGAGCTCTCGATCCTCTACAGAAGGATGAGTGGCTTAACTGCACTGATGAGGTCTATGGCCTTCTCAGTATTATTGTTTCTAGATATTTCTGACATTTTTTCAAGCACACGGAGTGCCCTTTCACTACCTAATCCATTATCTGACAGTTGCATGGCGATACTACTTCACCATCTAAGAGCGACGCTTCCCTAAACCACTCTTATGCCTCTATGGATTCTCCCCCTTCTCACATCCCCTCCATTGTTGAGTGTTCCTTTATTCCTATTGCATCCTAGGATTCCCTTGTTGACCGTCCACATCAGGACCTTGCTTTTGAGACCACTCACACTACTGCTACCACTACAGAGCTCATTGTTGACCATGTTCATGCTTTCATTCAATCTTCGCACTCGTGTTCCATTAGAGACACTTTCTCTGAGACAGATGCGACCGTTGCCCCTTGTCCTCCATCACATCTTTATTTCTCAGTTGATGACACTCTCCTTACACTTGTTGCTTCCATCGAGTGCCATGATGTTTCACCTTGGCCTTCAAGTAGCTCTCTGCATAAGTCTTCTCCTTCTACTACATGTGTTGCTTTGCATACTCCATTTGAGTCATCACACATCCTTGAGGACCTTTTTATCTCTTTCTTTGAGAGTGCTTCCCTAGGGACACTTGTCACCTCCACCATTTCAAAAATTCTTCACAATCCACCTCTTCTCATGGGTGTAACGACCCACGAATTCACACATGCTAAACAACACAGTAAAATATAGGATAACTTTTTTTTTGACTTACTTGGCACATAACACGACACAACATGTCACCACCAAGGTTACAACTAACTCTGTGAACAACTCGATATAAGGATGACCACAAAGGTAACACGGAAACATTCACACCCATCAAGGGTAATTCACTTTTCTTTTTTTGACAAGACAACATAGAAAACCACCACATAACACACTTACAGTTAGGGCAAGCCACAGTGAGAAATTATTAAAGGTTATTTATTTTAATAAAACATCCTTCAATCCTTAACTTACGTTTTCCACGACTTTGGATATGATTCATACAATTCATCTTACAACGCTAAGTTTCTTACTTTTACACTGAAGAGAATTTTGCTTTAAGTCTTCTCTATTATGACATTTATTTGTTTAATTTGTTTATTTAGTAAAAGGGGTAATTTAATTCCCCAAGGCCATCTATTCACACTTGCACTACTAGAACTCGTTCATACCCTTATAACAACATGGGTTCGTGTTCAACACACTTAAGAGAAGAAATACAAAGCACCTTGGAAAAAGTTAGAGGAAGAAGGTTGAGTTGAATTCATCTTTAAGACCTCATTAGTTATCACCAGGATTTAATTGAAGCTTGAGAATTTATCCATAATTATTAAAGATTTTACTTAGGCTTCACTGAATGAGTTTTACAAAAGAAAACAATTTACCTTCTAAATGGCTGAGAGATAGATTATGTGGTTTCTAAATTGTTTTCTCCTACTTATTAAATCTTATTATCTTCTAGAAACTAACCATTGATTTCCCTTAAGCTCGTTTAAGAATTCACCATATAAGGATAATGTTCACTAGCCTAGCTAGGGTTAGCAAGTTATATAATTTTACTTTACAAGGATAGTTTCGTCTTTGATTACTTATGGAATTACTTGTTCTCAAGTAGGTCACCTCTACATTAATTTATTTGAATATAAATTTTAGTTTAACTTCTATAAGGGTTAACCAACCCATTTTATTTTATTTATAACACATTGTTACTAAGTCTTAGAAAGATTTAACTTAACATTTATTCTCAAGATCAAAGTTTAACAATACTCATTTACGAAAACAAAACAAGGTTACATCAATTCTTAGAATACCGATAATCCATTAAGGTCACTCAATCAAGTGGTAAACCAATTTTCTTACATTTTCAATGATAGTCAAACGATCCAAGGTTTCCAAAGTTAAGATGACAAAGTCCACAATACATTATACTAAGACACTGACCCTCTTCTAAAGTTTCCACTGGACCTTATCAATAGTTGAACAACATAAAAAGGATTCATCCAAAAGAACTTCTCAACTGAAGTTGATGCAAAAATATACAAGTCTATCCCTCATCTACTCGCATAAGCCATCTGCAACAAATTTTCCACAAGAGTCAGTTCGCGAGAACTGAGCAAGATAAGGCTACACAAAGCCACAATAACTATAATCTAACAATACCATGAAAGGAAACACTCTATTACATGAATTGGGTAACTGCTCTAAACACTTACAACACCTCAAGTTATAATAAAGTCTCTACCATGCCAATCAAAGATGAAAGACCTTGTACTTCAGTTATAAACAAAAGCAACAAAAGTATAACAATCATACAAGAATGGCCCTTGGCCCTATAAGAAGAAATAAACAATCTAGCATAAACATGATTCCCATCAAATAAATAATTAATTAATTACAAGATTGAAAATCGATATACAGACCAACCATCTAAATTTATCAAAAGGTACCAAACGCATAGGCTAAAATATTAGATTTCTAAAAAGACAAGAGTTGATCATCCCAAAAAGGAGGAAACCACGGTGTTCAAAGATCAACATGAAAAGCCAAGCATGATAAAATTTTCAACCCTATAATCACTTAGAGTAAATGACTGAAATTAAATACACAGACACGACACGACATAAGTTTCGAAGCGAAGGCAAAGTATATTAGACTTGACCATTAACTCCCAGAGATTCCCCAATCATTCAAGAAGGGTCAATGCCCTTATAGGCTAACAAAAACATGCAAGAGAAGAAGGGGGTTCCATCAAACAAGAGTATATAAAACGTCATCCAAAATTTTATATCACTAAGGATTTACAAACCTCCACAATAATTCTAAAGTTTGGTTAATTTAAAATAAATTACCTCCTTTCCACATCAGCAATACTATAAGGCAACCCTTGATAACACAATCAACTATTCAAACATAGGTACAAACATAAATTACTAAGTGTCGTTATCAAAACAACACCTTCCGCTATAAATCCATAATACTATCAATTGCAATATTAGTTTTTTTTTTTCAAGGTTGATAACATTCAAGATAATTTCCATCACGAAACATTAACGTAATTACTTGCATAAACAAACGACCAATCTTAATTAACAACATTAATATTATAAAAGATAAAAAAGAAACACAAGTTAGGAAAATAGAATATGCCACCAACAATCTTCCCAAGAGAGAATTGGACCAAAACAATTCTAGTATTAGCGGGGTACTGGATTTGTACAATTTAAACCTCGAACTTAGCTGATCTAAAAAACTAGTTACGGTTCAAGTTGATAGGGATGGTCAAGGTACTTCCTGAGGATGGCTTTAAAATCCTAGAAACAAGACTGAAGATAACACAGGAGTCTAAACACGTGAGGTTTGAAACGCGTTGCACACAAGCTTATTCATTCTAAAAAATTTAATACCGAAACTCTTACCCCGGCTAGCCCAAGCATTGATCACTCCAATCCTACAACCTTTCTTTCCCGATGTCAAAAGGGTTATCAAAGGGGTTTGAAAGAGAGTTAACAACATACGACAAAAGACAAAGAAAAACAAACTCGGGTGATAGGAAGGAGCTTCATAGTTATCGCAAGCTTACTTTAATGACAACGAAATACTAGCTGGAACAACATAATAAATTGAAACTCAATCATAAAGAAGAATATATATAAACAAAAAGATGAAGGTTGATCACTCGAGAAAGAAAAACATAACACCCAGAGGAGGGGACACATGCATGCTTTCCACTAACACACTGACAACGATAAAAGCTAAAAACAAGAAGGAAACAAGTAGAAAGGAGAGATATCCCAACAAGGAGTCCAAATGACAAACCAATTCAAGGAAATGGTGGTTCGATTTCACGATAATTTAAAAATATAGAAACATTAGCAAAGTGTAGAATTATCTTGCATGTTTCTCCAGCTTTTTGCGTGGTCCACACTCTTCTCACGGCTAAATCTAGCACATGAAGTTACAACCAGGGTACGGAGTCCCCAAAACATAGATCTACAATATTTTGAAGGAAACATGGTATTCTAGGATGCTAAGATAGAAATTTGAGCATAAAACGACTTGATCAAGACCCCGATTCCACCATATACGACTAGCCAAAATGGTTTCCAACCCGCTCATCTCACCCTTGAGTTGTAGCACCTTGGATTGCATGCAAAACATGGGAGAGTAATATAAGAGGAAGGTGAACTGCCTGAGCAAAGTGCCTCAAAGAGATGTGGCCTTGAAATGACATGACTGCAGGAAAAGCATAATAAGACCAGCAACCAAAAATGACCTAGAAGAAGAATATAGGACCAGATTTCCCTATTACATGTTCTCTCTCAACTATATATCCAGGACAATAGTATTAACAACCAAACCATCAACTATTAAAAAAATAAGAAGCAGTTAATTCTTGTGTCAAGAATAGGACAAAATTCTATATAGAATGCATGTAATGTTTGTCTTTGCCGAGGAAAACAGTTTCGTAGAAGGAACAAATGTGACACTTACAAGATGATAGGCATATGGAGCTTTTCTTTGATGCTGGAACTGCTTTGCCATGATGGAAAATTCAATGGGGCCCCATTCCTATTCTTCAAAGACATTACTCAAGGCTACTTTATCAACTATGTGGTATTAAAGAGAAGCTCTACACTAGCTAGAAAAGAGCTATAATATTGATCTGCACGTGAAATCCCTACCCTCGTGTTGTTGTTTGTGTAGGCATACACAAGGCCACTGAACAAACAATATCTTCCAAAATAAGAGGTAGCTCTTCTGAATTTCTGAATCTCCAAATAAGACCTCCATGTTCTCTCCATCTTTTTTTTAGTCAAGGTAGCAAAATCTAGTCCATTCTTTCACTATTTTACACCTAGATCAATGGCCTCGTCATGCTTACATAATTACAAAACAATGAAAACAACCCCCACAAACCCACACCAAGCACATTCCTACGGCCAGACCAGGCGTTTTTAACCACCGAAAGAAAATAAATGCAGAGAAGACAACTTCCAGTTTCCTTCCATTAAACTGAGAGCCAAGGCATGATGTGCGAAAGAAATAAAGAAATAAATGGGAGTAGGGTAGGTTTCATCAAAGCGATGGTTAGCTCTCCTACCAGCTGGAGTCCTTCACGCGCTTTTCTTAAAGAAGACAAGATGGAATGACATGTATTCCACCTCCATACGCATATAACTACAGAACAGGTCCTTTCAACAATCAAAATAAAATAAAATAAGTGTATTACGGCCAGCATGGGAAAGAATAAATGGTGGGTAGGTGGATACCTCCACAATTAATAAAAACATTTTTATCAGCAAACGCTATATTTACAAGGCTTGCAACGACACCTAGACGGCTAAGGGGGAACATTAAACATTAACACGAACACCACGCCTTAAACGATGGTGCCACCAACAACAAGCTCCTTTTATGTGAAACGAGGCTCAGGCACGAGAGCGAATAAAGGCAAAATAAAATGGCTTAAAGGTAACTAATAATATTCATGAAAAATCAACACAAAAATATAAATTAATCGTCAATCAGCAATTAAATACTAGTATTATTATTATCATTATTATTATTATTATTATTACAACCTAAAGTAAGATAATAAGAATCAGTCAATATTAATAGCGATCAACAGGTAGCTCAAAGAAGCGAGAACAAGATTTTCCTTTAACAGGATAATCGTACATGACGATATAGGATCCACAGTTGAGGTGTCGACAATGACCCAAGAAGGCAAGAAGGAGAGGGGGAGGGTGCAAAATCTTCACTGTGACAAAGAAGAATTCAACAATGGTCAACGAGATCACACACACAATCCTCCCATGTTTAGCCAATAGGGTCGTCATGTCAAGAACTAGGGTAACGTCGAACGGAGCGTTACAGTGGGTCCCTTTCCGAGGGTCATTGGTCCCCCACCCTCTTCTCTCTCTGACATGCACATTGTCATGACATTACCTTTGCCTCATGTGATTTCTTTTTCCAGACCTTTGTCACCTTCCAATTATAGATCAAAGTCGTATTTCATAGTACTGTAGGCTTCTTCTTCGTTCGTGGAGTGAGCCGACTTCCAGTGCTTCTTTTCTATCCTTCCCAAGGGCAAGAACATTGTTTGATGCAAGCATATTCTCTTCAGCCTTTGCGCAAATGACCACATCATTGACACACTTCTTAGATGACCCTCTTGTTCTCTCTTCTTTCTCTCTCTACTCTGGAGTATGATTGTATTTGGGTACCTTATCAGACCATGTTTTTGGGACCCATTTCTTCTCTTTTTTCTCTAGTCTTCTTGAGTTAGTTTGTATCTCTTTAGGGGGAGTTTTTTCCTAGTGGGTTTTCTCATTTCACTCCACTTTTCAAGAGTTTCTTGTACGTGGTTACCTTATCAAGCTTAGTTTCTGGGACTCATTTTTTCATTCTCTGTGTGTTTTTCTGACTTTCCTTACCTCACCCTAAGTTACGATGAAGGGGGGTGTTGGTGTGAGGTGTATTGTCACCTCACCAGGTGAGTCATCTCACTTAGGTGGGAACATGGATCATAGGTGTCACATTAGTTATGACAGATTCCCTCATGGAGTCTGTCATATGTGTAAGTATGCTTCATAGGAGTTACATTACCCTTTTGGAAAGTAACTCCACTTCTCTATCATGGAGGCATCATTAGCTGCATGGGAGTTACTAAGAACTCCCATATATGTACACCTCCCTTCTTGATCTATGAGCATGGGGTTGAGGATTTTTCCTTGCACATCTATGATTTTTAGTCTTGTTTCCCTTATTGCATGCACATTGCTCTCGTGGTTGAATGAAAATCTTTGATGCTAATGGATTCCCTCAAGGTCTTCTTCCTTCCTCCCTCCATCAAATACCGCTATGAAAAAATGGAACATAACCTAAGTAAAAAAGAAATAAAATGCTCTGTCGTTGATGACCAATGTGTACAATCACATGTGGATTTCATTTGATGAACCGATCTCGCACATGGAATCCCCTGGGTGAATAGAAAGAATCCTAGTAAATACAATCTAAAATTAATATTAGGGTCATTTATACAATCTAAAATATGGGTAATGGCGCTTACAATATGATGTCAGATCCCCTTGAACTTTCTACTCGTAAACACACCTTTCAGCGTAAATATATGAAATAAGATATATATGTTAAAATTGAGTATTTTACTACTTTCATTTTATTAATCCTTATAAAAAGACAAACCATCATATAATATGGATAATTTAGTGGCACGAATAAGAAAATTCATGGAAAAAAACAAAATTAACGAAAATTTCATAAATTTCTCAAAAAGTCAGGGGGCAAGCTTTTCACTATGAAAATGGCTTTCAGCTCGTAAATATTCACTTCCAAATATTTTTAAAAACATAATTATTTTATCTCACACAAAAAATGAATTGAAATCTAATAAACAATTGGACATATTTATAGCGGGTGGAAACGAAATAAATATTGACTATTGTAAAAATAAAGAAATTGTTTCATAAACTCTTGGTCCATTTTTTTGGTTGATTTGGCAATGCTCTGTCCAGTGTCAGCACCCCCCCCCCCCCCGCTCCCCCCTTCCCTCCACCCCTACTCCACCCCCGAGTCTAACTTATACACCCTCAAGTCTAACTTCTACAACGTCTTTGTCGTAATAAAGGAATGAATTACCCCACAACAACGACCACAACCAAGAAAAATGTGAACCTAAATCAAGAACATAATTTGTTTGCATATGCAGTTGTAGATGGCAAATATAAATTTCTCTATAAAAAATAATAATATAATACTACATAACTATATTAAGAGTAAGCACTTTTCACCCTACAACAAACAAACACCCTTTATCAACTCGTTTGTTTTTTAAGATAGATAACATGATATCTTTGCAACAGTTACATGTTGTATAATTTCTCACTATGAATTTATAATTCCAGAAAATATGCATACCAACTACTCTGCACATATCTCTATTAAGTTTTCTAGAATACCGAACCACAATAAACACGCCACCTATCAAATTTTGATTTCCAACGCTTGCAGGTTAAACATGGTACTTCAAATTGACGTGGACATTGACGAAGATGGGACAACGTGGATTTTGTAAGTACATGGACTTCAATATGGCCAAAAACATGGACAAAACTAATTAAATTATGTTTTCAGAGCCCCCCGGGATTTCTACCTGAGACAACAGATCACGAATAAGAAATTTCATGGTAAAAAAAATTAACGAAAAATGTCATAAATTTCTCAAAAAGGCAAGGGAAAGAATTTCGTTGTGAAAATGTCTTTTAGCGTAAATATTCACTTCCAAATGTTTACAAAAACATTATTAGTTTCTCCGACATGAAAAAGGAATTAAAATCTAATAAACACTTGGACCTATCTAGAGCAGGTGGAAACGAAATAAATATCGACTATTGTAAAAATACAAAAATTGTTTCGTAAACTCTTGATCCATTTTTTTGTTGATTTGGTGATGCTCTATTCAGTGTCAGAACCTCCCTTCCCCCCACCCATACTCCACCCCATGAGTTTAACTTATACAACGACTTCACCATAATAAATTAATGAAAGACCCCACAACAACAACCATGACGAAGAAAAATGCGAACCAAAATTACGAACGCAATTTGTATGCATATGAAACTAAAGATGCAAAAAAGAAATTACTCCATAAAAAACAATAATATAGTACTACAGAGCTATATTAAGAGTAAGAGCTTTTCACCCTACAACAAACAAACTCTCGTTATGAACTCATTTATTTTTAAGATCGATAACACAATATCTTTGCAACAGTTATGTGTTGTATAATTTCTTGCTATGAATTTCTTATTCCGGAAAATATGCCTACCGATTACTCTACGTACATCTTTGTTGATTTTGCTAGCAAACCAAATCGTATTAAACATGCCACCTGTCAAACTTTGATTGCCATCTCTTGCAGGTCAAACATGGTACTTCAAACTGACATGAACATTGACAAAGACGTGACGATGTGGATTTCACAAGTACATGGACGTCGATACGGCTGACGACGTGGATGGCACCAATTACAGTCTATTTTCAGAGCTCCTGGGCTTTCTACCTAGTACAATATTGAATTTGGTCTAAGCTCAAATTATTAAACACATGATTATTCATTTTGTATATTACAAAAATATATAGGAGGATGGACTCCTGATATGGAGGAGTCCTAGTTTAACTCCTACAACAAACCACCATATTAGGTGAGTTTTTCAAACAACTCACTTAACACTAATAACATATATTAGTGTATTGTTATACTAATATATTCCACACATTAACATGATATTTACCCATACAATACTAATGAAGCACTAATATTCCTGACATTACCCCCTTAGTGCGAACATGGGAATAAAGCACATTTGAAGAACTGGGAACATAATCGTATACCTCCGCATACTTTTAGGTCTGCACACTATTGGCTTGGATCTTGTTGTTTAGATCTTGCTGCACATAACCATTTGCTTCACCACAGTGAATCTGTTACCGGATGATCACACTTCCACCAATACACCTTTATACGCGAACTCAACAGTTCTTGCTTTCACTTCCAATGAATGTTCTTTCAACGGCCAATCGGTGAAGAATTCTGACAGTCGAAGAATCTCAGTAATCAAAGGATCATTCCAGTTCAGCTGCCCTCTTATAGAACTGTTCTTAGATTCCAAAATGTACATTCTCCTTGTTTCAATCATAACAAGGGAATGAAACCACACACCATTTTATTTTGCACCCACCACACAACTGAAAAATAGATGCCACCATACCAAAATGCAGCCCTGTCATTGGTGACTAGCAAGAGGTGCTAATCACCCTCCATCCTTTGTTGCCTCCAACCTCCAGTGACATGTTGCTAGCTCAGTTGGATTTGACTTAGACGCTCAATAGTTTCTACATTGTAATTATTCTTTTCTCTCCCCCCGCAATGTGAAACATTTTATTTTATGCGCGTCGGGTAACACTGAAATTACGTTCATGAGGTGTTTTTTTACACTTTTAAGACTCTGCATACCATGATACGACCATAACAAGACATTATCAAACATAAAATCACCTATTTGACTTGTATGACTCTTAACTTTGACAATACAAATGACATTTACAAAGACAAAGAACTATTTAAAACATTGACATCACAATGATATAATGATTTTTAATTTATAGACCCGGCTTCTATAATAAAGTGAAATACAATGCTTACATTTGACACTTCTAACACTTAAGAATTTTAATATTGATGCACAATTAATAATAATGACAACAAGACACAAATACTCTAATATAGCTAAAAAGCTATAAGTAGATATTAAAATTATATCACTAACCAAACAAATAAATATTCTAAAAAAACTATAAACCTTAAACACATATAGTTTTAGACTCTTACGACCTTGTCACATATTTTCAAGCAACAATTTATATGTGGTAGAGTTGTGGACTCCTATTAGTTCGATGAGTGGATGGGGATGACATGTCAAATAAAATGGAGCACGAACTGGTATATGGAGAAGATCTACTTACAGATCTGCATGGATAGCTTGATTTGAATGGCGATATCCTGAGACTGAGAAACAGTCAATGGATAACTCTATATGCTTCAATCTCCACAAATGGTGCCTGAGAGATTTGATTCCTAGGGCCTTAGCCCATCCGCCTGGACCACGAACTTGTGAAGTTGTGTGGGTTGGATTGACGATTAGATCATGAGTACTTTTGATTGACCAATATATTCTTTGAACGGAGCTATAGCATGGAGAAAGACTATAGTGGGCAGTTATACGCAGGCAGAGAGTCGATTCGTTATTGGAAGCAATAGTTATTCAATACCAAATAAAGACGTCTCAATGCATCCAAAACATTATGAAAATAATACCAAGCTCAGTTGTCGATGCAAAGGGAGGTATTCGAGCTATGTCTGAACTGGCTTCCAACACAAGCAACGTGATCAAAACCTATATTATCTCCAGGATTTTTGAGATGAATGGATACATCAACGCATGCACTGAATATCATTGCTCACGACAAGAGCAATATAGAATTGTCCTTTAACAATAAATACCCCATTTCACATTCACAATAATCCTGCTCTGATACCAAATATTGAATTTGGTCTGAGCTCAAATTATAAAACACACATTTATATTTATTTTGTATATTACACAAATATATAGGAGGATAAACTCTTAATATACAGGAGTCCTATTTTAACTCCTACAACAAACCACCATATTAAATGAGTTGTTCAAACAACTCACATAACACTAATAACTTATATTAATGTATTGTTACACTAATATATTCCAAACATTAACATAATATTTACCCGTACAATACTAATAGAGCACTAATATTCCTAACAGACAATGCCTTCGGCGTAATTAAATGCATGACTATACCCTCGGTGCTGATAATTGCACAACAATTTTTGCCCAGATTTATTTTCTCTAACGTTGTTAGGGAGGGAAGATTTCAAACCCAGAGACAAAAGATAGCTGTCAACGTTTGAACGTCGTTGTGGGGCAATTACCATTCATTTAAATCTAAGCTGCCCTCTCCTTCACCCTAAAACCTGTAATCAGAAAATCAGAACGTATTATGTGGGCGACATTGGCGAGGAGGAGTCTCGATCCGAGGACGTGGTGGTGAGAGAGAGAAATCAAAGAAAACCAAAAATGTCGCAGTCACTGGAGTTGATTCCAATACAGTTTTTGATGCCCGACAACTATGGAAGGAGACAGCAGATTAAGCGCCTGGGAAAGGATCCACAGGTTGTGTCTGCTCTTCATCAGCACATTCGCACCTCCAAGTCCCCCAATGTCAGGCAGTTGGCAGCTGTCCTTCGCAAAAAGATTACCAGCCACTGGATGAAGCTCTCTCCGCAGTTCAGAGATTCTGTCAAGTCTGCCTTGATTGAAATTAAGCATTGCCAGCTCTTGCAGGTCAAACAAGGTACTTCATGCTGACGTGGACGCTGACTAAGACGGGATGGTGTGGATTTCACAAGAGAAAGAGGGGTGAAGAAGAAGGTGTTTGAGGGTGGAGAAGTTCAAAGGTGGGGAAAGTGGAATGGAGCCTCCAACAACTACATGACATTTCTCCCAATCATTTGAAGGAGAAAAGGTGTATTGTGTAAGGTCATGAGGTAACTATTAGCAGAGATATCTTAGAATGTAAGGAGTGGTAGAACAATAATACGTAATAAATGAGTCACTCTAGGGAATGGACATATGAAAGAAAGGAAATTTTTATACGTTGATTGAGCTTTGCTATTATGTAATTTTACTTTTTTATGGCATAATTCTTTTTTGATTGCACAATAGTTAATTTGCTAGATAAGGTGAAGACGTGTTCGGAAAGTAATAAATAAAAAGGTGGGAATTAAAACCCTGCATGTCTTGTACCTATTCCATAGCTCATATTGTTTCCACCAAAAGAACATGTACTATATTTGTGTCATTGTATCCTCTCATTCCCGCTTACATTATTCACATGATTGTAATTTACACTTAAAGTGGTCAAAATATAAAATGCCAAAAATCCAATTGTCTCGATCGAGCTTATCAAAAATTTGCAGAATAGAGCAGGTAAACCAAAAAAATCAAAGATTTTATTTTCACCGAAAGAAATTTGATCCAAATTTTTTTTTCGAAAGGACATTAACTCTGTGGCTAAGGAACTCGAAATTAGGTTATTTCTTACGACAACATTTGTGAACATGTAGTAAGGAGTGCAAGGAAAGATAGTGACAGTGATGTCGTTCTAGAGGGGTTGTTCATTTTGCAGTGACAGGGATGAAGTTTTAGAGGGGTCTCTTAATCGTTTTCATAAACTTGTCAATCAGTTCTACAAATGCGTCGTCGGAAAGGGAAACATAGAAAAGTGTAGGCATTAAGAGACAAGACCTCGACTCTAGAAATTAAATGTTTGGAGGACCAAAGGTCGAAATTCACCACTTGTTTGCAACCTAGTATAATCAAAACCCTAAACACACAAAATGAAATAAATTTACACACACCTAAAAAAAGGTGGTGAAAATATAAATGACAAATTAAATCCCACGAAATGCGTCAAATTACGCTGAAATAAAAATCAAACAACCTTCAAATACAAATAAAACTAAAATAAAGTTCAAATCCAAATTGAAAATTATTTGAAGGAGCGATAGAGTGGATAAAATTTTCTCAGCTAGTACATTATGATTAAAGAGTTACAATGGCAGTGAAAATCGAGAGAGATTGCAGAGCTCTTTAAATCACTGAAAAGAAGTTATAGTAAATCACCCCATGGGGTCAATTTCTTAGCATTCTAAGACCTCCAGAAGAAAAACCATGGTTAATTATTAAAGAAAGATTATGTGAGTAAGGAAATATATTAGATGGTTTTTATCAAAAGATGGATACGTACATATTGCAAGTGGATTGGCATGTGGAGAGGAAAATAAAGGAAAGATGGTGTGGAAGGAAACCTAACTGAAATGTTTGCTTCGTGGAGCACTTTGTAGTCCATGTTTACAATTCTAAGCTCAATTAGGTGTAGGGAAATAGGTGATGTGCAAGCAGTCATCGATAATTACATGTTATTTGTGTTCCACTTTATTGTCTTGATCTCGCTCGCATTATTCACATAATTGCAATTTGCGCTTAAAGCCCGGTCAAAATAAAAAATGGGAAAATCCAATAGGTTTCAAGGTCAAAACCCAACTACAAATGATGTAAAGGTTTTCAACTTGATAGTTTTTTTATTTAAAGTGGAAAACAAGTAACATATATTATTTGGATCTTACAATTTGAGTTGTAGAAAAGGTGTGATACATGCAAGTATTTAATTTTCATTACTTCATTTCCAATTTTCCATTGATGTCTTCCTCTTCTCTAACAAATCAAATGTCATCCACTCAAAAGTATTGACTACATAAAAAAATAAAATTAAAAATTAGTAGATCTCGACAAGCAACTAAAAATATACTTTCACTCATATGACTAATCATCGGAGGGGCTCAATTATCAATAATTGTTCATGCATCACCCACTTTCCTATAGTTACTCTTGCATTTACTCGAGCTTAAAGCTAAAGAGTGGGGCTACAAAGTGCTACATGAAGAAAACAATGTGGTTGGGTTTCGATCTTGAAACCTATTGAATTTTCCCCATTTTTATTTTGGCCACTTAAAGCTCAGAAAACACGCACGTGAGTAATAGAGTCTCAGTCTAAAAAATTCACTCACCAGACATGTATGGTCAACCATTGGATGGACTTAACTATCGATGATTGGATTTTCCCCCTTTTTAGTTTGTCCCCTTCAAGCGCAAATTGCACTTAAGTGAATAATGTGAGCAAGATAGAGATGATATAGTGGAACAAAATGCACTTCTCATCCCTCAAACCCCTTCTTCACTGCCCCTCATCCTCTCCCTCTTTTTTGCCTCCTCAATTTTTAACTCTTTGCTCCATCCCCTTTGGCATTTCCATTGTACATTTCACTTACAATTGTTAGTTTATATTATTTGAGTCTGAATGCAATCTAAGACCCTAGAAGACGACACTACTTATTAATTTCATGTTATCTTTATCTTGGCATGAAAGCTAGAATCGAGATGTTGGATTGATTTGAAATTATGGAAATTCTATATTATTAAATTTGAACTCCTGACAAAACATGAAAGTGATATTATTTTTTTATTAGATAAGATAATAAAAAAAGATCTGATAACATTTAAAATAGACCATCATTTCAATCTTGGCTAAAACACATTTTTTCTTTTAATGGCAATCTAAATGTTTAGGCGTCAATCAAAACTCCACTAGTGGTCACGTGTATGATATGCCACAAATTATAAAGACCTACAACACCCAATCAAATCGCTTCATCCTCTACTCTACGTATATACACTACCCAAAAGCATATATACCTACGCTAACCCAAAACACAAAATTTAGTCGTCGCCATTGTGTGTTGTATCACTGACCATGACACTGCCATGAACATGCTCACAGGTTAAAGTGGGCCCTAACACATTCCCAAACGACCTTTCTTGGGAAGAAAAAAGAGGTAAATCTCACTATTATGATTGGTAATAATCATTTTGGGGATTTGGTTGTGTTCTGACATAGCATGTTTTAGAAAGGACCGTAGTCTTTTTACAACACATATTGGGGAACTTGATAACATCTCTTGCTCATTCATTTTAATCATCCAAATTTCAATATTTTTTCTTTGAATATGAATGTTTAAATTTGTTAATAAATAAATAAATCATTTATCAAACATTAAATAGATTACTAAAGCAATTAATATATGTTAATCTTTTAACTAATTTTCAATCAACTATACTTTTTAAATATTCCAGATTATATTTTAATAAAAAAGACTAAGTGGTATTATGATGTGTGTCTAAAATGAAATGGCAAGAGGGTGCCCCAATTGCATAAAAAAGGAGGTTCACATAGTGAAAATATGTGAAAACGAGGACAAGTGCGAAGGGATTCAGAGAAAGGAAATTTTGGAGAAGTTAGCGGACTCGAAGGCCAAAACTGTGTTGAACCTAAATTCAAGGGTTCCATCCAAAAGAGGGTGGTGGAGGACAGGCCCTGTTGGGGAGGGATTCCCAGGGGAAAGAGACCCCAGGACAGGAAACAATGCGATTCCGCTGGGCGACCGAAAGCCTATCTCTGAATCCAAGAGTAAGGTCCCCTGAAAATGGCAAAGTGGATTTGGGATTTCAGAATCCTGAGCCTGATAATGAATGTTGGTTATTTCCAAAATCCGCCAAAGCTAATTAGGATCGAGTTGCCTCTTTGATGACAGTAATGGAAAAGATAAAGGAGAATTTTCGGGGGAGGAAAGCAAGTCTTTGGTTTCATTCTCCTTGGGGGAATTGGAGGTCAAGGTCTCTAATTCTGTGAAAAAAATTGAAGTAGGATCCTCTGCTCTTGAGGAAATTTGCAATTACGTGGGCAATAAAGCACTTATTTGTAAATTAATTGTTGTTTGGCCCTCAAAGGATGAACTTTGGAGTTGGGGTTGATAGGAATTGGAAATGCCAACATAGGCCTAGGATTAGATTCCTCAATAAGGGCTTTTTTCAGGTTTGCTTTGCAACGATTGAGGAGAGGGATAGGATTCTCTTTGGTGGTCCTTGGTTCTTTAAAAAAGCAGGACTGCATCTCAGACCATGGTCGCCCCTCTTTAATCCTGAGGAAGAATTGGTTAAGAAGATCCCTCTCTACGTAAGGTTGTACAAACTCCCCCCTGAATTTTGGGGGAAAGAAATCGTTCAGAGAAATAGCTAAGGCGCTCGGGAGAGCCCATTGGTCTAGGTAAAGAAACGAAAATTGCAACCTTCTCCTCCTATGATAGAATCTGTATTAACATTGACATTTCTAAACCACTGATCCAAGCAATTAGGCTCAATACTCCCAATGGGGGTATGGTTGCAGCCAGTGGATTATGAGTGTCTGCCCTTCAAATGTTTCAATTGTAGAGAAACTGGTCATAAAATTAGCTCCTGCCCGGCTCTGGGTAAGAAGAAATAGATGAATACAAACAAGATCACTCGGCCAAAGGAAGGTCGAATTAAGGAGGATAAGGAGTTTGTGACCTTGCCTACGTCTGGAGAAGTAGAGGATAAGGAAGTAGGGTTGATGGAAGTCCTTCAGGACAATGGGACTGCCACAGAAGTTGGTTCCCCGAATAAGTCTTCTCCTCAAAAAAGAAATTGAGGCAGACCCAAAGCAGGACACAAATATGGAGCCTAAGGCATGTATGGGGGTTTTTGAAGAAGAAGAATTCCGCTCCGAACAAGAGAAAGAGATGCTTTCGGATTACTCTCTGGATAAGGAAGATTTGGAAATTCTTATGGAAGCTTGCAAATGCTCTAACAAAGAATCTCCCAAGGCTTCTCCACAGGATGAGCATAGAACTGACGCAAGGAAGGCTTCAAAGTCCGTTGTAAACAAAGAAAACGAGACCCCCCCCGGGGATGGATGGTTCGATGCTCAGAAGCTTGATAAAGAGCTAGAAGTCAATAAGAAGATCATGGTTACTCTGGTTAGAAAATCGAAAAAGATTGACTTCTGCTAGCTCAAAACTGGTCCCGAACACAGGGTTAGCCAAATCAATTGGGAGAAAATCCAATGCTCTCAAAACTCAACTTGAAGCCAAGTTGAATATTGACATAAGCAGTCAAAGCACCTTAAAGGCTTTTGTAGCTGGCAGAAGGATTTCTCCTTCTACGGGTAATCAATGAAGGTTGTGAGTTAGAATGTCAGGGGTTTGAACGCACCTGACAAAGGGCGTCTAGTCAGACGCCTTAAAGATTTAGAGAACCCGGATTTCCTTCTAATTCAAGAATCCAAACTGTCTAGAGATGAGGGCATTCAAATCATGAAAAAGATTTGGCATAGAAGTGAGGCGGTAGCTACGGATGTTGATGGAAGTGCAGGAGGTCTGGTAATTGCATGGGCTCCAAATAGATTTCGATGCTTCCCGATCTTTAAATGTAAGTGGTTCATAGCTCTTGATTGTTGTGATTCTATTACCAATCAAAGTTTCATTCTTGTCAATGCATATGGTCCAAATTTGTTTGAGAAAAAAAAGGAATGCTGGAATGCCTTGAATAATCTTTTAAAAAATGAGGAAAGAAAACTGGTTTTAGGAGGAGATTTCAATGCAATTTTGAGTCTTAAAGAGAAATAGGGAGGGAAAAAATTCCTCCCTCCCAGTGCGAGAGATTTTAGATCCTTTTGTGGGGATCTTGGTTTGATTGATGTGGAACCAAAGTATGGGGATTTCACTTGGAAAAATAGAAGGGTTGGGGCAAGAAGCGATTTTGGAAAGATTAGATAGATTCTTGCTCTGTTCTAATTGGGGGTTGGAAATTTTTCTTTTCCATTCCGATATCCTTTTGAACCCTAGCTCGGATCACTCCCCTATCAGTTTGACTATGAATTCAGATGATAAGCCTAAAGGGATTCCTTTCAAGATGAAATTCATGTGGTTCTTAGATCCATCTTTTGAAGAGAATTTGAAAATCTGGTGGAATTCGAAAGTGAATGGTGGGAAGAGATTTCAGTTAATGAGAAAAATGACGATTGTAAACAAAGAGTCAAAAAAAATGAAACAAGCAGACCTTTGGAAACTTGTTTCACAAAAAAGAAGAGTTTTCTGTAGAGTTAGAAGCTATCCACGAAGAAATAATGAAGGATGGAGCGTATGAACCCCTTGAAAAGGAAAAGGAAGGATTGGCTAAGCTTGACCATATCCTCAAGATGGAAGAAATCTTCTGAAGGCAGAAATCTAGAGTCAAATGGCAAAGAAGGGGACAGAAATACAAAAAAATTCTATCTGTCCACTACAATTAGAAGGAACTCAAACAAGATTAAACAGTTGACTCTCCCCTCTGGAAAGAATATCTCAGATATAGATAGGCTAAGAGAGGAAGGGGTTTCATATTTCAAGAACCTTTTATCCCAAGAGGAGAAAGACAAGAGTTTGGAACAAAATGAATTGTTGAGGAATATCCCCAAAGTTCTAAACAAAGGGGATGCCACAAGGTTAATGAATCCCATCTCTAAGGAAGAAGTTCGAGAGGCGGTCTTTCATTTGGGGGCAGAAAAAGCTCCTAGTCCTTATGGGTTTCAGATTGGTTTTTTTTTTTAAAAATAGGCATATTGTGGGAGAGGATGTGTTGGCGACGATCGAAAGAAAGCAGGAAAAAGAAATCAATTCTGAAAGAATGGAATTCAACCTTTTTAGTCCTTATCCCAAAGACTGATGATGTCAAGTATTTTGAGGCCTTCCGGCCTATCGCTTTGTGTAATGATATATATAAAATTGTGCCCAAGGTTATGGCGACTAGGCTCAAAGTTTTCTTATGTTCGATAATTTCAGATAGCCAAAATGGTTGTGGAAGGGAAGCAAATTCTTGACGGCATTGTAATTGCCCATGAAACGATCCATTCTCTCTCACAAAAGAAACCTTGGAATGATCATAAAACTAGATATGGTGAAAGCTTATGACAGCGTCAATTGGAAGTTCCTGGAAGCAGTTCTTGCTAAGTTCGGTTTCCCCTGTGATTGGATTCAGTTCATTAGGAACTATTTCTCTTCTCCAAGATTCTCAGTCTTAATCAACAATGTCCCAGCCAGACACTTCTCAACATCAGGAGGTCTTCAGCAAGGTGATCTAATTTTTCCTTTTTTGTTTATAATAATGGCAGAATGTCTCTCAAGATCCATTCAAAATGTTGTTGACTCAAAGGAATTGAAAGGTCTTACAATTTCTTCCTCTTTGGAGCCGATTTTCAATGCGCAATTCGTGGATGATACTGCTCTCTTTGGTGAATTCAAAATAGTTACACTCAAAATTGGAAGATGTTGTAGAAATATGAATCGTAGAATTTTGAGTCTAGTTTCTAAGATACTAAATTTTATTGAAAATGGATAAGTTTAAGTGGGTCAAACAACTAAAATACCAACAGATGCTCCTGTTTTTGTTAAAAAAACATAATAGAGTGACTTTCGTGCCCCCCACCATTTTTTGAGCACCATTTAGTATTTTTGAAAACCCTTTGGTAGAAAGATAGCTAGGAGCATCTAGTTTGGGCTCCATTTTTTTTAGATTTTTATAGCGAATATTTTTTTATTTATGATTTTTCTAGTACATAAATTTTATGTTTTGAAAAATAACGGAGCTCCGACCGTGCCCCCCCTAACTACCTCAAAAAATATCAAAAATTAGATTTTTTTTTAATATGTATAGAATTATGCCTAGTTTGGGCTAGTATAATTTTTTTAAAATTTTGATCACCCAAAAAAAAGATACACCATGAAAGATAGACATATTTACACTTCAAAAAATAGCTATAAAAAGGCATAGTTAGAAAATAAATAATATGGAAACCTTATATTAGTCAGAAAATTTGAAAAATTATATTTTTAGAAAGAAGAAACTCTGCTCTACGTCGTGGTATAATTTTTTTAAAATGGATCGATTGTTTTATTTTGATTTATCATAGAGGAAGTGGCATTTTTACATTTTCTTGCAAAAACACGTTGTTTGTTGTGTTTGTACAGGTCCATGCCTCAGGCTTGGGGATCCAAACCGGATCCCAAGCCTTGAGGCATGGCTTGGAAAAAGAGAAAATACAAAAACACGTACATTTTTCTTTGTTTATATATTGTGGCCCCCCAACGTCCCTTTCATCTCTTTCATGGGAATTCTGCAAACATTCTGTTTTGTCTGCAATTTTCTCTACATTCTTGCACGATTTTTTAGTAGTTCATTTTGTCCCCTACCCCACTAGTTGATTTTTTCTAATCATGGGTGATAAACGTCGAGCTAAGGACAAGAGGAAAGTCAAGAACAAGACACCGGAGCAATTGGAAGAGAAGAGAATAAAGAAATTGAAGAGAATGCAAAAACTTCGAGCAGGGCAAGGTACATCCGCTATATCAAATGTAGCTAATGTATTAGAAAATGGGGATGAAATACATAATGAAAATGTAGAGAATAATGATTTTGCAATGAATAATGATATTGAATTGAATGATAATGTTGGTATGGATGAAGAAATTGATATGAATCCAATTGTTGAACCCTTACCTGAGAATCCAAATGTTAACCCCGAAATTTGTATGAAAACACTGAATGAAGAAAGTAACCTTGTAAACGAATCTTCACCTCTAAGAACACCTCCTTCCATTTTGTGAAGAAAACCAATTCACTTAATTGAAATTGATGAAAACATTATAAAACCAATGCCTAACAAAATGTCTGAAAGAAATGCGAGAAGAAAAGCTAGTGGAATTTGGGATAATTACTTTGAGAATTTAAATGACACACAAAGATGTCAATTATTTGTTACATTGATGAAATTAATTAAGATGAGACCTATAATGAAGACCCTGGGGTTAAGAACATCTAATGTTGTTGATCAAAATGTGTCAATTGTTGAAAACATACATAAAGCATACCAAACTGTAGGTGGCAAAAGATGCACCAAAGATAGTAATGCTACATGGTGTGCACTTACTAATTGTATAGTAAGTGATAAAACAGTTAATAAATGCTTGATTAGAAAAACAAGCAGTGCTTTGAAGCTAAACAGAAAAACACTAATGAAAGCAATAGAGAGACGTAAACATCTTGAGTCAGTCAATAACACTGACTATTGGGATTTCTCTAGCAGACTTCCATGAAAAGACAAGAATACATCTGATATTCTAAAAGAATTAATTGTAAAATTTTGGAATGAGAACACAAGGGTGTCACCGAATAGAAGAGATACAGTAAAAAGAAGAATAGGTTCTCGTAATCATGAATCGTGTGCAAAACATTTCTTAGATATGACTCAAACAAAATTGTTCTCTAAGTTTAAGAATGAAAATCCACAAATTAACATTAGCCAAAGATTCTTTGAAATGAGCAAACCCTTTTATGTGAAAATCAATCACTCACGTACCACTTGTTGTTGCAGGCATCATGTTGAATTTTCAATGCATTATGATGTTTTTTGTCAAATACGTCATGTTTTGCATACTGACATCATGTTGCAGGAGTGTGGATTAAATGTCCCACAAAAATCTTCAAGGGAATTTATTCTGACAATATTTTGTGAAAAATCAACAAGACAATTTTTTTATAACAAAGCATGTTTGGATGGAATGTGCAATGTATGTGGTGGCTTGCCAAATCTGAAAAGTTGTATCCATGAGGAGAGTACATATTCAATAGGAAAAGAATTGGTTGATTTCACCAAATATAAATCGGTGGCATATCAATTAAAAGATGGAAAAGAATCTAAGAGGTGTGAGCTTGTTAGAAAACAATTACCTGTATCAGAATATATGGTCAAATTCAGAGAGGAATTTTTTTATGAGTATGCAAGGCACACACATAGAGCTCGATGGTTGGATGAACAATTCAAGTTAAGCAAGGACACATTCCCACTTGGTACTATTGTTTCAGTAGTTGACTTCGCAGAGAATTACACATTGCAGCCACAAATGGAGGTTCAGTCTCAATATTATAACTCAGTGCAAGTTTCTATTTTTGTGCATATAACATTCATGCACTCTCCTGAAAGCACTGAGCAAGATCAAAAAATATTAAGAGAGTATCATTTCTACATCAGTGATGATCAAACACATTCTACAGAATATGTACAAGGGTGTTTCCAGGTGTTTTATGTGAACTTGAATGAGAGGAACATTAGTTTGATCAACATTACATTTGGTCAGACAACTGCACATCACAATTCAAGAATGCACGGATGTTTTATTGGCTAAGAAGGATGCACAAAGAAACAAATGTACAACATATCTGGAGTTTTACTGAGGCAGGGCATGGAAAAGGAGAGCATGATGGTGCAGGAGCATGTGTGAAAAGAGCACTTGCAAGAGAAGAGTTAAAGTTCAAGGATGGTGCTAAATTTACAGATGCAAAAAACATTGTTGATTGGTGTGTCAAGAATATGGGCCATGAATCTCAAGAGAGATCAACGGTTCATAGATATTTTTGGTTGATAGAGGAACAACATCTGGAAAACTTTGAAGATTGTATGACAGTTGCAGGATCAAGTGATATGCACTCATTTCGTAGTTCAGATGCAAATGCTTGGACTATTTATACTAGGTGCATGACATGTTTTTGTATATCATGCATTGATTTTGCGTGGAATGAATGTGAGTCACAACAGTGGGTGGATGAATGGACTTGTAGACCTCTAATTCCACTCGACACACATCAAGTTCCACGAGCATTACAACTTGCAGGGTCTTCAGATCAAATGACAACATCACCTGACTTTGACCAAGTCTCTGATTTAGTGCAACAAGGTACATACATATATGTACATGCCATGTTTTAGATTTATAAATTATTAAATGGTCAACTCTTAATGTATTTTTAAATTGACTGAACAATTTTACTTTGTGATACATAGGGCACGTTTTTGCAGTTATTGCGATGGAATTTAACGAAGAGGGAACAAACTACTTCTTGTCTCGTTGTGTAGAGGGGAAAAAATTTGACTTCCACAGTCATTGATGGTGAAGACCTTGAGTATCCCACTGGGTCAGTGGTAGTCACTGGAACTTGGCTTCGACGATATCCTATCAAAAAATCAAACATTTGGTTGTTTGAAGACTATGAAGTACATCGGAAGATACTTCACTATTCACATTTGGTCCTTGCAACAAATATTAAATTGATCAAATATCGAGGTCGGCCATCAAACAAGAATCTGTGGAAGGTTCGTGAATCAGATCATGAAGCAATTCTTGCTACTGTCAAGAATAGAGTTGATCCTTGCGGTTCATTGGATTGAATTTGCAAAGGTATGTTCTTCATGAATTTAATTTGAATATTTACTTAAATGATTTTGTTTAAATTTTGTATGATTTAAAATTCTATTTAATTGCTTACTAACATGTTTATGTAGGTTAGTGGTGCCAAAAAAGCTTCCACCTTCACGTGGTTGGCACTGTCAGTAGAGAATTTATTATTCTCGAAGCCAAGTGAAGCTAAGAGAAATTAAATATTAGAAAGGAACAACAAACAAAAATTCTCATTTCACCACCTATATTGTAAAAATATCTTATTAAAATTCTCATTTCACCACCTATATTGTATGAACCACCTATATTATTCAGGTGATTGGCAATGGACAACCTTACACTGACTCAGACTGCAGTATTTCATTGCATTTGCAAATAGTAGGACAGCGAGAGAACCAAATGGAGATGGAGAAAACTGCGAGAGGATTTCGTAGAGGGCCCCGACATGGAGGTATCGGATCTGATGATATGTCTCTAGGTGCCACGGAGTCTGAGAAATCACCCGTCGAAGATATAGCGTGTTTTGGCCTCAGGGCTCTTAAGGGACTACGCCCGGATGAGGTAGCCCGAAAGCACGGGTAGCATAGGGAACCAAAACAAATCCTCCACTAGCATTCACCTGGCCACCCCGATGTGTTGGCGTAGTTGGTTCGGTCCCACGAGCTTCCATTTGCAAACTATAGCGTCTGACAGCCGTACACTGACTCAGACTACAGTATTTCACATGTTTGCAAACAATAGGACAACGAGAGAACCGAATGGAGATGGAGAAAACTGTGAGAGGATTTCGTAGAGGGCCCCGACATGGAGGTCTTGGATCTAACGAGACATCTCTAGGTGCCACGGAGTCTGAGAAATCACCCGTCGAAGATATAACGTGTTTTGGCCTCAGGGCTCTTAAGGGACTACGCCCGGACGAGGTAGCCCGAAAGCACGGGTAGCATAGGGAACCAAAAAAAATCCTCCACTAGCATTCACCTGGCCACCCTGACGTGTTGGCGTAGTTGGTTTCGGTCCCACAAGCTTCCGTTTGCAAACTATAGCATCTGGCAGCCGTACACTGACTCAGACTACAGTATTTCACGCGTTTACAAACAATAGGACAACGAGAGAACCGAATGGAGATGGATAAAACCGCGAGAGGATTTCGTAGAGGGCCCCAACATGGAGGTCTTCAGATCTGACGAGACATCTCTAGGTGCCACGGAGTCTGAGAAATCACCCGTCGAAGATATAGTGTGTTTTGGCCTCAGGGCTCTTAAGGGACTATGCCTGGACGAGGTAGCCCAAAAGCACGGGGAGCGTAGGGAACCAAAAAAATCCTCCACTAGCATTCACCTGGCCACCCCGACATGTTGGCATAGTTGGTTCGGTCCCACGAGCTTCCGTTTGCAAACTATAACGTCTAGACAGCCCTACACTGACTCAGACTGCAGTATTTCACGCATTTACAAACAATAGGACAACGAGAGAACCGAATGGAGATGGAGAAAACCAAGAGGATTTCATAGAGGGCCCCAACATGGAGGTCTTGGATTTGATGAGATGTCTCTAGGTGCCACGGAGTCTGAGAAATCACCCGTCGAATATATAGCGTGTTTTGGCCTCAGGGCTCTTAAGAGACTACGCCCGAACGAGGTAGCCTGAAAGCACAGGGAGCATAGGGAACCAAAAAAAATCCTCCACTAGTGTTCACCTGGCCACCCCAACGTGTTGGCGTAGTTGGTTCGGTCCCACAAGCTACCGTTTGCAAAATACAACATCTAGCAGCCTTACACTGACTCAGACTACACTATTTCGTGTGTTTGCAAACAATAGGACAACGAGAGAACCGAATGGAGATGGATAAAACCATGATAGGATTTCGTAGAGGGCCCCAACATGGAGGTCTTGGATCTGACGAGACATCTCTAGGTGCCACGGAGTCTGAGAAATCACCTGTCGAAGATATAGCGTGTTTTGGCCTCAGGGCTCTTAAGGGACTACGCCCGAACGAGGTAGCCCGAAAGCACGGGTAGCGTAGGGAACCAAAAAAAATCCTCCACTAGCATTCACCAGGCCATCCTGATGTGTTGGCCTAGTTGGTTTGGTCCCACAAGCTACCGTTTGCAAAATACAGCATCTAGCAGCCTTACACTGACTCAGACTACACTATTTCGACACATTTGCAAACAATAGGACATCGAGAGAACCAAATGGAGATGGAGAAAACCGCGAGAGGATTTCATAGAGGGATTCAACATGGAGGTTTTGGATCTGATGAGACATCTCTAGGTGCCACGGAGTCTGAGAAATCACCCGTCGAAGATATAGCGTGTTTTGGCCTCAGGGCTCTTAAGGGACTACGCCCGGACGAGGTAGCCTGAAAGCACGGGTAGCATAGGGAACCAAAAAAAATCCTCCACTAGCATTCACCAGGCCATCTAGATGTGTTGGTCCAGATGGTTCGGTCCCACAAGCTACCGTTTGCAAAATACAACATCTAGCAGCCTTACACTGACTCAGACTACACTATTTCACGCGTTTACAAACAATAGGACAGCGAGAGAACCGAATGGAGATGGAGAAAACCGAGAGGCTTTTGTAGAGGGCTTCAACATGGAGGTTTTGGATCTGATGAGATGTCTCTAGGTGCCACGGAGTCTGAGAAATCACATGTCGAAGATATAAGGTGTTTTGGTCTCAGGGCTCTTAAGGGACTACGCCCGAACGAGGTAGCCCGAAAGCATGGGGAGCGTAGGGAACCAAAAAAAAAAGCCTCCACTAGTGTTCACTAGGCCATTTAGACGTGTTGGCCTAGACGGTTTGGTCCCACAAGCTAGTTTGCAAAATACAACATCTAGCAGCCTTACACTGACTCAGACTACACTATTTCACGCGTTTGCAAACAATAGGACAGCGAGAGAACCAAATGGAGATGGAGAAAACCTGCGAGAGGATTTCGTAGAGGGCCCTGACATGGAGGTTTGGATCTGATGAGATGTCTCTAGGTGCCACGGAGTCTGAGAAATCACCTGTCGAAGATATAGTGTGTTTTGGCCTCAGGGCTCTTAAGGGACTACGCCCGGACGAGGTAGCCCGAAAGCACGGGTGGAGGAAACCACCAATGTTCAATGATTTTTCCACATGATGCAACTATGTAGACTATGAACTTAGTTTTTTTGGGGAGACCACCAATGTTCCAACTGTTCATTTTGAAAGAATGAATATCTTCAATCAAACAGAGAATGAAGAGCCTGAATTTTTTTGGACATTACAAAAGGTTGTTTGTGCCCAAAAAGAAGCCGAAGGCCATATAAATTTTCAGTCTTCAACTTTAGATGACAATGAACATCGTGAAGAAAAACAATTAGGTGAAGATGTCACTATGATTCAAGAAGAAATGCCTCCTGAAAGTCATAAAGAGTCAATTTGATTACCCAAAAACATCTGGAAGAACTTAAAGAGAAGATACGAGTAGAAGAAAAGGAAAAATGGGAAGCATGGAAGGATCACAACTTAACTGGAATGGAAGATCTATGTGATGTTGTCGATAGAATCATGGATAATCTTAAGGACAACATGCCAAGTTGATTATTTTTATTAATCCAGCTGCTTCAACTTCACAAATCAAACCAGGTAGTTCCAAAAGCAGCATACTGGCAAGAAAAACTGCAATGAAGTATTGATAATTGAGCCTGAAACTCATTTAGAATTGTAATTTATTTTTTGATTGAGCATTCACCCATAGTTTCTTTTTTGAAGGAAGAAATTCATTTTATATGTGAGAAATAGAATGCTGATTTAGTCTATTACTCTGACTATTTAGGTTAGATTTCTGTAGTCGTTCAATGAAAGTTTGAAGCTCTTCAGTACTAACATGGAAAAATTGTCAGAGGCCCTACGAAATCCTCTCGCAGTTTTATCCATATCCATCTGGTTCTCTCGTTGTCCTATTGTTTGCAAATGCACGAAATAGTGCAGTCTGAGTCAGTGTAAGGCTACCAGACGCTATATTTTGCAAATGGTAGCTCGTGGGACCAAACCATCTACGGCCAACACGTCTGGATTGCTTGGTGAACACTAGTGGAGTCTTTGTTTTGGTTCCCTATGCTCCCCGTGCTTTCGGGCTACCTCGTTTGGGCGTAGTCCCTTAAGAGCCCTGAGGCCCAAACACGTTATATCTTCGACGGGTGATTTCTCAGACTCCGTGGCACCTAGAGATGTCTCGTCAGATCCGAGACCTCCATGTTGGGGCCCTCTACGAAATCCTCTCATGGTTTTATCCATCTCCATTTGGTTCTCTCGTTGTCCTATTGTTTGCAAAGGCGTGAAATATTGCAGTCTGAGTCAGTGTAGGGCTGTCAGATGCTATAGTTTGCAAACGGAAGCTCGTGGGACCAAACCAACTATGCCAACACATTGGGGTGGCCTAGTGAATGCTAGTGGAGGATTTTTTTGGTTCCCTACGCTCCCCGTGCTTTCGGGCTACCTCATTCGGGCGTAGTCTCTTAAGAGCCCTGAGACCAAAACATGTTATATCTTCGACATGTGATTTCTTGGACTCCGTGGCACCTAGAGATGTCTCGTCAGATCCAAAACCTCCATGTTGAATCCCTCTACGAAATCCTCTCACGGTTTTCTCCATCTCCATTTGGTTCTCTCGTTGTCCTATTGTTTGCAAACACGTGAAATATGTAGTCTAAGTCAGTGTACGGCTGTCAGACGCTATAGTTTGCAAACGGAAGCTCGTGGGACCGAACCAACTATGCCAACACGTCAGGTGGCTAGGTGAATGCTAGTGGAGGATTTTTTTTGGTTCCCTACGCTCCCCGTGCTTTTGGGCTACCTCGTCCGGGCGTAGTCCCTTAAGAGCCCTGAGGCCAAAACACGCTATATCTTCGACGGGTGATTTCTCAGACTCCGTGGCACCTAGAGATGTCTCATCAGATCTAAGACCTCCATGTTGAAATCCCTCTATGAAATCCTCTCACGGTTTTCTCCATCTCCATTTGGTTCTCTCGTTGTCCTATTGTTTGCAAACGCGTGAAATATTGCAGTCTGAGTCAGTGTAGGGCTGCCAGATGCTATAGTTTGCAAATGGAAGCTCATGGGACCGAACCAACTACACCAACACATTGGGGTGGCCAGGTGAATGCTAGTGGAGGCTTTTTTTTGGTTCCCTACGCTCCCCGTGCTTTCAGGGTACCTCGTCTGGGTGTAGTCCCTTAAGAGCCCTGAGGCCAAAACACGTTATATCTTCGACGGGTGATTTCTCGGACTCCGTGGCACCTAGAGATGTCTTCGTCAGATCCGAGACCTCCATGTGGGGCCCTCTATGAAATCCTCTCGATTTTCTTTGGTTTTCTCCATATCCATTTGGTTCTTCTCATTGTCCTATTGTTTGCAAACGCGTGAAATACTGTAGTTTGAGTCAGTGTAGGGCTCCCAGATGCTATAGTTTGCAAACGGTAGCTTGTGGGACCAAACCAACTATGCCAACACGTTGGGATGGCCTGGTGAATGCTAGTGGAGGATTTTTTTTGGTTCCCTACGCTCCTGTGCTTTCGGGCTACCTCGTCCGGGTGTAGTCCCTTAAGAGCCCTGAGGCCAAAACATGTTATATCTTCGACATGTGATTTCTCAGACTCTGTGGCACCTAGAGACATCTCATCAGATCTGAGACCTCCATGTTTGGGGCCCTCTACAAAACTCCTCTTGTGGTTTTCTCCATCTCCATTTGGTTCTCTCGTTGTCCTATTATTTGCAAATGCGTGAAATACTGCAGTCTGAGTCAGTGTAGGGTTGTCAGACGCTATAGTTTGCAAATGGAAGCTCGTGGGACCGAACCAACTATGCCAACACATCAGGGTGGCTAGGTGAACACTAGTGGAGGATTTTTTTTGGTTCCCTATGCTACCCGTGCTTTCAGGCTACCTCGTCCGGGCGTAGTCCCTTAAGAGCCCTGAGGCCAAAACTAAGTTATATCTTCGATGAGTGATTTCTCAGACTCCGTGGCACCTAGAGACATCTCGTCAGATCCAAGACCTCCAGCCCTCTATGAAATCCATTTTTGGTTTTTTCCATCTCCATTAGGTTCTCTTGATGTCTCGAAATTGTTTTACAAATGTGCGAAATATTACGTGCTTTTCAGTCTGGGTCAATGTAGGGTTTTGCTCCCTAGACGTTATAGTTTGCAAACGGTTTCGTGGGACCGGGTTTCCAACCATGCCAACACATGTTGGGGTTTTGTAAAACTGCTAGTGGAGGCTTTTTTTTGTCTTATGCTACGCTCCCCGTGCTTTCAGATGGTACTTTGAATCCGGGTGTAGTCCCTTAAGAGCCCTGAGGCCAAAACACGCTATATCTTCAACGGGTGATTTCTCAAACTCCGTGGCACCTAGAGACGTCTCGTCAGATCCGAGACCTCCATGTCAGGGCCCTCTATGAAATTCCATCATGGGTTTTCTCCATCTCCATTCGGTTCTCTCGTTGTCCTATTGTTTACAAACACGTGAAATATTGTAGTCTGAGTCAGTGTAGGGCTCCCAGACGCTATAGTTTGCAAATGGAAGCTTGTGGGACCGAAAACCAACTTGCCAACACGTTGGGGTGGCCAGGTGAATGCTAGTGGAGGATTTTTTTTGGTTCCCTACGCTACTTGTGCTTTTCAGGCTACCTCGTCCGGGCGTAGTCCCTTAAGAGCCCTGAGGCCAAAACACGCTATATCTTCGACGGGTGATTTCTCAGACTCCGTGGCACCTAGAGATGTCTCGTCAGATCCGAGACCTCCATGTCGGGGCCCTCTATGAAATTCTATCCCGGTTTTATCCATCTCCATTCAGTTCTCTCGTTGTCCTATTGTTTGCAAACGTGTGAAATAGTGTAGTCTGAGTCAGTGTAAGGTTGCTAGATGTTGTATTTTGCAAACGGTAGCTTGTGGGACCGAACCAACTATGCCAACACGTCAGGGTGGCCTAGGTGAATGCTAGTGGAGGATTTTTTTGGTTCCCTACGCTCCCCGTGCTTTCGGGCTACCTCGTCCAGGCATAGTCCCTTAAGAGCCCTAAGGCCAAAACATGTTATATCTTCGACGGTGATTTCTAGGACTCCATGGCACCTAGAGACATCTCGTTAGATCTGAAACCTCCACATGAAGGGGCCCTCTATGAAAGCCTCTCACGGTTTTCTCCATCTCCATTTAGGTTCTCTCGTTGTCCTATTATTTGCAAACGCATGAAATATTGTAGTCTGAGTCAGTGTAGGGCTCCCAGACGCTGTAGTTTGCAAACGGAAGCTCGTGGGACCAAACCATCTGGGAAAACACATTCGGATGGCCTGGTGAATGCTATTGGAGGCTTTTTTTTTGTTCCCTACGCTACCCGTGCTTTCGGGCTACCTCGTCCGGGCGTAGTCCCTTAAGAACCCTGAATGACTAGATTGGCTTAAGAATGAATTTGATAGCTCACGCTCAGATGAGTCGTCGAGAGCTCCTATAGTATGAACAAGGGTATGAAGACAACGATATGGAGGAGTCTGTGCCCTTAAAGTCAAAATGGAGGGGGTTGAAGTTCCCTACATACACATAAGTTCAAAAAATCTAACATCAGAATTAGAGAAAATAGAACTAAGTACATGTATGTACATAATGACAATATTTTAACTAATTTTATCAATATAGAACTATTATTTTTACCCTGCCACGCCTGTGAATCAAATGAAAAGGGTTGCTACCTGTCGCAGGTAACTCCTGCATATACACAATGAAAGACATTATTAACATAATTTAATAATTAACCTATGAAAGACATTACTAACATGTAATTTAACATAATATGAATTACACGAGAAATTTAACAAAATTTACGTGTTGTTTGAATACCTCAGTGAGTTGCTGCGCAGATGAAATTGCAGCTGTAACACCTTTATCTACTTGTCGCAGAGATGGTGGGGTGTCTAGTGAAGTCAACATCTTTATCAAACATGTATATCACGTGAGTTAGATGGACATACAAGAACATACATATATTTTATTTCAAAACTAATATATATATATATATATATATATACATGCATGCAAATATATATATACACATTTATGTGAAAATTTTACATAATTAACATTCTAAATTACCTCTGTAAATGTATGTGTAAGCATGGTGCTCACCGCCTATGGTCGGGATGAAGATGTACCTCTCACACACTATAATATCAATGCATATACATGTACAAATACAATTATTTCAAAAATTTAACATATATAAGTAAATCAAGTACTCCAAACTTTTTGTAACACACATAACAAAACATAACAAATTTACCTGCGAAGGTGATGCTAATGAATTTAATCCAAATGTCTCACTCAAAAGGACATCTAACATAGTGACATTATCGTGTGCACCCCTAGCACCAGGTGCACCAAAATCAGTATGCATGAAAGTATCATCCTTCTCAGGTCCCAAACATATGCTACCACATGACGAGCAAAGATGTGGCCTCATGCTAGTACTCCCTGAGGGAATACTCTGTGTACCTCCGCGAGCATCTGGCTCAGAAATCTCCCTCGTATGTTGAATAAGGGTTGCAGATAGCCCCTGAACCACATGGAGTGTATCAATCTCTACTATCTCCTTCACTGCTTGAGGGACAATCTCAGGGTGAGGGGGATTCTGTGCGGGGAATCTACCCTGCTGAATAGGTGCATGTTGTGCACCTGGTCGATCCTATGTAGATCCTTTTCCTCTGCCCTGGAAATCTCTAAAAGAAAAATAATTTAGGATCTCATTGAGGATAAACTTGCAATAGAGTTTCCTCAGAAAGTATAGTGGCACCTCGTTGTTATTACAAGGTGGAAAATCAAACACCATCCACCATCGGTCCCAAAAATTATTTTTAATCAAATTGTGATTGCACCAATGGAGGGGAAACTATTTACATGACAATAGAACAGGAAAATTAGTGCGGAGGTCTGTGAATAAGATGCATATGAGGTCATGTTGACAATTTCTGCACTTGTGCAGAAATGGGCAAATCGAAAATTTGTTACAATGGATAGCATTGGTGAAGTATACCTAAGATAGGGGAAATTTATATCAAAACTATATCATTACTACTGATAAAAAATTACATGAAATCTGCAGTTATGTGTACTGTTACAAACTGTAATAGATCACATAGTCTGTAATTTCATGATGCCTTCAGCAACAGAACACAAAAGCCTGAAGGACAGCTGTGTTTTCTTGATGAAGAATCTGAATTACAGAATACGTAAAGTGTTTGGTTTTGAAGCAGAAAACATAAGTACATATACAAAAATCAGAGTTCATTACTGAATGTTATAGGTTCTTTAAAACTTTCCTTCATGATTAATACATTCAATTATGTTACTGAGTTGTTTAGTTCATTATACAATTCATACAGAAAGTAGAAATGTAGAAAGAGATATGCAACTCATTTACAAAATTCAATGCTTTATTCACAAGGAGAGTCAAATGTTTCCCATACAAGCTATGGAATGTAACTAAAAATTAAAGTACATCTACTAAAAAGATATATACACATGCATGAAGGAGAAAACAGAGGAGTATGAGGGGGAACCTATCATTGCCTTGTATATTCTTCTTTGTGTAGAGCATCTCTGGCCAACCCCTTCATCCTCAAGTCATGGTACCTAAAAAGAAAAACAAATCAACCATCAGTCATGAGCTCAGGGATCAAACCATATTCCTACACTGTCTTACTTCGTGCATATGATTCTTATCCTAAGCAGGAGATGTATTCTACTTGAAGGACAAACTACATGCATGTCTTTTCACTCAGAAAGAAGAAAAGGAAAAGAAAGAAAGAAGAAAAACATGGATATAAGAGAGGCCAAAAAGCTTAATTATTTTTCTAACTATTTTTTTAAGTGTGTAGGTACAGATTACAGCCATGAAAATTTGACAAGTCATAAGTACATGCTAAGAAGAAGGAAGAGTGGCAACTCAAATTTCTTAAAAAATTTTGCAAATGGAAGAGGTTATAACTTAGAAGAGAGAATGGAAGATAGAAGTACATTTTTCAATTTCCAAAGAAGAAGCAGAATCAGTTTTCACAAGCTGAAGTTAAAAGTAAAAAGTGTTATAGCTGAAACAGGATGAGAGAGAAGATTTTGGGAAAAATTTTCCAGGGCTTCACCATGTAAAATCAACATTTCATATTTTTTCAACATACATATCAAAGTTGTAATGAAAGGAAAAGTAGTATATAATTACAGAAAAGAACTCTTTATATCTTAACAACTGAGAAGAATTAAAATTTCAAGAAAATCTCACAAATTTTAGTCTTTCTAAGTTGTAATTTTTAGAATAAAGTAGATATAAGAGCACAAAATTACTACAATATCAATGAAATACATTCATTCAAGCAAGGTTGTACTCATCTACAACATAAGCAGAAGCCATTACAGGTGAAAAAAATCTATCTCGTGATGGCAGCTTGAAATAAGCTACAAAAGACACAATTTGCATGAAAGATCATCATATACTAGTTATAGAAGCAACGACCAAATTAAGCTACAGGTCTTCATAAGCTCAACTTCTCAAAATAGAGGGGATACTGCAAGTAAGGAACATGTCTAGTTTGAAAAGTTTTTTGAAAGAGAGATAATTCTAGAAAAAAAATTAGTAGGGCTTCGCCCTATAAAACCAACATTTACAATTTTTTCGAACATCTATATCAAGCTGAAATCAAAGAAATACTGTGAAAGTAACAGAGTAAAGTATCTGAATCAAGGATTACACCTAATAGTAACATCAAAACATATCAATAATTACTTAAATTACTGCAGATATTAAAGAGTTACATGAGGACCAAATAGTGAGGGATCAAGTATTTGCAGCGCATAAAGACAAAGTCACAACCTATGCTCAACACAACAACAATAGAGAAGGATGATGATATGGAATATACAATGTATTCATCTTGATGAAATAACAACTAGGCTATCCTCTGAGTTACAAATTATGGTTATCCAGATACAGTTCAACAGATGTAACTATCTACAAAGTACAAATTCAAAGAATGGAGTTGTATTTGACATATAGTAGCAACAAGTATAGAAGAGAGTCATGGTTAAACAGAAAACAAATCCTTATGTACAAACTCAGTATGATACAAATAAAATATTGCCAGCAGTAATAATTTCTATGACTAAAATTCAGAAAATCATTCAATCGATCTCATGAAGTTCATACCAGGAGCAATTCAAGTAACATCTACAACTATAAAAGGGCCATGAAAAGTTATGATATCCCATATTTAAAGTATAGTTGTATTTTCAGACAAGTGCATCAATTCAAGAAATGAGCAATGGAATGATGAAACTTAATACCAACACCTCGAAATGCACATATCTACGGTTCTGGAAAGTCAATAATCAATAAACAACGACAAGTATTTAAAGAAAAACCACAGATTTACCTTCTCCTGTAGATGTCAGTGAATCAAGATGGAACTCAGAGTCGCAAGTTCAAATCAGAGCCAAAAACATGAGTACCTATAATGATTTTCAGGTTGAAATAACTAAGGTCAAACCAATGGATCATATGAAAATGCAAAGGAAAAATAGCTATCAATATTTTGAAGTTGAAATGGCAAGAGCAAGTAGCAGTGGTAATTATAAGGTCAAAACTTACCTTCCCTCATCAAATAGTATAATGGTTACACAGTCCCAATCTTAAAGGACTTCAATAATGGTGGCCAAGGGACCAAACAGAGATCTCGAGAACAAAGAAAACCCTGTAAAGCTCGAAGATCATGACAATGACGACAAAATATGTAACCACCTTTCTCAAAAAATGAAGATATAGATGCTTGACAACAACAGGGAACCATTTTCACAGTCGAAAACCAAGCTCGAAGTTCACAAGAGAATGCAGCCATGACCACAATGTTTCACTTTGAAATCTTTGGGTAAAGAAATCAGAAACTTCATAAGTACACAAAGCTCGAGGTTCAATACAATGGAAAAAATACCCACAATAGCCATGCTCAGAAAAAAGAAATACCCCAAATAGAGAAAAACAAGCTTCAGAACAACCAAAAATTCAAAGACCACAAAGTATGTAGATGCTTGAAGGATAAAAAGGCCGAAGAATGGACTGATACGAGATTTAGAAACTTCAACCATGGCGGCCATAAAAAAAATTCTGGGGCTTCACCCGCGAGCCCAAAAAATAACCAAATGAAATGATCAAACTAGAGGAGCTCAAGTTTTAACTCTTCACTTCAGCATGGGTCAACTCCAAGTCAACCATGATCAAGAATTGATCGCTCATTTTCTTCAAGTACACAAATCAAAGGCCAGAGATCAAGCTTCGTATCCAAAGCAAACCATTTGGGTAATACGCCACCAACCACATTTAATGCCAGGTATGAAACCCTAACCGTTGAGTTCAAGATCAATGACATCGAGCATAGAGGTACATAGATCAAGGGATTGAGATGATTCACCAAAATCAAATCTAACTCAACATAGGTCAGATTACCACCGACCGAGTTTGTTAAGGGTTGAGTTACCGTGAGGAGGGGACAGCTGACGTGTCCACAAAAATTAAATCATTTGCAAATTACCTTCTAAAAATTCTAAACCTTATTGTATGCTTCCAAGAATCAAAAGTTCAACCAAATCATACATAATGATCACCGAAAAGGTGAAATATAATCTTATTTCAATCAAAGGTAAGAGTGGGGTGGTATACCTTATAAACATGCCTAAGTCCACATGGTGGCCAAGTATAGTATGGTGCCCTCTTGTACTATTTAAAAACATAAATTTGCTAAGTCCACAAGGTGGCCAAATCAAGCGAAGTAAAGGTGGTCCCCACAAGGAGGTTGGAGTGAAATTGGAAAGTATCACTCATGTAACCGCTTAGGAAAAGAAGCAAATATCATAACATGTGCACATAAGGGGGTGGTCCCCACAGATAATTATATTGCAAATATTGCTAAATGTTGTAATTATTTTCTCACATGCAGAGAGTTATATTTTTGCATACTTCACAAGAAGACATAATAGAGAAGATGATGAATTTGCATGCTTAAAGGAGGAAGACTAGGCCTAACAAGCAAATTGTATTATTAGAAAATTATTCACCCTTTCTTTCCTTAAAATAGAATAGTCAACTTTAGTTTAACTGTATTGTATTTAAGGCCATTAATGCCTATTTTTAAATTACATACTCTAGTTTGTATTATTTTATCCCTTTATTTATTATTAAGTAAAGTATAAAATTAGGATGCATGGGCGAGTACAGCCTTAGGCTATTTTTAGTAAGGGGGAGAGAATTTATTTTGTTATATATTGTGTGCCCTTGCAAGGCACAAGGAGGAATTTTTTGGATATAGGAGTACTGAAGCAATTCCTACCAGTTTTTCCCTCTGAGTGTGAAGTATTTTATGCCTTTCCAAGTTATTTTGTAGTCTTGTGTATGTTTATACTAATCTTGTGAATGAAAATTCCCTGATCAACCACCTTACCCTGCTGCAATTTCAGTCTTTTATGCTTAATTTTAATGCGCATGTTAACTTACTAGTATTGTTGTGAATCTCCCTCAGTACAATCAAGTGTTTTTCCCTTAGGTATTTTGCAACAAAAACAAAAAAATTTAATTGGTTCATGCATCAAGAATCCTTCTCAAATCAGTTGTGCATTTACTCAGTTAAATTTCTCATAAAATTTTTGGTGTATCACCTTAGTTTTAATTATTTTACAGTCATCTTTTACCCTAGAACTCCCAGAAATCAGTTTAGTATATACCAACAAGGAACTGACCTTTTAATCCAAGAGATTCACCTCACAATAGGTATACCCACAAACCTGAGGTGTCTCCATTGTATCTACAAAAGAGAGAGATCAATTTTATAGGATTAGAAAATATTCAGCCATCTCTCTATAGGGTGCACTTTTGAGAGATAACATGTCTTTTGAAATTTCTTTTTTCTTTACATCCACATATGAAAATTTCTACAACCCTCTATGTAAGTTGTCCAACGATCAATTTTCCCCATTGTTGCATTAACTTGAACAAGTAATGCCTCTAATGTGTTTGTAAGAGAGGCGTGGTGGGGGTTTGTAGATTGTGAATCCCTCATTTTTTTAATTAAATCCTCAATTTCAATTTTTTTTTCAACTGTGTGGGTTGTTAAATCTTCTTGACTACCCGGGGGATGTTGAGAAATTGTGGGAGTGTCGGGAGGGATGACAGGAATAACAGGGTTTGGTTGTGGTTGATTCCCTCAACCTCTAACTGTAACAATAAAAAATATGTATTCAATTCAAATTTTAATCTATAATTATCATATTTCAATGCAATTTTGAGAAAATAATTGTGCTTACCTCTTCTCCGTGGCGCCATTATCGATTCAGATCTTCCCAGTGATCTAGAAACAATCCTTTGAGCTTGGGATCCAACTGAATGAAAAAACGTGAGGGCACAGTTAAGCTCTGAAACTTGCACTTGAGGGAGATAAAATGATAAAGGCTCAGGCCTCTTTTTTTTCTTAATAGTAGGCATAACACGTACATGTTATAACACGTACGTGTTATGTAACACATATGCGTTATAACATTTACGCGTTATGCCTCGGTAAATCCCAAATCTAACAATTTAAAATGAGATCACGTTATAATAGAATGCATACGTGTTTTGCTTTTTTCGGGTTTTTGTCTACTTTTTGGCCCCCCAACTTCATGCACTTACCCTCTTATCAAGTTATCCCTTAAAACGATTCCTATTTACTTTGTGTCGTTGTTCAAGATCCCAGAGAAAGTAATGAAGTGTATTGTAATTCTTTAAAGGAGGTTCCAGTGGAGTGGATCTGATGAGAAATAGAAAATCAATCTAGTTACTTAGAAATATGTTTGTCGCCCTAAGAAGGAGGGTGGTTTGGGTTTCAGAAATTGTAAAATCATGAATGAGGCCCTTGGTGGTAAACTTTTGTGGATAATTTATGAAGATACAGAGCATCTTTGTAGCAGATTTTTAATTGCTAAATATTTGGCTTCTCAAGATCCAATTGAGATTTTCTTCCAAGCCAATCTTCCGAGTGGTTCTGGGATTTGGAGCTTCATTAAAGGTTCCAGAGATTCCCTTTTTTAGGACTTAAAGTGGGTTCCTCATTATGGTAATAGGGTGGATATGTGGAGTGATAAATAGTTGTCTATTGGTCCCTTCGAAAAAGTGGATGACATTTCTGGGTTCAAAGAGGAAGCAATTGATAATTGGGGCTCAAAAGTAAGGGATTACTTGAGCGAGGATGGGGGGTTAGGAATTGGATTTCTCCTCGAATGGAATTTTTTACAGGTAATTTTGGAGCAGTGAATTTCTTCCATGAGATCAATAATATGCCTTGCTCGGTTGGTCTCTCTTAGGACTCGATTATTTAGGTTGGCTCAAGCTCTGGGAAGGTTACTGTGAAGGATCTGTACTATTTTATCTGCGTTTATAAAGGAGCTGTGGATGCCCTAAAATATTTCCTTGGTATGTAGTTTGCATTAAAGAAGTTGTCCCAAAATATAATCATTTTATGTGGTTGGTTACTCTTGGTAAGTGTTTTTCCTTTGATAATTTGATTAAAAGGGGATTTAATGGCCCAAGCTTGTGTTTTTTATGCGAAGAGGATGAGGAATCTGGTGATCATATATTCATCCATTTCCCCTTTTCTTCCCATTTGGTCTCGAGTATGGATTCAGTGGAATATAGCATGGGTCCCTCATTCTTCAGTTTAGGATCTTGTTAATCAGTGGCAGCGCAAGATTCCTCATAAAGGCCTTTCTTTGTTATGGTCTTTAACCCTCATGATGGTTATTTGGTGTCTATGGTTGGAGAGGAATAGCAAAAATTTTCAAGGCACAAAGAAATCAATGGGGTGAGTTTGGAATAAGATTAAAGTTTGGTTATCAGAGTTAATGGATTTGGAATGCTCGGACTTGGTTTGTAGAAATAGTGAAGATAAATTGATTTACGGAAAATGGCCTTCAATTAATTGGAAGTATGATGTGAAGGCTCCTGATAAGGGGAGTAAGGATAAGAGGTTGACACATTGGAGTCCTCCTTCAGCAGGTTGGATCAAACTAAATTTTTATGGGGCCTCACAAGCCAACCCTGGAGCTGTTGGTTTCGAGTGCGTGTTTCGTAATGTTGATTGTCAGCCTGTCCTTGCTATGGCTTTTGATTGTGGTGTAGCTTCCAATAATTTCACAGAAGGCATGGCCTTGTGGCGAGGTCTGGCTAAATCTAAGCATAGGAAATGGTCTAGAATTTAGGTTGAAGATGACTCTCTGGCTATCATTATAATATTGCAAGGAAACTCTTCTCATGCATGGAAATTACAATCCATTTGTGATAACATTCAGGAAATTTTTCCTAATTCTGAGGAGGTGATTTTTTCTCATATTTGTTGAGAAGGAAATAAGGTGGCCGATGGTTTAGCTAATATTAGTGTCATGCTTTGGAGTAAGGGTCAGGTGACGGCTCAATCATGGGAGTTTTTTTTCCCTAACGACATTCAAGCACTTTTGGTTAATCATGCATGTTTGGCTCGTGTAGAGGGGACTTGTAATCTCTAATGTTGTACCCCTTGTTTTCCCCTCTTGGAAATGATGGGTTTTTAAAGGAAGGATTTGGTTTTGGATTTGATGCCTTGAATGTACCTATCATTCATTGTATTTGGGGAAGGTGTTTGGCTTTTAATCTGTGTTTTTTCCTTTGGGTTATCTTTTTGGCTCCTTCTTCCGCAGTTTAGTTGGTTTTCCTTCAGGGTGGGTCTGGAAAGTTGAAGTTCGTCATTATGTTTATCCTTCTTCTCTCATGGTGTCTGGTGGAGACTCTATGGGGGGCTCTAGGAGTAAGCGGCGTCATGCACAAACTAGGCCTGATTTGGGTGATTCCTTTTCAGAGTGGCTCAATGAGAGAATTAAAAATGTGGCCATGAGGGGGTGGATGGAGCAAGTTTGGTTAGTGGCCAAGAGCATTGAATATGACGAAGAAGAAGTGGTTGTCTACGATAAATTGAGGAGCTTAATGTTCTTGGTCAATATGCGGGTCAAAGTAATGTGTTTAATGTGGCATGGGGGTTGAGCAAGGCCAACATTATATCTAATCCAATAGGTCAGTTTCTCCTCCACAAGGAGATGAAGGACCTAGAAGCAAGGGTGGTCAATTTAAAATTTCATATTCATGCCCTGATTCTTAGAGTGAAATCTCTCTCTCGTGGCTTGGTGGCGGTGGCGGAAAACTAGGGACTCTGCCTCATGGAGAAGGCCAAAGTTGATTTGTCAGATTGTTGTGCTAGATCTTCTTCGTCTCCTTCATCTTCAAGTGACTCAGAGGTGGAGATTATGGCAGAAAAGCCTCCGGGATCTTCCATGGAAGATTGAATTCAAGGTTTTCTGATTTGAGCTCATTCAGTGTGGAGTTGGTATCCCTCTTTTTGTTTACAGTCTAGGAATGTACAATTTGGTGATATATATAATAATGTATAGGAAGTGGTTTTTTGTTTTTTGTAGCACGATAAAGTGCATTTTAATCTCCCTGTTAAGTCCAGTGATTTGTATATTAATCATGGACTGTAACAGGAACTTTTTTTGAGGCTAGGGCATTCTACCTAGGAATCTTCAACAAAAAAAGACTAAGTGGTAAGTGGCATTTATTAGTATAGTTATATCTTAAATTGTATACATGGTAACTAAGATTTTGGAATGAGTAGTAGTACACTGAGTGAATATTTAGTCAGGATGTTATTATAGCACAAATATTTAGGATGAGAAAAATTAAGAAACAAATATTTCTTTAAAAAATAAAAAAACTTCCACCAATTTTCAACTATTCGTTGATGCATTAGAATCACAATCTCCAATTTCAATATTTTTCTTGATAGATCTTGATTATGTTATCTCTTCGAAGTCAGCATTTGGTCTATTATCTCCTTCAAGGTCAATTCTACGTCTGAGACTGTTCAATTACTCTATTAGGAAACTATGTCTAATTTTCCTGTATATAGCGTCGTATGAAAGAGCCTATCCCTCACACACGTTCGCAAAGGAGTTAGGAAAAATCAAACACATGACCTTCACATTCATAGACACGTTCCCCACCATTACGTTGCAACATTGATTTGGAAATTTTTTGACCTCCGCTGACTATATTGACCCCCTATGAACGTGTGTGAGGGTTAGGAAAAATGACATCGTACTACTATACATACATACAAAGACCAACAATACTTACGGAAATGGGAAGGAAGGGTCAAGTTACTAATGATATGCTCTTTGCTCTTACTCTATTGTTTCCAACTATATTTCATAACTGTGAGGAGTGCACTGCCGGTAGGGGAGATACTCTTTCCTTGGGTGCCTCACTCATAGGAAACCAGATAATAATTTCAAAGAATGGAACATTTGAATTGGGATTCTTCAGCCCAAATAGAACTAATAGTCGGTACATTGGCATCTAGCATGGCAATGTAGCAGAGAATACAATCGTTTGGGTGGCTAATAGGGAGATACCCACAAAGAAGAGGCTCGATGTTTTGAAGTTGTCTAGAAGGTTTGATTAAATAATTTCCATATCAACAAGAAAACAAAGGGAAAATTATTTGGGGGTGGATATGATGAAATAAGTATTGAGTAACATGAGTGCACCGAATCAAAAATAGAATCAAGCTTAAGAACAATGTTTTGTACTGTCTTTTTTAGCTATATGGAGGAGTGACTAAGTTGGCATTATTAACCTGTTTGTTTTTTAAATTGAATCTAAAATTTTAGGGATTAGATGCACATAATTTTTAGGTTTAGCTGTCAAGAGTGAGGGGTTTCCATTCGGCCAGATTTTCCCAAGGAACAATCCCAACCTCATCCCTAATATATTGGTATCTCGTGGGAGTGAAACCCTATTGTATGGATAGGTAACACTTTATACACCATCATACGCATCATTAGGCCACAACTCATTCGATATTAACCCGCTTGTTAGTTCAAGGGCACTAAAAATTGGCCCTTACACAACTGAAGGAAACATAATTTTTTGAGAAAATATGGATTAAAATGGGTTTGCTATTTTTTTTATTTCTTACGGTATTGAGATTTTCAATTAAATGGTATTTATTTTGTTAAAGAAGCTGAAAAAATGATTGGAAAGTTAGAAATAAAAAGGTGGGAATTAAATATCTTCATGTCTCACAACTATTACAAGACTTACATTGTTCCTACTCAAATAATATCTACTATATCAACTATATGTGATTCACATTATCATCTTGATTTTTTTCGGATTATTCACATGAGTACATTGTGTGCATTTAAAGGGGCCAAAATTAAAAAATGGGAACTTGAAGCCAAGTTCCATTCATTTGTTGGAGGATATTCAATGACAGATTTTACAAATGTATAATCGATATTCGCATGGCACCACCATTTGTCAAGGGAAAATGTTTGGGCCATGTGAGACCTAATCTATCTAGACAATGGCTTGTTATTTTTTACCAGGGGGAATGCCTTTGGCATTAAAAATGCCCACATTAGCATGGCATGCCCTTCCACACTTCCAACCATTGGTCATATGCATACCCTCATCGTTGTCATATTTTAGATTTTTAATCGTAGCTTACATAACTAATATAATAGTGTACCCCCACCAAACGACACATTGAACCATTCATTTTATTAATATTAAAATAATAATTTTCACTTTTATAAAATTTATAATCAAATAATAACAAAACTTCATTTCTAAATAATAATGTGCTTCTAATTTTTTCGTGGTAAGATATAATTAGGAAAATATTATTTAAGTACCAAGTGCATTGGAGGTGTGAGAAACATTGAAAGGTATGTAAATCTAATGTTTCTATAGAAATGCACTGTCATGTACCAGGGGATACGAAACTTTATTCATTGAGTCGTCGGTTTTATATACCTGTGATAAGGTTGGATGAAGATAAATATGAATAGAAGGATTCAACAGATCATAAATATCCTAAGAGAAGGCATTCTTAATATATTCATATAGCTACATGTTTTGGACATAGGGAGGAAGTGGTTTTGAATGCAAGTGCCTCTTTTTTTTCTTATAGATGTATCCAAAGCTTTAAACATGTGTCTATGCCATTCGAATGTAAATGTTGGGGAGATTGCACACATCTACTATTGAGTGTACTCATGAGACTACAATGAATGTTAACTCTTGGCATTCTTTATTCCTAATATCTATTATTGCCTTATCCAGTGTCATAACATATTATGTATGTATTGAAATTTCCCATGTGATTTTGAGTAGAATTTTTTGAAGATAGTCCCCATGTGTTACATGAGGTATCAACAATTGTGTGTGGTTGTTTCAGTCCCGTGCTAGGCCACAAAATTTTTTGAATTCAATGACTACAAAGAGAGGAAAGTCTAGGGGTTTCAATTAAAAAATGGTATAAAATGCTAACACCTTGGCCAAGGGCTCCATTAACCAACCCTCTAAGTACCCAAAGATTGGATGTCAACATAAATTCTTGTCCTTTACAAAAAATATTTCTTTTTCCTCATTGTCCACATCTCTATACATGTTTTGAATCTGGAAAAATTACCTGTTGCTCTCATCTCCCAAGACAATTTCTCCAACTTCACATGGATCTCCTATGTCCATGGGTGTGATGTCTGCTACCATCATCTCACGAGACAATTTATCTATCTTTGCATGTATCTCATGTATTTGTGGGTGTGATATGTATACTACACAACTCAAATAGAAGAGTTATAAATAATCGTAACCATACTCTTATATGTTATATTAGGACCAAGCAAACACAACCACCACATGTTTAATTAGATTTTTTATTATAAATTTAAGAGTTTCTTGAAGATATCCAACATGGCCAAGAATTTCAACCATGCATACATAATGATCCACCATATGTATAGTATTATAGTTGGCAATCATTCCATTGAATTATTCAGATCCAACATCCACTAAACATGCATGGATGCATGCTAAAAATATGTTTCCCATTATGCTTTGATGGATGTCCATGCCCTACTTTAAATATATCTAACTTTACATAGATCTCTTGTTTCTATAGGTGTGATATGTCTCATATACACACAAAAAACAATACACCATTTTATATCCTTTAATCCAACTGCATCCCAATATCTTTAATTTCTCTATCCTTCATAACCTTAAAATATAAATCTCACCCCACATATGCACTTTTGAATATATGTTTGATAGAAGAACATAAGGTACAACATTGTTAGGATCCAACTAAAAAAGAAAAGTCTCTACAAATAATAGTAAGCATGTATTCTTATGTGTTCTAGGGGCAGCAAACAATCACAACGAACTTATAATTGTACATTTGATAAAAAAAACACTTCGATTATACTTTTATGGTTTTCCATGCCTTACTCTAAAGCTCCCATTTTGACAAAGGCTAGGAGGATGCTAGCAAAGGTTTTGGTGTTTGAATTTACAACTGCCAACTACATTGGCTCAAAATTTTCCAAGGTCTTTTACACAAAACCATTTATTGCATATCATGCAATCATTGTAGTCTGTGTGATATTTTTTTATATATTATCTAACAATTCACATGCTTCCACATACATATCTACTAACGCACTTACATTTAAATCATCTAGTGAAATTCCCTTCTACATAATGCTTTGGCAAATGTCTACACCCTGTTTCAAATATCCTATTTGGCATGTAGGGAGGGAGTATATAATAAAGGTGGTCTTATCAAATTCGAATTTTGAGACACTATAATTGATGCATTACTATTATCCAATGAGTCAAACACAAATGAATTGAACAAATAGAGCAATTTTTAAAAGTTCAAGCCAAATACATCCAAAATAAGAAAATCACAAAAATAAACCACAAATTTAAGAGCCTTATGTAATGGGGTTAAATGAAGACCAATGAGAATGGAAGGATGCAAGAAAGTTAAATAACCCTAAGAGAAATCAAGTTTGATATATAATATTGTGTGTGTGTGTGTGTGTGTGTGTGTGTGTGTGTGTGTGTTTATAGTGTTATATTTTTTATAGAAAATACTTAAGAATAGGAAAACATGGTATATAAAGGATAAATTTTGAAACATATTGTAAGGGTTTCAGTATATTCAACAACTTTAAATATTATTAATAAAATATACATTTGATATTAGGATACATTAACTCCTGACACACAACCAATAAAAAATATTCTGACTATTGTAGAAGCAAAAATGCTAGACCAATATTTACAAAATTGAATCTTCAACGTTGCTTGTAGATTCAAAAGACAAAAGTACTCATGTTCACTTCCCTGAGAACTTGCATAAATATTATTTTTGACAAGCATTAAAATTATAATTTGTTTTAATAATAGGAGCATTGAATTAATTTTTAAAAATGGAAAGTTGTGATTTGGATTAAGATATCCATGTGGCAGAGATGAGACAATAACAATAAGATAATAGTTAAGACTATTAATTTTTTACTATGAGGAGAATAAAGGGAAGGGGTAATAGGATTATAGGAGGGCCTAGCAGGGCATGCATTCTCATGATCTCCTTATCCATCCCCTCTACCTAAAACTCGGTAACAATCCAAGTGTAGTGGTGAGGAATCTGGAGATGTGGGAAACACAACATTACCATCACTATCAACATTTGTGATTATTTTTTTAGTTGCTTCACTCGAGGTTTTTGTATTCAATTCCTTGCTTCTCATGGATCCCTACCTCTTCCAATAGATAAAATATAGAAGTTATTTTAAGGGGATTTTGCTGATATAAACATGATCATCATGTTCCTCCTCTTGTTGTTTCCATGTAGAGTTAATCCTCCTCCTCCACCAAAACACAAGGTAAATACCTATAATGATTCCCAACAGAAAGTACCTAAACACAACACCCAAACTAATGCTCAACCTGCTCATAGAACTCATTGCACTCTTCCTTGCAACCCAAAAAAGTTAACCAAAAAATTCCAAACTCTAATCTTGACAAACAAGGCTCAAATTCTACAATATTCACAACTCACTTTTTAGCTTAAATTTCTCAATCATGAAAGATATTAAACAATCCAAAACACTTCAAGAAAAAAATTTTAAAACTCTAATATTGAGATAAAACAAGACCCAAAATTCCACAATCCTATTAGCCCATTTAACATATTAAAATTACCATCCTCACAAGGTCTTGTTGCACTCATGAAGGGCTTAACCAGGTCAAAAATCCTCTCTAAAATCCCCATATGATAAAATAAACTCACCAGTCACCCAGAAAAAAAATTGAATCTATCGAATTAAGGGTACTATTTTATTATTAAAAAATCTAGAAGGCGTGAAGTAGTATGCAACTCATTTAAATATGAAGGAAAAAAATTTACACACCACTAACATACAATAATGAGAAATTATGTAGGTGTTTCCATTATATAGATTTACTTACAGAAAACAGCATATCAACTATAGATCAATTTTCCATGATTTGAATCCCAATTTCTCATCATCAAATTGATATGAACTTATAACATATATTGACAAATTTCTATTATCTTTATTCATATTTCCCCACTCCACCACTCTTTGTAATATAAGAATATTGTGTTTTGCATTCACCCAACACCCTATTAGGTCCTCTCTCCTTCTTGTAAAATCATGGCCACTATCCCAACACAAACTCCATGTATTGCCACAATATTAGATGTAGCTAAATTTAAAGGCAACCAATTATGTCTTGGAAAAGACTATTGGCAACATAAATGGAAAATAAACCTGATCAGTAAAATGGAGAGATGTAGATGGAAAGCTATGAAAATATGTTGAAAAATATTGACACTTTTTGGAAAGCTTTCCCACTGTAGGGAAGTCTCCAACGTAAAAAATAATATTTTATTTTTTTAATTTGAAAAAACATGTACCATATTTTTAAATGATGATCAAATTAAATGTTTTATCCTCTTTCAATTCCCCGTGGATGAGGGCATAAACCATAGACCATCAAATCTAAGCCTCAAATATAAGAGTTTAAATTCTTATTTATAATTCAAAAACTTATTTTTTATTTCAAAAAATTTAGTAATAAGGTTTAAATTATAGATCACTAAAATATTGGTTGATTGGTTAAATAAGTGAATTTTATCCTTGGATAAATATACTAGTAATTGTATATGAGTTGTCAAGTATGCCAGAAGGGATTTCAATTTTTAATTATTTTCTAATGGGAACATGTCATTAATAAACTTTACTCGATTTTTTTTTTTTTGGGGGGCGGGGGGGAATTGGAGGGCTCCAATTTAATTGTTAATGAATTTCATTTTGGATAATATTAAAAGATTGATGATGTAAATGACTTAAATCAAACATAGACAAAAGAAATAATTAGGGGAAAAATCATCTACTCTAAGATCCTATATCAAGAGAATGCACACTTTCAAATTCTCTTAGTCTGTTAGAATTAAAAATAATGGACTACCCAAAAATTATTATGCCGCACATTGTGAAAGTTCTATTCTCTAGCATAATTTTTGCGTTACCATTTGTGTCAACAAATTTGAAATCCTCACATTCAAATCTCCTACCAATTTTTTATTGAAACATTGATGTTAATAGTGAAACATTTGTATCACGAGTTATGACAAGTGCATGTGTGGACCTCCCCTAAAAACATAACACAAATTTTTTTATAAGGTTATTGTTGGTGGAGAAGAAGGCTTATGATCTCATTATCATAGTATATTTTGAATCCCCAACATTAAAAATCAAACTTAATTTGTATACTGAACCTAATATTATGATGATTTAATAAGAAAATATTACATAAACATTGAATTAGATAACCCTAAATTTTGAAAAATCAATTTTTAATGAAAATTAGAAAATAATTCAAATAACATTACATCATTTAAAACATTTTCGATACCTACCTAGCATTGGGGGAAAGTTTAGGTGCACACATGTCATACATTGGGGCATGGTTCGACATGACCAATCAAGTGTAGTCATTATATGGATTATTTCACCTTTTATATGTTGATTTTATATCTCTATTGAGCATGAATACACATGTTTTCCATGTCATTGCAATTTTCACATTAGATTTATTTAGACACCCCAATTTGGTCATTTGACATTTGATAAAGTCAGTTTTGGCTTATATCCCTTATACATGACTAACACATAAACCAATCTCAAGCACACAATCTTACTCTATCCTAAAGCTTGCAATATCTCATTCTACTTCTCGGTCACCTACAATAATACTCTTGTCATTCAATTACAACTTATACCTCCTACAAAAACTTCTCCAAATCATTAAGTAAGCTTTTGGCCTTATTAGAAACAACTATCCTCTAAGGATAGAATCGGCTAGTCGATTTTAACCTTGTTGGATAATCATATCTATAGCCTCTTAATGGTCACATTTTCAAATGGGAACCTTTCTTTGTGTCAATGTTTTTCACTCTATGTCACCCTTAGTGAAAAATATTACCCTTGGAACAATATAAATATAAATTTAACCCCATCATTTACTCATTTGGTTATCACTTGAAATGCCTCTATAAAAAATCAGCCAAACTTCCCTACTTTTCCCTAGTGGAAGAGCATACACTAGAAGCGATCTCCAAACAGAAATGAAGCAGTCCAATCCAAGTCAAAATTACTCCAAGCCAAGTCAAATCAAGCACTATCAAGTATCAAAGAGCCAAATTCTAGTTGCATACATATAATCAAAAGGAGAAAAATCACACTCTCATATAGGTGGGAGAAATACATTTTAGTTTTATCTCCACATAGGGAAATGTTGGTGGTGTAGGGGTGTCACAAATTATAAATACCTTAATGATATTCCCCTCTCTAATTCCAATTTGAGTGCTTGTACAAGAAAGCTAGGTTTTTCTATTACAGGAACATGTATGCATATTTGAATTGATTGAAAGTAAAAATGAGTAGAGCATACTAAAATAAGATACAAAAATGAAATAAAATGCACAAATAGCACTAGAAAAATTGTGTGTAATAGAGACAAAATAATATGGTTGATTTTTTCCATACTGGCCAATTTTTTCCAACAATACTAGTCGGAGATCTAATTTTGGAGACAAACCATCTATAATAACATTGTAGATTGTTTCTCCCACTTCTATGCCCAAGTTAGTTACTGAAGTACAAAAAAATATAAGTGTTTTATCCTCTTTTGATTTCACTAATTTAAGTATGTTACATAATTAATCAAAGATCTTAATCATTTATTGTATGTTTATATTTTATAATGCATATTAATTTAATAATCTAAATATACATTATCTAGATTTTGAATCCTAATTAGGGTTTTACATTTATTTGAAATCCTACTTGAATTTTAGCGTTAAATTATTTAGTGAACTTGCATATTGATTTTACACTCCCTTAACTCCTAGGGTTGGCCCTCCATGTCTGTCATTCTTATCTCAATCCTTGTTATGGCATTTTTATCCTTTGGTGGGATTAATTTTTTTTGGTATGGATCCAAAATCTTGAAGCCTAAATGATTGTTTTTTCCATAGACATGCCCATCTCTCAACATCCTTATTTGATGCAGGGATAAACTCTCTTGTATGGCTACACTATCCAAAACCCTCATCACAACTCATGGTGTGCCATTTTCTTATTATTATAGCAACACTAATGAATAAAATTACATGTTTAATGATGGTACATACATTTATAAGGAAAATAGTGCCAACCATTATTATGTTTATGATTATCAAGGTTGAAATTTATACTGAAGATAAAGTAGCTACCCCTCACCTAACACATGTCATACCCTATGGTTATGGTTATCAAGTGATAGATGACCAACCATGCCTACCTTATAATGATGTATCTAATGAAGAGGAAATAAATATCTCGTAATCCACCCATGTTGTCCCATGTAGTTATGGTTATCAAGTGATTAATAAACTATGCATGACTAGTAATAATGATAAACATGTTTATGAGGGATAGTATTCTTATGATATCCTAGATGAATCTAGGGATAATTATAGTGAAGAATGAAATGATGCATGTATTGTTATCCTTTCTCTATATCATATAATTAAATTAAATGATTCTACGGATTATAATGATGTTTCCATGTCTCCTAGTGACAAGGAAAATTATTCAAATGATTGTATTCTCAATGAATGCCCTATCTATATTTTTGAAAAAATAAATTATCTTACTCCTCTCTTTATTGAAAATGATACAAATTAGATCAATGCTCCTCTTTCTTCTTTTGAATTGGGAAACGATGCACAAAAGATTGTGATACTTCTTCCAACTATACTATTTATGGACATGATTGATATGATGCATGTGAAAATGTTTCCTTAGAATATATACATATGATTATGGGTCATTATATATGTTGAACCTCAAGTCCATAAAACTACCCCCACTAATGGTGAACCAACTTCTATGATTACTAGTTTTTATATCCCATATATATCACTTCATCTTAAAACTTTGTACCATCTTCCCCTAAGTAGAATAGTATTCCAATGGTGATAATCAATAGTAAGATACAACTCCTCAATGAGTCTCTTCATAATCCTAATATACCTATAAAAGAAGGCATATCCCTCATGCATGTTTTTTGTGCTTTGTATTACAAAGTACACATACATTGTCACTTGAGAGTAAATCTTACCATGATTGGATCAATTATAAGTATAATTATTAGCTACTCATATCCTTGGTACTTCATTGTGACTATATTCCAATTGTTTGATCGGTATAATTATCCATAATTACATCTTAAGATATTTTAACTTTTAATATAACATCATAATAGAGATAAACTATTGTTTAAATCCCTTTCTGAAAGTTTAATAGACAAGGCTTTAGATGGATTTCATCATCTCCCTAGTGGATATTTCAACACATTCTTAGAACTATAAGAAACATTTTTAATCAAATATATTTATAACAAGGGTCCAAGAGTTACATATGTACATTACCAAAATTACAAAAATGACAATAGGAATAAGTAAGCGAATACATTCTATGATTTAAGACTTATATGCAACAACTAATATATCAACCATATGATTAGGAAGTACAATACACATTTTTCAAGGTTTATCTACCATCTAAAAGGGAATTTTCTATATGTTATGTGTGATACATTTCACTCTTTGTTCTCCCATGAAATCACACTAGAAAAGGAGCTTGATCCTCCCATGAAACATGCCCATGATTTGGTGCATGTCTCTCCTACAACTTCACACGATAAGAAAAGTGATAAAGATAGTAAAAAAATCTGAAAAATGGAGTGAAGTGAAAGTCATACATAGAGGAAAAAATGTCATCATAGAGGAAATCAATCTTGGGTAATAACACATCCACATAGGAGAGCACCACCTTGGTTCAAAAAAATTAATTACTAGTTGTATTAAATTTTTCAAATACCATTAGATAATTGATTAAAAACCTTTCGACCTAATTACTATCATCATACTCATTGGTTTAAAAAAGTAAAAGGATAATTATTTTACATTTATTATGATATCAATGGGAATCATGATAATTATTGTTATACTTTGCAATAAAATCTAAGACAATGTAATCATAGTGGAATTATCTCATTCGACATATTCAGTGCTCAATCTTCTATATATCTCTCCTAATTTAACACATCACTTTGCAGAGGCTGAGATTTCCCATGAAATTATCTCATTAGAATAAATGGTCCATCAACCTCTTACAAGTAATGTTCCTTAGAGGATATCTTATTCTACTATATATTTGGTGAGGCCTCGTGTAACTAATGATCATAATACATAATCTTAAAAGTATATATGGGTATATAAAACTAACAATCAAACTTAGAAGTGAATATAAAAGAAGTAAATTATGCAATAAAATATATATCCACATGATATCCATGTTGTATTATTGCAACAAAATAAAAACAAGACATCTCAAATGATTACAATACATATTTATTTCCCAGATATGTATTGAAAGTTAATCTATGAAGACCAAGATAAAATTTCGAGTGCAACTCCACATGAAACATTCTAATATACAAATATCACTACACATCTCATATAACTCTCAAATACACATGACATATTATATCCAAAGTAAAAGTAACAGTGAACAATATATAACAACCAACTATTAAGCTTCAACTACAAGCTCCTCATAAGAGGAAATTTACACTACATGTTAGAATTCAATAATTACTTAAGTGTGACCTTGTTTCTCTCCCTCTACTTATAGAGGTTGATATAAGCATACATCATCTTAAATTCTTTGATTCGAATACTTGTTTTGATTATCATTAGTGCATTAAACATTATATATATATATATATATATATATTGATTTTTTAACTTAAATCATGTGATACAGTATCATATTGATAACAATAATATTAAATTGATAACCCCTCAAAAATAATCTACACCTCAAGTAAATGATAAAAGTTAAAAATAATCAACAATCCACAACCAAACCATGGTGTATTTGAGAAAAAAGGAACTTTAGAGGTAAATTGTGCATATAACATGTAACATCTTCCATCTAAATAAAAATTGTCCTCTATGAGCCATTATTACTTTGGATAATACTAAAATAGTGGATAAAGTCTAAAATAAGCACATGCACTATTTATTAGATCTTATATCACTTGGAATCCAGACCCTAGTGTTATGGTCAATAATGGATTAGGTGAAATTTGTGTGATATTACATTTCTTACTAAATTTTGATAATTTTTTTATAAAATTCATGAGGTGCTAAATATTTTAATGGACATACACATCATGTATTGGTATACATCATGTTATCCCTTTAGGTCGGATCAACTACTTTGGCCACACTATATTTGGTTATTTAGACTTCATATAAATATGACATGTTGTTAGGATGACCTTGGCTTCAAAATATCCATGTTGTTCCATCCACCGTACATTGATTCCTCAAATATATTTATTTTAATCAAGTTATTAAGTTTTTGGGCATCCCTGATTAATACTCTTTACATCCTATGGTACTTACACCTTTTTCAAACAAAAATAATTGTGTAGAAGAAATTATAGAACATATGGAAAATATATCTTTTAAAGATGTGTCTAATCTATTGGTATAAACTCATACAATACACTTCTACAATGAGTATGGAAAAAATCATAAAATCCTTCTTCAAAAATTTATACAACACCATCTTTGTTAGTGCAGAATCACAGCACCCCCAAATGAGTTCTAAAAATCTGCTTTTCTAAGGCAGACTCATTTGGTGTGATTGCATAACATTGAACTTTCCCCAAGGTGTGGGACCTTGCAAAATGGGAAAGCTCTCCAGATTAAAGGTTGGTTCCTTATTCCTCTATTTAGATGCATACGTGAGAACTTGCAGAGGATCTATCTCTATACCTAATCTAAAACTTTCCAAGGAGACAGGGATAAGAAAGGGGTACAAGAAATAAACAATAACTAAACTACAAGGTGATGCACCGAAGGAATGATGAACACTAGTTCTGCTGATAGACACAAACCAACAAATACATGCAATAATCAAACACAGATAACCAGATTTATAACGAAAGACCAGATGTAAGAAAAAGAGACAGAAAGGATCTAGAATTGATCACAAACGTGTTTTATTGCTCTGCAGATTGATACAATACATTACAAAACAGCCAGGAGGCAAGAAATATATTACAACTTTGATGGAAGGCCTGAAATTCCACAAATTCCTTTGCTAGAAGAAAAAGGGAGCCTGCAAAACAAGGAATGTCCAACCCTTTACAATGAATCCCACCCCTATATTTATAGATTCAATCAGAGAGGAGAAAGAGAGGGAGAAGCGGGAAAATCAGGTTGAAGCTCAACCACTGCTATTAATGCCTTTGATAAAATCTCCCCCCAAATCTATCTTTACTGCATCAATCCTTGGTTTGGCACCTTGAAGGAAGAGGAAATGATGGAACAGATCAAATCGATCTAGTTGTTGAGGCAAAGAGATCCTGCATTAAAGGCCTAAAGACGTTTCTCCATTTTCACCTACCAGGGCCACATGGCAGCCTGGCGCTCATTTGGGCTTCCCTTTTTGGATTCATCTTTGGAGAAGCACCGTTAGGACACGTGGTTCTTTCCACTGCCTCCCCCATACTTAGTCGATTTTGGACCCTTTTCAATGAATCTGAGCCTGGGGACTTTGGATCTTTGTCGTTTCTTCCCCTTCTTGTTTCTGGTTTCTCTGCGGCATTGCCCCTTCTTGTCTGCCCCCCATAGTTGAGTCTATTGTAACATGAATTTGAGTCCCTCTGCAACCAATTTATTCCCTCTGTGATCTGAATGAGTTTTCTCAGGTTCCTTCTATGCGGGGTCATGGCTGATCCAATATTTGGCCCGAGGTGAAATATGGATAACAATTTGGTGACTCACAGGGGTATCTTCTTACTAGATGAAAAGACCAAATGCCTTGTCGTATCCGTTGGGCATGGAGTCAAGAACGATGGTCTGATACTGATTTTGCCTCTGATTCATGAGCCCAGGCTGTTTGCACTCTCAATTTTCATAAGAAATCTTGAAATGAAGGTTTCTGAGAGTAGAAAATTGTTTTGCTAGGGCTTCATCTATTTCTCCGAATGGACTGCATAAGAGCAACAAAACAGCACCACAACTATCTACAAAATTTGAAATCATACATGCTCCAAATGGAACATGTAGAGCATGCAAAGCACTTAGGAGAAAAGCAACCTACACTACAGCAATGCGATGTGCACAAGCACTTAGAGGAAAGAGAAACTAAACTAATATGTACATGGGTGAGACTTTCCTTTTAGTAGCAGTGCTTAAGATAGATCCCGTTCACTGGAATCTGTAACTCTTCACCCTCCAATGTAGACAATTGGAAAGCATTGCTACTTTTGCATCTTGTGATCATATAGGGGCCACTCCAGAGGGCATCAAATTTGGAATGCCTTCCTTGGTTTTGCTCGATCTGCATCCCATTTCAAAACCAGGTCTCCTTCCTTGGAAGGTCCTTGCTTTTGCCTTCTTGTCAAAGCATTTCTTGATTGAAGCTTGATTCTTCTCTATTGCTTGGAGAGCATGCTCTCTGGTTTCTTCTAATTCTATCAGCTCTGCATACCTGGCCTCCATTGGTTCAAATTTAGACATCTCTAGTTGCTTTATGAGCTCCAATGCTGGCAACTCAAGTGATATAGGCAACACTGCTTCTTTCCCATAGACAAGTTTGAATGGAGAGCTGCCTGTAGATCTCTTGGGTGTTATTCTATCAGCCCATAAGGCCGTTTTGATCTTTGTATGCCAGGTCCTCTGATTCTCATCAAGAGTTCTTCTGATGATCTTTAGCAGGTTCTTGTTTGTGGACTCGGCCTGGCCATTACCTTGGGGGTAATAGTTTGATGAAGTGCTCAAGTAAGTCCATTCTTAACACCCATCCTGTGATCTTGGAACCTATGAATGCTAATGCATTGTCTGATATGATGGTGGCTGGCACTCCAAATCTGGTCGCTATCCCTTCATAGAAATCTAGGATACTAGACTCATTAGCTTCCTTGAGTGCCACTGCCTCGGTCCACTTGGTGAAATAATTTGTCGCTATCAGAATCCATTTGTGGCCTTGGCTTGAATTTGGATTGATGACTCCAATGAAGTCCAATCCCCATTGCATGAAAGGTTGGTCGACTGAGATTGGGTGCAATGGAAGTGCTGCTAGCCTTTCCTTGCCTTTGAAGAATGCACAATTCTTGCACCTCTTGATCCATGCGTAGCAGTCACTAAACACTCTGGGCCAATAATAACCTACTTTCATGATTTTGAGTGTTGTCACTCTTGGAGAAAAATGGCCTCCAGCTGCTTCAACATGGAATTCTTGTAGCACTCTCTCCACCTGATCTGTCTCAATGCATCTCAGCAGAATGCCATTGATGTCTCTTTTGAACAAGACACCATCAATAAGAACATATGGGATGGCCTGTAACCTGAAATGTCTCCTTTTTATTTTACTCATCCCATGAGGACACAGGCTTGTTTGAAGGAAGTGCACCATGTCTTGGGTCCAACAAGGAGCTAGGTACATCATCTCTCCCTTCTTCTTGATCATCTTGTAGAACAAAAAAGCCTCCTTTTCACTGTTTGTTTCATCTTGTTGACCTGAGGCTAGTTGTTCACACAACCCCTTCCCATGGACCAGCTTAGTGACCTTGATCTCAATGTCATATTCCATGACACGAGTGATCCATCCTGCACATTTTTCATTCAGGTCCTTGCTGAGAAGGAATTCTTTAACTCCCACATGGGAGACCAATAGTTGGATTTTGTTGTTTGAAACCAAATGCTTAAACTTCTTCAATCCTCTGATCACCTCCAGGACCTACTTCTCAATGAAGGAGTACCTCACCTCATAATCTTCCAGACTCTGGCTGAAGAAAGCAATTGGCTGTTCTGTACCTTCTCTGTTCTGCTGAACCAAGATTGTAGAAATCGTGTCACTGCCACCAAAGGCATACAGTATGAAGTCTTTGGAAAAATCTGGATTCACAAGAGTTGGGGCTTGTGATATGGCTTCTTTGATAGCCTCAAAGCTTGCTTTTCCTTCAGCTATCCACCTGAATGCTAAGCTCTTTTTCAGCATCAACGTTATTGGCTTAACAAGGGCAGCAAAGTTTGGAACAAACCTGCAGACAAAATTGATTTTTCCCAAGAAGCTTTGAAGATCCTTCTTGTGACTTGGCAATGGCAATGCTCTTATTGCTTGAACTCTCTCCGGGTCAATTTCCAATCCTTCCTTTGATATAATATGGCCTAGCAAGCTTGCCTTCATGGGCCAAGAATATGCATTTCTTAGGGTTCAATGACACCCCAAAACTCCTGCATCTTTGGAATACCTGCCTTAGGTGGAAAAGATGATCTGCTGCATTCTTGGAAAAAATAGTGATGTCATCCAGATAGATCAGTACTATTTTGTTGATCAGCCCCTTGAATGCCATATCCATTGCCCTTTGAAAAGTGGCTCCAGCATTGGACAATCCAAATGGCATTTTTCTATAGGCATAGGTGCCCCATTTGGTGGTGAAAGTTGTTTTGAATTGATCGTCTTCTTTTACCATGATCTGATTGTATCCCTGAATAACCATCTAGGAGAGAGAACCTCTTTGATCCGGACACCACTTGTAAAATCTTCTCCATCGAGGGGAGTGGGTAGTGATCCCTGAGAGATGCTCTGTTCAAATCTTTGAAGTCAACACACAGCCTAATCTCTCCATTCTTCTTTCTGACTGGGACCAAGTTTGCAACCCAACTTGAGTGTTTGATTGGAAATATGATACTCGCCTCTATCAGCTTGTTCAACTCTTTTTTCATCAGAGGCTCAATGTGTGGGTTTATTGGTCTCTGCTTTTTCCTGATGGGCTGAGCAGCTAGATCTAGTTCGATTGTGTGTTGTGCTAGTTTTGGATTGAACCCTCTTAGGTCTTCATAACTCCAAGCAAACACATCTGGAAATTCTTGGCAAAGTTGTATGAATTCATATCTTTCTTGCTCGGTGGCCACTTTTCCAATTTGAAGTGTTTTGTCTTCTCCAACTAGGATTGACTCTGAATCTTCTCCTTTGATCTGTAAGTTAGCCTTCTCTTTTCTAAACTGATCATTAGGATTGAAAATAGATTCCAGTGTCACTAAGCCTTTGGGAAGTTTGTTTGTATGCAGTTGTACTATCTTATTCCCGTATTGCTGCTCTAGTCTACTTTGGTTTATAGCTGAGAATTCAGCTTCTTCTTGCAAAAATTTAATGATCTGCTGATCATTCTCAAACACCTGCCAGCATGTATTATTATCTGGCATTGCTGGCCTCACAACTACATGGATATGTGGTTGTTCTCTGTCCCTCTTGATGTTGTCAACCACATCAAATGTTGCTCCAACTACTGCAAGTCTATCAACAGCTTCATTCTCCTTCCTGGGTATGGACACAATGCTGAAGGCCTCAAAATCCTCCATGAGATCCCATACCCTACTCTTGTAGTTCTTGAGTAGGTCATTTTTGACAGCATTAAGTCCTCTGACTTGATTGGCAACCAGTTCACTGTCACCAAACACTTGCAAGTTCTTGATTCCTAGCTTCCTTGCCCAATGAAGACCTTGGACCAAAGCCTCATATTCAGCAGTATTATTTGAGAAAGAAAACTAGAATTTGAAGGCTGAATAATATTTCATACCTTTGGGGGACACAATCATAGCTCCTCCTCCAGCTCCTTGTCTACTCCTTGAGCCATCAAAGAACAATTGCCATACCTCATTGTCATCCTTGTATTCTGGCTTAATTAGGTCAGGAAGAGGATGATTTTCTTCATGTAGGTAGTAGACACCTAGCTCAGATTCTTCCATCTCCTTATAGGGGTCAAAAGCATGACTTTTGTTGGCCCACTCATCGAGATTCAAGTCTGGGATACACCCCACCTTGGTATTTGCTTCACAAGTGCTTAGGAGGTCTTCTTGATCAAAAGTTGAGTAGTTGGCATTGATTGGGCTAGGCACATAGGATTCAATATGATAATCAGCAATGGGTTCAGATCTGATTGTGGCCTTTTCCCCATACCTTGTCCTAAAGAGCATGTGTGACCAATCAACAGACAGGTAGCCTCCAATTTTGGCAGTGAAGTCCCTGGACAGACACAAAGCAAAATGTGGTGGCAAATCTATGACTGACATGTTTTGCAAAACAATCACATTGGGGCAGGCATGCAGAGTGAGGCTCAGATCCTTGATGATTCCCACAGTGGTCACTGTTGTCCCATCTAATTGGACTACTCCTCTAGAGATGACTTCATATTGGAGACCCAGCTGATCAGCTATTTGTTTGGGCATCACAGAACTACTAGCCCCAGAATCAATCATACAATTGTGCACCAATTTGTCTCCAATAATCAATGAGACATAGAATGGAGGAGGTCTCAGGCTCTTACCTTGTTGTTCTCCTTGGTTCCTCCCAGGTTGAACTGCATTGGCAAGCACTCTCTCTTGCTGGTTAGGGGGTTGATTTGAACTTGACCAATTTTGCATGGCAGTCTGCAATAGATCCCTCAGCCCTAGAATGGCCAGTGACTCCCATAGTGAAATGTTCACACTTATCCTCTTCATTTGCTCAATAATATTGAATGAGCTATCCTTTTGCTACCCCTTCCCAGACACATTTCTTTCTTGCACATGGATTGTTACAACCGGTGTCTGACTGGATTTGGAAGGTGGCTTGGATTGGTTCTGCATGTTGGGAGTTGTATTTGGAACACCATGACCTTGTGGAGTGATGGAAGGTTGAGGGTCACCTGAGTTCAGTGGTTGGCCCTCTCCAATATTTCTCTTTTTGGACCGTGTATTGGCAGCTACACTTTGAGAAGGAAACTGATTCATTCCACAAAAGTCTTCAGCCTGCCAATTTACTAGCATAGTTTCATTTGGGGGTCCACCTGAGCTCCTTGTTGATCTCCCTCTTGCCTAGGTTCTTGTGGCACCATATTGGTTTGCACCATCAAGGCCTGATTTAGAGCACCATTAAAGCACATTGATTGGTTATGTGGTTGATTGCATGGAAAACACCAATCATATTCTTGTGCCATATTGTTTTGTGATGGAACCAATGCCCTTGATGTTGAAGTTGTGTTTGGATCATATGACCTGAAAGGTCTAGCAGCTTGGGGTTGTCCTTGGTTATGGCTCTGATTTACAGTCTGAGGTGGTGGCCTATTGTGCTGATATTGGGGTCTAGCTTGATATTGAGCCTGGGGCTGATATGGCCTGGAACTCTGAGCCTGCTATCTTTTGATGGTCACTAGCTCATTTTCTAGGTTTTGTAGTTGCTTCATCACTTCCTGAAGCTCCTTAGAGGTGTTAGATGATGAAGTGGAAGCTTCAGCTAAGCTTTGACTCCTGGGGGTGGGTATAGGAGCTAATGTAGGTGTTTGGCTAGTATTTGGGTTTCCTAACTCAAGGTACAGAGGCATGGATGGCCTAGGGGTAATTTTTCCAGCCTGAATCAAATGGTTCTCAGCTCCTATGGAAAGGCTATAGGCTGCAGGTAAGGTTGTGCCCCCCATTAACTGAATCATCAAAGAAATATCAGAATTTAAAGCCCTAAGAAATATAAGAAGGCACCTTCATTAGTGGGTTTTACTACTGTTGGAATCCTGTCCCAGGTCCGTTGAAACCTGAGGTTGAAATCCATCAGTTCCTCATTTGGGGTTCTCTTGATTGTTGTCAGTTGCTCTAACAAAGACAAGTTATCACCCTTTTCTCCAAATTGGTTGTGAAGAGTTGTGCACAACTGGTTCCAGTTTTGAATAGAGTTTACCTCAAGGCTCCTGAACCATTGTGAAGCTTTGCCTTTGAGTGAAGAGGCTAGCAACTTGACTGCAATGTCCATCTCATGGATTTCATGGATTGTACAGACATTTGCAATATCTTGGACATGATCACCAGGAGAAGTCTGGTTTTCCCCAGTGAAATATGGGATGCTCTTTAATGCTGCAATTGGGACCGGATTTTGTGCATTCAGGGAGTGGGTTGCTGCCAGTGAAGTTGACATATGGATTTGGTTGTGCCATTCTGATTGGCCTAAGAACCCTTGTAGACTGAAAGAAAGGCCTTGTAAGGTGGAGGTGTTGACAAGGTTCTGCTTGGTGGAGATGGAGACCTCTGAAATCTTCTTCCTCTCCTTTCTCTTCCTGGGGATAGACGCAAGTATTTAAATATACCTTCTTTCCTTGCTCTAGACTGGGTTTTTCTCATGAATTTCCCAAGCTTGGGCTGCTGAAACCAGTGGATTCTTCCTCTATTGGAGTCGCCAATATACAAATTTGAAGCTTCTTATAAGCTGAAGATTGCAACAAGTGCACATCAATCTTGCTGTGATGAAATGGAGACTTCTCTGTCCCACCGGGCATGCCAAAACTATTAGTGTAGAATCACAACACCCCCAAATGAGTTCTAAAAATCTACTTTTCTAAGGCAGACTCATTTGGTGTGATTGCATAACATTGAACTTTCCCCAAGGTGTGGGACCTTGCAAAATGGGAAAGCTCTCCAGATTAAAGGTTGGTTCCTTATTCCTCTATTTAGATGCATACGTGAGAACTTGCAAAGGATCTATCTCTATACCTAATCTAAAACTTGCCAAGGAGAAAAGGATAAGAAAGGGGTACAAGAAATAAACAATAACTAAACTACAAGGTGATGCACCGAAGGAATGATGAACACTAGTTCTGATGATAGACACAAACCAACAAATACATGCAATAATCAAACACAGATAACTAGATTTATAATGAAAGACCAGATGTGAGTAAAAGAGACAGAAAGGATCTAGAATCGATCACAAATGTGTTTTATTACTCTACAGATTGATATAATACATTACAAAACAGCCGAGAGGCAAGAAATATATTACAACTTTGATGGAAGGCCTGAAATTCCATAAATTCCTTTGCTAGAAGAAAAAGGGAGCCTGTAAAACAAGGAATGTCCAACCCTTTACAATGAATCCCACCCCTGTATTTATAGATTCAATCAGAGAGGAGAAAGAGAGGGAGAAGTGGGAAAAACAGGTTGAAGCTCAACCACTGTTGTTAATGCCTTTGAGAAAATCTCCCCCCAAATCTATCTTTACTACATCAATCCTTGGTTTGGCGCCTTGAAGGAAAGAGGAAACGGCGGAATAGATCGAATCCGATCTGGTTATTGAGGTGAAGAGATCCTGCATTCAAAGGCTTGAAGATGTTTCTCCATTTTCACCTACCAGGGCCACGCGGCAGCCTGGCGCTCGTTTGGGCTTCCCTTTTTGGATTCATCTTTGGAGAAGCGTCGTTAGGACACGTGGTTATTTCCGCTGCCTCCCCCATACTTAGTTGATTTTTGACCCTTTTCAATGAATTTGAGCCCGGGGACTTTGGATCTTCACCGTTTCTTCCCCTTCTTGTTTCTGGTTTCTCTGCGACATCGCCCCTTCTTGTCTGCCCCTGCTATTTCATAGTTGAGTCTACTTGTAACATAAAAAATGAATTTAAGACATGGAATGGCTCAACAGAGTCATTTCTTTCGCACATGGTCCTTTAATCCTTCTCGTCCTCCGCCACTCCAATGTTGAGTCCCTCTGCAACCAATTTATAGATCCGAACGAGATTTCTTAGGTTCCTTCTATGCGGGGTTTTGGCTGATCCAATATTTGGCCCAGGGTGAAATATGGATAACAACAGTGCTCTATACCATAAGATTATAGTGACATAATATCCACTAAGTCATCAACTTTTTATAACTATACATTCTTCACACCCTCCTATGTATATGTATCCTTACACTATGACACTTGATACCTTGTCAGATTATTGCATATACGCATCTAGCACTCTTCAACCCATAAGAGATACCCTTAGAGACCCATAAACAATCACACCTCATAGATATCCCCATCATCTTCATCGGATCATTAGATATAAACTCTTTAACAAAATTCAAAAAAATCAAAATAGGAAACAATGAAAATAAAATAGAATATTTAAAAAGTCAAAAAATAGAACCTAAGCATGACTAGAGTTACTAATATCCTACATTACATATATTATTTAAAACTTGATATGGTAGATATAATACTCTATATTTTATAAATATATGAGTTTCACATGGTATGTGAAAATGATGTAGGAAACACAAAATCATAAATATCATATTGGGGAATATTTCTATACATAACACACTATATAAGGTTATATTTGTCTCTAAAATTTCACATATATTTATATTTATAACACTTATTGCTCATTTTTTATGGATTACATTATGATATTCTTCTACCAAGATTTTACTAACACATATGGATGTATAGAGTAGTGTCTCTTATTCTGTATATTTATTATTAATTACTTACAATATCGATTTGTTATTACATATCTCTTGTGTGTGGCCCTTTTCCTTTGTTTGATTGTAAAAAACTCTTGTGTCCCTCATGTAAGGCCTCTTGTCATTTTATGTGGCATTGTGTGTGATTTTTACCTATTGATATTATGTTTTTTTGTGCGTGTTACACTTGGTGCCATGATTCACATCATGCATCCATATACTTTGGTGTCATCATTCATATTATGCGCTCCTTTTGTTGATAACACAAATAAAACTTTAATAATATTATTTACAAAGAGAGATTACATTTTATAGGTGGATAGGTTCCTTTATACAAGGATTCAACCTTAACCACAAATCCCAAAATATATCAAAATCTTTTTTTCTCTTCCACACTCTCCTACATATGTGATTTTTTCTAACAGATCGTTTATAATAATATAACTCATAACATATATACTCATATTATGATTTTCACACACACATATTCTAACTCAATAACATGTGTTCACACTAATAGATCCTAACATTTTCCCCTTAGTGTGCACATGGGATAGGAGAATCATATTCAAAATCTTTGAAAATACTACTTAGAGTGGGTACAACTTCATCATAACCCTTGTAAAGGCATAGCTCTTAAGTTGAATTTCATACATTCTCAACCCACTTTCTCTAACTCCTAAATTTTAAATCACCTTAATTCATAGAAATCCCAAATTATTTGAACAAAAATCCATTTTGAGTTTACCTCAAAAAGTTATTATGCCCCCCAAAATAAGATTATTCAAAATATGATCCTTCGTGAGATGTTACACAAAGTATTTTTATTGAACACCACACTAAAACATGCAAAAAAACTGAAAATAGAAATAATTATTTTAACCACCATTCTAGATCATTTCCACTATGATCACTAATGGTATAATCGGTATCCATTTTCACTTGTTATCAATCTCAACTTTATTCATTGTTGGTACATAGTCCACTATTTCATTGTTTGGCCTCATCGTTAGTTGTTTGCAAGAGTTCATTGATTGCATCCAACATCTTGTGCCGTCATCCTCCAGTTCGATGTGACTTAATCAATAGAATAGTGCTTGAATTTTTTCCCCCCTTCTTTGCCCTCAATTTTAATGCGCACATCATATGTCGATTTCACCCAAAAATTCATCAGTTTACAAATTAGGTACAAAGATTATTTTGGACATTTTTTTACATCAAATATAATACATACAAATGACTTGAAAAACTTTATAAAATCAACAATATTGAGAATAATTATTTAAACCATCATTACCACCATAACTATCATCACCATTATTCAAATGATTTCTCTCATTAAAATTTTATCCACTTCTAATAACTGCCCACTCAGACTTTAGAAAATTCCCCATCTAACTTTTTTTGCACTTGATATTTGACCTGTAGACCTTATGGGTTGTGAAGGTTATAACAATTAAGAAGAACCACTCGATCTATTAAACCATTCAACCACTTTGGTGGAAAAAAAATATACTTGAATGTAATAAACACAACTATTTTAATTGAGAAATGTACCTTTTCAATCTGAAGCATGAGATGAATTATTAAAATAGTTGGCCATGTGTTGAAATCCGGGATCGAATTCCTATACGCTATTGTTTAGAAGGAAGGCTCAACCTTTTGAAACACAAAACAATGCACACATTGGATCAATTAGTAAGGAGAGCTAAGAATTTGTGGTAGGTGTAATAGTGTAACGTCCCCAATGAGCCAATTTATGCTGCCAAAGGGAACAAGCAAAAATATGATCACTAATAAAAAATTATAGAATATATACTTGATAAAATTACTACATATATGAGTTTATTAGGGAAAATGTGACATGCTCTAGGAGTTGTTATTCCACAAAACTGAAGTAAAATCATTCAATTCTTTACCAAAACAAATCAAAAAAATTTATAGGCAAGAACATCAAGAAAACACCGAGATTCTAATAAAAAAGAGGGTTGTAATTCTATTTTAAAATATGCAGAATAAAAATTTACAGAATTAACTGAAATTGAAGTTACCCAAGCCCAAAATATATGTAACACCCATGTTATGATTCATCCAAATCAAGGGAATTTTTTTTAAACAAATCACTTAAGTTCAATCACTGCTTCTAATGATTAACATTACTATTTAGCTTGTTGCTAAATAATCTAGACTTGTTTAATATTCCAAAATGCATCTGATAATATATGATAACCATGTACAACTATAAGGGTCTACTAGATCTACCTGATTTCCCTTGATAGCTCTAACCCAGCACTATGTATAACTTTTATACGCGTGGTTAAACCTTATATAGGTTATAAGAACCTGTGCATCTCCTTAGTGCTAATTGGTAAATTATTTATGTAACTTCCATCAGGATCGAAACATTGTTGGTTAGGAAAAATGGTAAATAGACAATGTAATCAAAATTTACATTATTATGGCCATAGTTTTTAAGCATTACTTTGCAAGCTAGTTTCAAGAAAGCACACTAGCCTATGAAACCTATCTCCCATCACCACACAACCATCTCAATATAGTTATCATGATTATTTTTTTTTGTTTAAGAAATTAAGTTTTAGTTTTGAAGAAGTAGAAACCATGACTCGCCCTCTTAAACGAAAGGATCCTATCAATTCCACCTTATGATCTCTACGGGAAAAATAGTGACCACATAATGAATTTTGTCATTACATCCCCACTACCTTTCTTGTAGCCATTCTAAGTTAGAAAAAGTAGGATACTATCGAAAGAACGATGGGACATAGTACCTTGGCTTCATTTACATCTTTAGTTAACCATAAATGATAAGGTAGATAAGTTCATCTTTACGATAGATTATAATGTATTGTTACACGAAATTAGTTTATCAAAAGAGGATAATAGTAACTCTATGAATTGTTATCTTTCATTTGTTCCTCTTTTCGAACTAACACAATGTATTGTTTGTTGTAAGTATAGGTTTACTAATCATGTTCCACATTAAGTTGTTCCTTTGTATTACTCGTTAAGTATAGTCCTCATTCTCATAAGTTCGTTAATTATCATAGTTAGGTCATTTAATTCCATAAGGTACAATAATAACTTAATGTTATTTTCATTATGTAGTTGTACTTATCATTCTAGGTTCATCATCCCTCATATTTGTTCATCTCGAGGAATTAGTAAATTTAGTGTTGAATGTATAGCATGAGATCAATAAACTTTATTTAAACATAGCTTTAAAACAACATATTAAATCCTTCATATCCAATATCTAACAAATTACAAAATAGCCAAATATTTTTATTCAAATTTTATAAGGATAATTTGTTATTCTCATAAATATAGATATACAATTCATCATGATAGTACATTAGGCAATATGCCCATTAATCAACTTGTGAAGATTGTTCATTCGTGTTAACAAATAAATACAACAATCATTATCAGATATTAAACAAATATCACATGACATAATCATGTGTAAATAATCCAATCAATCACTTTGTGAATGTCATTCCTTCCTGAAAATTGTGGGAGAGAGAAAATGTATATATGGGTTAGTTCAAAGAACTAGCAAGCATTTACTAACTCATATTCTTGTTGTATTTAAATGAAATAATAGAATAAGTTAAGGTTGACTAAACTGAAACCAAATAAACTTCCTAGTTTATTAAACAGATATTTATATCATGCACAAATGAAATGGTACTTCATATTTTAAGGAAATTTTACAAACAGTAAAAGAATTCAACTAGAAAACATAACTTTTAAATTGTATAAGTAACATACTAATGTAAATATTCATTACAATAATCAAGAATAGGATTTACTTATGTATCTTTCGATTCCATTCATATTTTGGCTACATACAATATATGTATTCCACAACGAATAATATCCAAAATGAATACCAAAAAATACCTCTAACTATATTAAATAATTATGCTCAAGCAATGATCATAAACTACTCGTACCCCATTTTCTGTATTTACAAATGTTTAAAACCAGAATGGGTCAGTCATCATTATTGTTGGCATGGGAGTATTGAGTTGTCATTGATGAAAAATGATCATTAATGACAATGTAGGATGAAGGAGAGAAAGAGGAATTTTGCAATTAGTGTGACAGAGCAGGTCAAGGCATATAGGTGACAAGAAAAGGGCGGGTTCATGGATTATGAGGTGAAACAGGCTCAAGTAGGCCTAATTCAAAGACCTAGTGTAAGGATGGCATAGAGTTTGAAGCTAAGAAAGATGAAACAGGGAAGTACAAACATGAAGAGTGTATTTTGATAGTGTATAGATGATGTGGAAGGTGATTCAAGTCAAGATGCAGTTGGTAGAGCCATGTTTGAGGCATGTTAGAAGATTATTCTTGAAAATAAACTCGATATGCATGCACAAACCATGGAGGTTGATGAGTTTCAAGTAAGTTCAGATTGAAATAAGTCTTGGGACATGTGAAGGAGGTTTTCCTAGTGTTGTCGATAAATTTTCATGTCAAGATTCAAAGGATGACGCAAGAAATTTGAGTTTTAGTCCAATCAAGCTCTAAAAATGGCCATTTCCAGATCGAAGGTGAAGTTTGAGATGCTCATTGACATGTTAAACGTTTTCATGGAGATCTGGTGCTTTCACCACTGTTGAGGCATTGATTCAAGAGTAATTTTTGAGTGGAATGAGGAATAATAATGTTAAATGCTTTATAAACGAATGATAAGAACCTGATTTGCTCTAAACCCTTCTAAAACCCTTATTTCAAAGAGATGGAGAAGAAATGATGATTTTGGTCCTGAAGTGGCTTGGTTTATCTATTTTTATTCTTTGGGCATGTATAGGACTCCTTTTACTTCATTTTGGTGGCATTTTCTTGTTCCATGAGTGATGGTAAGGTACAACAAAATCAGTGTTTTCTGAAGATTTTATGGTACAATCAAGTGATGAAGGTTTCATGTTAAAAATATTGGTGTGGGAGTAATCTTGGGAGGTCTTGTGAGTGTACATAAATATTTTTAGGTAAATTCTTTGCAAAAAATTTGGGAAACAAGTCAACCAAGACATCGTACTTCCTAACGGCTATAAGAGCCAAAACTAGTCAAGATGGATTGAAGGGATGATGATGTAAATGCATGTTGTGGAAGTGAAATATGAGCATGGACAACTTATATGAGTCTTATATGACATTTTTGAGATTGTGAGTTAATTTGATGAAGTGGTTTTGTGTTCAAGTTCAAGCGGTCCAAACTACCTCATTAGCCTTGTCAAGAAGGTCTAAAAAATGGAAGTGTAAGTGTGATTTTATCCACACAAACCCTGCATGTGAGTTCTTGAAATTTAATTAGAGGACCTTGGTGATGTTTTTCATGGTTTTTTATGACATTAAATTGAGTTTTTAAATGGTAGAAGCCATCAAAGACAAGACTGATTTTTGTAGTCTAAAACCCAATTTGAGTTGTCTCATAAATGCAAGCATATTCATGATAAAAACATTGAAATGAAGCTTGTTGGTAAGATGAAAAGATGTAAAAGGACAATATATTTCCAGAAAGGTATGATATGAGCCATGATTAAATGATTTGATGGTTTAACAAACTTAGTTTGTGAGGACTAATTTTCTGGGTTTGTAGCTCCATTAGGACCTTGTTCTAATCGGTGTTGCATGAAGAAAATGAAGAGGTTTTAGTTGCTCCAAATCCTTGAAGGTGATCTAGAGATCACATATAACATTCTCCAAGAATTTAAAAGTTTTTAATGATCATACATTATTGTTGATGAAGCTTTCTTGTGACTGGTTTTTGGAGCCACCATGATTGTGATCTTCAGGCTGAGAAGAAGAGTGAAAATGAAGGCTTAACCCCTGATCTAAAGAATACCAAGCATGTGATGAATTACCTGAAATCTTGGAGATTCCATCCTCTTGTTTCTATTATATTATTTTAATTTTAAATTGAATGCATGCATCCAAGTTGAAGACTGGTTTTGAAGATCATGCACCTAGTCAAGCACATGAGCTCTAATGGAGGTTGGAGAGTGAAATGGAGATTTGTGGATCTCATCAAGGATTTATAAGGATATGAGAAGACTCTTGTAATGTGAAAAAAAGTTGAAAACAATTGGCATGATTTATATTTACAAGAAGACAAATATTCCAACGTGAGGAAGAAGACAAAATAGAAAATAGCAGTTACAAAGTTAACATGTCAGAGTGAAAAATGGAATGTTTTCAGTTGTTTTAGTTATGCACCAAGTTGAGGAAGGTTCTCATGACCTTAACAAGTGTCAGAGGTGTCATGAAAATCCCAAGAATGATCAGAACTCATAACTGACATGTTTCATATGCAATGATTGCATTGGTGGTAGTTTTGATGATGTTATACTCAGCCATTTGTATGAGTTGAAGAGATAAGTATGTGAAGAGTTGGAAGAGGAGTAGGAAGAGGTATTACAATATTTTTATCTCATGTATAAGAGTGCCTAATTATTCTAAAAAAAAAATTATTTTGAAGACTACATTTTTAGAGCAAAAATCAGGACATGAAAGATAAATGAGTCAAGATGAATGAAGAAGGGAGATAAAGAGAGAACAAGAGCTGAATAGGAGATCAAAATTTGTTAATTCAAGAAACTTGATGAAGGTGATCAAAAAAATTTAGAATTCTAAGTTGTTTCTTAGAAAAATAGGGAGTTGGATCTTCCTTGTAGGTTTGAGCTTATAGAAGGTCAAGTAGGAGTTTGACTAAATTTTTGGGAGTTGGAGATTTTATGTAAGTAGGAGCTTGCTAAAGGTCAAGTAGAAGATTGGATAAATTTTGGAGTTTTTGCTTCAAGTTGTGTGGATGCTCAACAAATTAAACATATTTGTACTCTTTATAGGATAAATTATCCACACTAATGCATTGATTTCAGTGGGTTTTTCTCCCTTTAAGGGTTTCCCACATTAAGTATGGTCTTCATGTGTTCTTGCTTGTTAGTTTCTCATGATTGAATGTTGTGTTACTCATGGTTAAGATTGAATAGCTTGTTTAGATTTCAATTTACTTTCAAAATTTAAAGAAATGATTCACCCCTCCCCTCTCGGTGCTTGTGTTTCCAATTATTATAATCAAATAATTTAATAAGTAAATACATTTCCGATTCTTATTAAAAAAATTAAATCTTGTATTGAATACAAATAAGAATAGGAACAACATCGTTAATTCATAAGAATACAATACCATACCCAATACTTTCCCAACTATCATTTCTTGAACTCAAAAATACAAGTCATCCTCAATAAAAATTAAAAATTTGTTCAAACAATGTCAAATGAGCTTGATTTCATAATAATTCCATAATTATAATAAACTAAATAGTACTTAGTTTTCAATGATTATCTCCACCAACAGGTGTTCGAGAGAAGACAATTTGTGTTTCAAGGATTCTTAATAACAACCATAACTATTCACAAACAGTCAAGCTCGTTTATAAATAAGGAAGATGAGCTAACATAACACAATATAACTAAGCAAAGCCCTATTGGGCTGAGATTATTCTTCCATTTCAAACAGTCCAAGAAAATCTCAAAACGAAATTACTTTGAGTTCTTAATAGATACCGAAATCGAGTTCATTCAATAAAATAAAGAGGGAGAGACAGTGACAGAGTTTTATATCAACCTTGCCCCATAAAACCTCAAACATCATGATAACTGTTAGAGTAGGTATTTACCTTAGCTCATGTTCACCTAGGTACTTTATTTACCTTTATTGTATTTATCCTCACCCACTTATGTGTGTAGATATTTCTTTTATCTTATTTAGATATTAGGAGATATTATCTAGTTGTTAGGTATAGTTCTTTCCTTGATATATGGTATTAACTAGATCCTTGATGTCTAGTTCTCTCCTAAATCTATGGTCTTGACTAGTTCTTTGATGACTAGTTATTTCCTTGATTTATGGCTTGATCTACGATCTTGACTAGTTCCTAGATTGTTATTCCTTTCCTATTTAAGCAAGGCCCATTCTTAATGTATTGCATTGAGTTCCATAATAATAAATGATATTGCTTCTCATTTATTTGCAAAGGTTTTATGTAAAGTTATTCTGGCGAATTGTTTTCATCTTATTGATCGTGGTATTTGATTAGCATCTGTGTTCTTGGCTTGGTACGATCTGGTTATCGTTCCTTTCATGGTATCAGAGCTGGAGATTGCTGTTAGCATCCGTCTGTAAGTTTTATTTTGCAAATAAATTATTTGTGTATTCATATATTTGGGATTTGGTCGTATTTTGTTGATGCGTGCTTTCTTATGGAAAATAGAGGCTTTCGTTGGATCTGGAAGGCATGAAAACCCTAAGATCGGATGTAAACTCAGTCGTTTCTGCAGAAAGTCATTTCTTTGTGGGTTTTTTGTTGCAGAGAAGCACATTGGTTCACCTCGGGATTTGTGCCCACTAGAAAAGAAATCACGAGATTTTTTGGGTCTGTTGGATTTTTTGAGATCTGCGCAGGGCATTTTTTTGTTGCGGTGTAGCTGTCTCAGTTTACGCGTAGGAAGGTTTTCAGATCTTTCCTTTTTTTGGTAGGGGGTCCATGGATGTTGTGCACGTATTTACTATTTTGGGCAAATCTGCAGGTTGCTATTTTCAGCAAATGAAGGTCACAGTCTAGAAATAGTAATTTTTACCAGAAGCGGCAATTGGATGTGACTTTTTTGAACACCCATTAAAATCATTAGCCCTTGGTCATATGAGGGCTTAAAACTTGTGATTCATACTAGTAGGTGCTTAACTTCAACCCCCTTTAACTTTATTTGTGTGGTGAAGGCAACAACATTTTACTTTGTTTTAGTGGCACCTAAAATAAATAACAGAGCAAAATATTAAAAAGCTTATAACTTTTGATCGGTAACTCGGTTTTGAGTGACGTATTTTGTAACTTGTTTTTTTTGTGCTCTTTCCATTGGAGTTATTTATTTTGAGACTTGCACTATAATTATAAAGTGCCAAATATGGAGGAGTGTTGTAATCAATTGTGGACACAATTTCAGCTTAGCTTGACATCTTAAATTTTTGGGAGTTACAGTTTGTACCTAACATGGATTCTAAGAATGATATGATTTTCTCTGAAGTATGTGGACTTCAAGAGGATATTGTAAAATTTGTGGAAGAAAATAGATAGTTCAAGAAGTGAAATTCTCTTCTACAATCACTCATTCACGATAAGGATACAATAATACACTCCCTGCAGAACAAACTTGCTAGCCTACAGCATCACCATCATATTGTGGACAACCATATCCATGCTCCTAGTCCACTTACAGTTGTTGCTCTTGTACCCACTGACATTGATCTGCCAGTCTTTGAGCCTGAACCTGCTTTTGATGCTTCTAAACCTATGAGGCTTTTACTGCATGCTCTTCCACATCTGTGCCTATTACAGTACCACATGTTGTGTATCCTACTTCTGCTCAGCTGCATGGATTTTTTAAGAAGCATACCACTGCATTCATTTCTCGCATGCTCTATTCTATGGGTCTCACTAGTGGAGTCATTGGTAGACATTCACAAGGTATTGTTTCCTCTATTCCACATGTTAAGTGGAATTCTCATCATGAAATTGGTTTTTCGAGCAGATACTTCATTGGGATCACACTTTGACAGAGCTCCTTTTTTTTGTTTACTCGACTCTTTCTGAGGATCATGAGCAACACATGAGTTTTGCACCTTCACTCAGGCTTGAGAAACCTAAGATTTCAGCTGTCAGACATGATTAACTTGACACACATTCTGATGTTTTTTTACATGCACCCATTGTGTATTTTACACCAAGTCATATGCAAGCATCTTATTCATCCATCTGTGTTGATTTGGGGTGGATATCTGATCACTCATGGAGATGACATAGGCATTCATTGAGAGGACTCTATAGGCATGGCTCCTCCACCATTCGGCCTCTTGCTCCACTTTCTATACCTTATGCATTGTGATACTTCTTGTTTTGAGCATTTTTCTTTAGCAGGTGTAGTGTATCTCTCTTGTTTGTTGAGAGATTTTGTATCTGTATTTTCGACACTTTTGGCATGTTGATAGTATCTCTTGTGGGGGATCTATTCTAGTGAATTCCAGTGTTATTTTGTCAGTGTTCAAGTAGTTGATTTTAGGCAACTCATACAGATTTGTAGCGTCACTCTACCCATTCAGCAGTATGGGATGGTGTGGTGTTGATCCTGCTTCTTCGGGTTTCGTGTCCTTGCCTTGTTACCTTGGCTTTTCTTGGATCGTGACACTCTAGAGTTTGTGTCCTTGCCTTGTTGCTTTGGTTATTGTTCTTGGATCGTGGCACACCTATTTGTAGCAATTGATCGAATTATGTTTGGTTTTTTGTTGCACTTTCGACATCACTCTGTTGATAGTCTCCTTGTATGGAGTTATTTTGGTGAAACCGCTAGTGTCAGTTGTTTTTGAGTTTTATGATCAAGCAATGGATTCAAACCACAGTACACACCAAAATTCTTCAGCATTGTACAAGTTTTTTGAGCCAAGCTTGTTGGGATGCCTTAGAGTGGGTATTTACTCTCTTTACTTTGTTGTTACTAGTTTTGGGTACCTTGCGGCGTCCCTTTTTCCTAGTTATTGTACATGAGTACCTCATCGGGCCTAGTTGTTGGGACTCATACTGTGGACATGCCACTTCTATTTTGTCCCATAGCTTCACTTGAGGGGGGGGTGTTAGAGTAGGTATTTTACCTTAGCTCATGTTCACCTAGGTACTTTATTTACCTTTATTGTATTTATCCTCACCCACTTATGTGTGTGGATATTTCTTTTATCTTATTTAGATATTAGGAGATATTATCTAGTTGTTAGGTATAGTTATTTACTTGATCTATGGTATTGACTAGTTCTTTCCTTGATCTATGGTATTGACTAGATCCTTGATGTCTAGTTCTCTCCTAAATCTATGGTCTTGACTAGTTCTTTGATGACTAGTTATTTCCTTGATTTATGGCTTGATCTACGACCTTGACTGGTTCCTAGATTTTTATTCCTTGCCTATTTAAGGAAGACCCATTCTCAATGTATTGCATTGAGTTCCATAATAATATACTGATATTGCTTCTCATTTATTTGTAAAGGTTTTATGTAAAGGTTTTATGTAAAGTTATTCTGGTGAATTGCTTTCATCTTATTGATCGTGGTGTTTGATTAGCATCTATGTTCTTGGCTTGGTACAATCTAGTTATCGTTCCTTTCATAAATAAGGAAGATGAGCTAACATAACACAATCTAACTAAGAAAATCCCTATTGGGTTGAGATTATTCTTCCATTTCAAACAATCCAAGAAAATCTCAAAATGAAATTACTTTGAGTTCTTAATAGATACCGAAATCGAGTTCATTCAAGAAAATAAAGAGGGAGAGACAGTGACAGAGGTTTATATCAACCTTGCCCCATAAAACCTCAAACATCATGATAAATAGGAGCTCAAGATGAGGTAGACTCCCAAAATAGGCAAGCTCTCTAAGAGCAGTAATGAACTTAAATAATAAATCATACCCATTGTTCCAACCAAACCAGAACTTAAATATTAAATCATACCCATTGTTCCAACTAGACCATAACTTAAATATTAAATCATACCCATTGTTCCAACCATATCAAAACTTAAATATTAAACTCAGTTAGTGAAACTCATAAAAACCCCATATTTTATTAAGATCTCAAAATAATCAATGCGTATTCACCATTAACATGCCAAATTTTAAAACAAAAATCCATAAACCCAGAAGTCCAAATCAAATGCAGAAACAAATCTTACATATACAAAAAAAACATTTCATTTCCAACTTTTTCTTCGTGTGTTCATTTCAAAATTTTATAATAAAAACAAAGAACTGTCCCAGAATTTTAAAACAACAAAACTCAAGCATTTATCTCTATGACAAAACAACTATCAGCAAGCTCTATCAATTTGATTGTAAAATACAATCTGCATGCATATTTTCCAAACAAAGTAACAAACCCAAAAGGCTAAGTTAAATAAAAAACTAGATCTCCCATCAACAAAAAAAACCATTTCGTTTCCAACATTTTCCTCTTGTTCTCTTTCAAAATTTCATAATAAAATCAAAGAAATAGTTCCAAATTTTTATACCAAAACATATTCCAAATTTCATGTTAAAACCAACAAACACAAGAGAGAGAGAAAACTCATGCTTGGTTTGTCCTTGTTCCTCTTCCAACTTCCTTGAAATATGCAACTCGAATACCCAAAAAAAAGTCTGAATAATATCCAAACAAAGCTTTTAAATACTGAGTTGCCATTAAAAATAGCTTTTCCATTGCATGTAATTGATCAAAAACAAACTCCTAGAATAATCTCCCCAAAAACCTCATACAGAGCTCAAGCCAAAGACTAACAACAATGCCAAAATTGTGAATGGAGAGAGACCATGCATGTTTTGGCTTCTAAAGGAAGCTACCAATTCCCAAAGAACTATGTACATTAAATTCCATTTAAGACTGTCGGCGACACGTTGTGGCCTCCATTAAACCCAAAACCCTTTGCATGATATATGAACTATGACCAAACAAACACCAAACAATAATTAATAAACCTTATTATATGCCTCGTGGTTTGTGACCAATGTCAAACATTAAACATTATACTTTCCAAGTGGTCTATGACCATTGTTTATTATTGACAATGTTAAGGGGTCGACTATCATGGTTTAAACATAAACCAATAAACAATGCAATATGGTCTAAGACCAACTTTAGCTCATTACACATTTTAAATGCTTTATGGTATAAAACCATTCACCATATAATTTAAACTTTAAACACTTTAATTGCTTAGTTTCTAAGACCAATCAAAACACTAAACATTTTCCTTGTCGAGTGGTCTAACACCAACTTTAACAATGTAATGCAGTCTAAGACCATTTCCTCTTGCAATCAATGTTAAAAAATTTCAATGCAATGTAATCTAATACCAATCATTATTAAATTTAACGGTGGAGCTCAATCAACCATTCAAATGCCTTTACCATAAACATTGTAATTACTTTAAACAATGCAGAACATCCTAAATAATGTAAAATAATGGTGGAGTTCATACCAATCAAAACCATACAACTGATTTAATTTAATTTGAATTAAATCTAATATTGTAGAGTAATTAATGTGATAAATGAAGTACAAATGTTGAAATACAGTAATGACACAAGCAAAATAAGATGTAAAATATGAAACCCTAAGCAAGGAAGAGAGATAAGAGTACTTAGCTGATTTCTGAGTGTAGAGGAAGTGATCTGGGTAAGCTAAAGTGTTGAACAAAATGTAAATAGAATTGTAAATGATCACTATAAAATTTTGAACTTAAGAATAATGTCAAACATGGGTGCCCACAATAGGACAGAGGCATCTAAGTGTTGATGATCATATTTAGGCGTTGGTGACTGTGTAAGAGTTCAGAATCTAGTTTTTGTTATGTCGCAGGGGTTTCGCAGTCAAGGAAAAATTTGGTAGAGATTCTTCGCTAATTCATGAATATTTAGATTTTTGAAATTTGGATTTTGCGAATTTTAAAATTCGTTTGGATTAGCATTTCGCCTAAAATTTCTGGGAACTAGTTCATTTGGCGGGTCAACTCACCTAGTGTTTATAATAAGTATCATATAAATACATATATTCACCACACTATACCGGTTTAAGTTACATATGGTATTATGGATATAGTATACATCTCAAGCATAGATATTTGTTCTTTCGATAAAAACAATGACATAGGCTAGAAATGTGACCCAGTCACCTGGTTGATCGAGACGTGTGATTGCATACTTTTTTGTAGTTTCCCCAGTTATATAATTCCAACCGCCCAATAGTGTTTGGTACTTGCAGCCACCCAATAACAGGGTTCTAAACACTTGGCTACATTCTAAACTTGTAACTTACCCACCTGACATTTCTGCAACCACCCGACAACATCCTTCCAATCACCTGGAAGCATCCTTCCAGTCACCCGATAACATCCTTCCTGACGCCTGGTACCTTGTTTTCCTCCATGTGACAATGCCTCATCGGGGATCCTCCAATGCTTGCAATGTGGAAGGCTAGTAAAATAAAATAAATCTTTTCGCATGTTTTAGCCAGCCACAAAAAAGATCAGGAAGAATTAGATGCAAGTGCAACCACCATACACACCAAATGTAGGTACTGTACGAACTACATAATTAAGCCTTATTTATTTTCAAATTAAAAATTCAATAATATACTTAATAATACAAATTTAAAAATCCACTTCCTTGCAGATACACAATATCCCACTGATGATGGCATGCCTCCTCTTGAGGAAAATCCTCATTATGTGCCTCCACAAGCAGAAGATATGCAACAAGTTGAAGATATGCCTCCCCTTGAGGACATTCCCAATTACGAAATGGAACAAAGAGTGGAAATTTCTAGTCAACCATCTTCAGATGGAATCCCTACTCTCATTAACAATTCTTTGAAATGGAAGAGAATAGATAATAATCCCATTGATGTTGATGAGATCGAACAAACTAAACATATTTAGATAGAGTGTGATCCTATTATTGCAGGTGATAATGCAAACCAATACTTTGTGAGAAGAAAGATAAATACATGGACCATTGGCAGGACTTTTAAGTTTGACTGGGCTGCAAAGTTTCCATTCATTGAACCAGTACAGCTAGAAAAAGGTATTGATAGTCCAACTGAATGTAAATGTACTATATGTAGCTGGAAACTAGGAAAGGATCAAAAAATGCAACTCAAACTTGACACAATAGAGAAACATGTGGTAAAGTATATGAGTTAGTTAAACAAGAAGATTGTCAAATAAAATGAACACGGAGATGGAAAAATGCAAAAGAATGCATGCATTTCAGATATGCAGAAGAATATGAAACTAAAAAGAAATGTCTATAAAATCTTGTTGAGAAAGGAGGAACTATTACACCTCAACTGGGAAAATTTGTTCAGACTAATCTACGAGCTTAAAATATACAGTTCACAACTATCTACCATATTCTGAAAAAGGGTAGACCTATTCCCTATTTTCAGGATTATAAAGTTTTATTTCAACTTAATGGATTTCCTAATCTTCCACAATCCCATTGGTCAAACAACGGTGCTTGGGAAATTGCCAAATGTCTAGCAATGATTGAGAAGGAGGAATTGAAAGAAAAAGTAAAAAATGCAAACTTTTTGTCATTGTCTATTGATGAGGTCACAGCTATTGATAACACAATGTGGATTTGCATTCATCTTTATACTTTTGAGAACCATCAAAGGATACCTCATTTATTGATAGTACATAAAATGACAGAAAACTACAATGCAGAGAACATTTACAAGTTGGTTATTTCAAGTTTGAGAACTATAGAGGGAATGGATGATTATAGTATTGCCACTAAATTGGTGTGTGTTGGTATAGATGGTGTAGCAGTCATACAGGGAATAGAAATGGTTTGTGCATTTGACTACAAACCTATGTTGCACTATACATGATTCTGATCCATTGCATGGTGCACAAAATGAATCTTTCATACATAATAGTTAGCACATTTGACACTATTGCAAAAGTAGAAGATTTGATTTGTGACCTTCATGCATATATGTCCTGTAGTCCCAAGAGATTCCTTGAGTTTCAGAAATTTGCAATTTGTGTGACTGATGGTAAAAGAATTCTTAAAGATGTAGATACAAGGTGGATTTCTATGTATGAACCTGCATGCAGAATTTTTCAAGAATATCCATCGTTGGTTGGTTTTATGTACAAATATCATAGAGAAGTTGACAAGGAAAAATATCTGTTGTACCATTTAACATATTTGGAAACATTATTGACTTTAAGTGGAATTCTACCCATGTTAAGGGAAATAAACTGTTTGAGTAAACATGCTCAAGAGAGGTCAATATATATTGTTGATTTCATACGATTGAGGAAACATGTCTGTCTAACTCTAGATAAGTTGTACCTGACCCAAGAGAGCTTTAAAGGGCCTGTATTTGAGAACTATAAAATGTTAATAAACATCAAAGATCCTAATTGCTATATGAAATTCAATATTAAGGATTATCTTTGTATAGTTTTTAATGGGAAGGAAATTCCAATGTATACGTTTCAGCAAAGAGTTGATTTAGCTGGAGTAGAAGTGGAAGAAGCTCCTGTTACATGCATCTTATTTGAGAATGTTATTTCTGATACAAGGATGAAATTGAGAAATATTTCACAAAGTTTGTCTTCATAAATTTGTGATTGTTTTAAAAGGGATGATCTTCTAGAGGCTATGGGAGTAGTGAATCCCATATTCTAGAATGTCTTTGATGGTAACATGAAATCATTTGTAGGTGAATTATTTCACAAGTATATGTTTGTTCTGGTAAAGCATTTCAACATGACTGTACAGATAAATGGTGTTGAGATTAAAGGTATTTTACAAAAACATTTACTGACAGCTCAGTCATCACATTTTGGAATTACAATGTTGGATAAATATCGGCACCTAGACAATCCAACAAAAAATGGAGCTATAACTAGGCTATGGAAAAAATTGAATCTGAGCAACGTCTTACAAGAAAGTCTTAGTGAATATTTCCGTTTATATGAACTTTTCCAAACAATGATTTTGGGATCAGTAAAATATGAACGTGTTTTTATTTCACTATCTTTTGTGAAATCAAAGCTTTGAAACACATTGGATAAAAATTTAGAGAAATGTTTGAGAATATATGTTTCACATTATCCAGTCGATGCATTTCCTTATAAAAGGGCGATTGCGACTTGGACTTCACTTGTTGATAGAAGAGGAGTCACTAACACAACAAGCAACAAATATGATCTTAGTTTTGAACCAGGAGGTGGATGCTCTGTTGAGTCTGACACTGCAGATGCAAATGTATCCAAGGAAAATGCTCGAACATTGTTTCAGCTGCCAGATTTTTAGGCTCGACACTTGAACCTTGGTAAGACTCAAGAGGCATGTTTTATAAATATTTATATAATCCTATCTATAAACTTCATTTGAAATTGCTACAGATTTTTTGAATTAATGATTTTTGTATTTTTATTGAATCCTTTTAATTTTTTTATGCAATACATTGATGCAATAATAAGATACAAAAACATTAATTACGAATACAAAACATATATATTATACTTTACAAATTACATTGTAATTTGTTTCATTTTGTGTTGTGAAAAACAAAACACCAAACATGCAAATTTAAATAGTCCTATATATAAAATTTAATTTTCATATCAAATTGATACATTTTTTTACATAAATGATTCAATATTTTAATTCGTTTTAATTTTTTGCATAAATTGCATTATTTCAGTTTGCATTGTGAAAAATAAAACAACAAAAATGCAAATTTATATGCTCATATCTATATACTCCATATGAAATTGGTACATATTTTTTTGAATAAATGATTTTTGTATCTTTATTAATATGTCCTTTTAATTTTTGTATACAATGCAATAACAAGATACTAAAAACTATAATTTTGAATAGAAAACATATAAATTATACTTTACAAATTACATTGTTTCGGTTTGCATTGTGAAAAAAAAACACCAAAGATGTAAATTTATATGCTCATATCTATAAACTTCATATGAAATTGATAAATATTGTTTCAATAAATGATTTCAGTATCTTTATTCATATTTCCTTTTAATTTTTGTATACAATGCAATAACAAGATACTAAAAACAATAATTTCGAATAGAAAACATATAAATTATACTTTATAAATTACATGAAAAATAAAACACCAAAGTGAAATTTGCAATGAAAATATTAACAATATAATTAATAAAATTATTAATTCATATTTTTTCAAAAAACTTCATAAAACGTCTTAGTAGAAAGTATTACAGACTAACAAGAGTCATATAATATAATAAAATAAAAAGTCGTAAATTATAAAAAAGTTATATCTCAATCTATTATCTATTTTTTCCCTCACTCTCAGGCCTTTTTTCATCATGAAGTACTCCTAATTTCACTAGATCCAAAGTTGCGGCATTGATACTAGCAAGATTTTCGATATCTTCTTTCGCCGCATCACCTGCTAATAGTAAACTGGGATCCGCATCATATTTCTACTTGAACAAAATCTTTGGATCCATGTTGTGCTCCTTGATAATTTTCTTCAATGTATTATTATGTTTATTTTAGAGAACAAGTTTTTATTTCAGTGAAACAACAGCAGTTAAGCTTTTTCGTGTAGTCTGCAGATGAAGATCTAAGACCTGTGCTTCATTCTTCAATTTTTCATATTTTGACTGCGTTTAAAAAACATTATTAGTTACAAATCTAAATATTTAAAACTAAAATTTCAATACAAAGAAAGAAAATTAAAACTTACGATAGCTTTATATTTTTCTGCATTTACAATTAGAACAAGGTTTTTATCTCTAGCCCATTGGTTTTAGTAAGCTTGGGCTTCACCATTTAAATTTTCTAACATGTTCAACACAACATCCAAAACATTATCATTGTAGCTATTGTCTACTGTTATGGTTCCTGAAATAGCCTTATTCACTAATATATCAATCTTTCCTGGCTCATTTTGAACTGAAGCAAATAATTAATTTCTTTGGGAATGGTTGTGAAAATGGATATTTATTTCCTTCATCAAAAAAAATTCCCACAGTTACCAAGTTTTCAGTGTTTATATATCATTAAAAATAACTTCAGTCATATTAGCATAACAGTTGTCTACCAAAAAATTAGTCAGATGAAAAGATGTTAATTGATCTACAGTATGTGGTACTGCAGGAGGAGGAGAGGCCTTGTCATGCGAAATAGATGAATCAAGCTGTAAAATAGGAGCTTCTCTGGTCTAGCCCTGAATAATATTATGGGGATTAAAGGTAGTTGGATCACCAGTACCACTCTCAATACCCAAGAAATCATCATCAAGATCAATATTATTCAAAATGGTGGGTGGCCATTGCACTTAGGAGACCACTCAAAGAGAAATTTGAAAACTAAGATCCTATCAAATGAACTGTTTCGCCACTAGTAGCCAGAAAAATATATTCTTTTCCCCCTTGTCTGAACTTGTCTCTTGGGCGATGGTGGTGGCATCTTTGTTGTCTTAGGAGAAGGAACTGTAAAATTTCAATTTGAAAACACAAGAATTCAATATTTAGGAAATTTAGAGGAAAATTTAAAATTGTAACTGATTAAAAAATGTACTTTATATAGTTATACTTACCATGTCAATTATGTCTAGGAGTAGGGGTTGAAGTTTCTTCCACTTTCAGTGGCTGATTCATTGTGGAGTACATATTTTCAACATATTGTTGGGAAGATTCATAACTATCAGCGGAATCTGTAAATATGTTGTAATGTTTAAAATTACGCATAGTCGATAATATCATAATTGATTAATAAAAAATTTAATAATATATGTTACATCATTTCATGAACTATAGCTTGAGTCATGAATTTTGACTGTACAATTACATACTGGACCCTAGTATTAATACCTGGAATAATTGATGCAGTTGCTTCTAGCGCTTGCAATTGAGTGGGTGTAAGAGAATTCCTCATGCATTTTTGTTGTCTTGAACTTGCAGTTAGAGATAGTTGTGTATCTAGGTAAGAATCTACACTATCCTCAGGTGTTTGATGACCTGTTAGTGCAGATTATCTTCTTGCATTCGATGCAAATCTTCTCTTCTGAAAGAAAATTGAAAATTAGCTTAAATTTACAAATAAACTAATGAAAATTTGTCGCGCAAATTTAAAATTTAGACTTACATGTTGCTCATCAATAGAAAGGCAATTTATTTTCATTCTTTGATCAAGTGTAGTAGGAATATTAGAATCAGAGTTCAAATTATAATATGCTTCATAATATAATACAAGTACATATTTACAACATGACAATGATGCACCATCATTGCAAATAGTTTGTGTCAAATCTTGTCGTATCTTGTTGGAAATATTTGTACACCAGTCAAATTTTTGGTAACTTAGGGAACGAGCAAATAAACAAGATCCTGGTATGGTATGTCTAATTGTCTGCCCTCCAAGACTATCCTAGCCTGAAAAAATTTGATCATAGCCAGCAGAAAAATTATTTTGAATAGCTTGCACAGTTAAGCCTCGTCTTGATTTAGAGGTGTTTGCAATACATGTACATGTCATTGAGAAAAGGAAAATTCATTATTCATGTTATGAGGTTATTAATCTTTTGAAATTAAAAGACTACTGAAAAGTAAATTGTTACCTTTGACCGGTATGCCAAAGTGGGACTATAGATTTTTTTCCCATGTCTGAGAGAAATGTTTTGTTGTCACATGGTTTACATTTGTGTACGGCAGCTTGGTTAAGTGATGGATATCTTCTGGAGATGTCCCAAAATAAAATTATCATTATGAAAGATTCACTTTGAAGACATAAGCCAACTTGTCAAAATTGGATAAAATAAATTTCACTAAACTATTTTCAGTTTCATATTTGGGCATGTAAATTATCCCTTGAAAGCAACATTACTCGACCCAGTCAATGAATGTGTCCTTTTACGTGATCAATGTGCAAATTTGGGGGCACATAAGGTTTTTGAAATGTGTTTTGGGTTTTTCATGGCCCTAGGATTGGGAACGAGCCTGCGAGGACGAATGAGAACGAGCCTGGGAGGAGGAATGGGAACAGGAAGCCATTTGTGAATTGGAACTCATCCCTTGGAGTAGCGTGAAACGTGAGCAAATTTTGAAGATTTGGAGGCTAGAGCGAGGACTCGAGATCCAAAATGAAATCAAAATGAGCTCTAGGACTAAGGACCCCCATATATATACCATGTGATTTACTAGACACATGGTGGTAGAAAGGGTTGCAACCAGATCAACAGGTTGCACACGTAACCACCTGACTGCAAACGTGCCTTGAAGTCATGTGGTTACATATGCAACCGGGTGGTCACATTTCTAGACACCCAGTTGCATACATAATCACACAACTTCAAGGCACGTCTACAGCCGAGTGGTTGTATATGTAACCACACAATTGCATACATATTCAGTCACCCATATTTTTTCCATACAGTCACCTGCCTATGCTTGCAATCGCCCATATGGGTTTTCACCTGTTAATTTCATCTCGATCGTGCAACTGTATGGAATTTTTTTCGCGAATCCATTTTTTTAGATTTTTGCTATTTTTTGAAAGCTTATTTCAGAGAATCACCAATAGTTCTATAATAATTTTTTGAGGGGGGGTCTTAAAGTAAACCTTGTTTGCGTTGTTCCCTGTTGTTCACCTGATATTCCCACTATGTTTTTCGAAAGTACTTGTAACCTATAAAATAGAAGTTCACCTAGATAAGCCCACAAACTGCATCAAACCTAAAAAGGAAAATGTAGAATGGGGAGTCAGACTAACCCCGGTGGTCACCCTAGAATTGAACTTACAACTAAGTGTTGTACTACATTTTAGACTCGATGTAGTTCTTGTGTGTGTGTGTAAGAATGACTCCCTAAGAGGCCCGTGTGTAATTTGCACTAGATAGCAGGCTAGATCTAGAATTTAGAAATGTATAGCATGTGTGGATGGAATAAAATAGAATTCCCCTTCCTATGAAGTGTATACAGAGTTGATGCAACCCTTGTGCCTTGAATGGATGCTAGATGGATTCCTTTATAGTACTTTAGTGCCTTTGGAATGCAAGCTTAGGTGATAATAGTAATGTTTAGTTCTTGGTCCTTGATTTTGAACACATAACTATGTATTTAAATGATTCCCTTGTTTAAATTTTGTAATTGGCAACTAGAAGGATGACCCATAAGTAAAAAAGATGTCCAAAAGATAAAATAGACCCTAAAGGAGTGAGTAAGATAAGAAAGGGTCATAGGTGCCTAGGAGGGACATGAGCGCATGAGCATTGTTGTCTTGGCTAGGTGCTCATGTCTGAAGCCATGAAAGGTAAACAAGTAAATTTTTGACTGTGTTGTAGGGTATGTAAGACCAAATAGAAAATAAGAGACAAATAAAAGAGGCCAAAGATAGTTTTCAACCACTAGTTTTTTTGCTTATGAGTCATATAAATGCTAATATGTTTTTAGGACCTAGAAATGTACCCAAGTGCGTGATTTTGTGTTTACACCAACAATGCAAACTGGCAAGTGGTCGATGAGTAACCAATGTCAATAATACCACAAGCAAATGATGGATCTCACTTAATCATAACTTATAAAACATAAAACATATAGATATATATGTTTATGTATACATATATATATATATATATATATATATAATAGCATTATTAATTAATTATGTCATTATTCATCAATCCTTGTGACGAAAAATACATTAAATATGGGGTGTGACATAATTACCCTCTTAAAATAATCATCGTCCCGATGATTTAAACTTAAACGTTATTAAACATATCAATTGAAAGCAATATTGACATCAACGTCAAAAGAAAATAGTTCATCCTTCATAAAAACTTGAAAAAAATTAGAATTTAAGTCAATAATAATTCATAAAACTTGGTTGTAACCAGCCTCATAACAACAAATTATTTCCAAACAGTTAGCAATATAGCTTAAATTGTCATTGCAATCATCCTAAATATCAAATAATATATCATAAATCCATAATAAATGATCAAATAACTATTTTGTTCACTGAAACAGAAAAAGGAAATGTAGTTTTCATTTCATCAAAGTTTTCCCAAGTTACGCCATCATCAAAATATTAGTCCCATTGGAACTTGCATTGTGAAATATCATGATTTTTGAGTTGCAACCTGCGAGTTTCTAGCACTCGGATTGGTTCAACCACGATGATTCCTAGGTCCTAAACCTATAATGAGTTCCAATATATGGCATGTTTTATATCATAAACATAATTTTTACACAAAGAAATATGAAAAACACCATGCATTCTAGATAGTGCGGGAGGTAATGCTAGCTTGTAGGCCACCAAACTTATTACTTCCAGAATTGTAAAAGGTCCCACATATTTAGGTCACTGTTTAGAAGCCTTGTCAAATAAACAAGATCTCTTTTTGGGTTTTACCCTAAAAAAGACTTTGTCTCCTTGCTCAAATTTTATGTTAACTCTTTTTAAATCAGCCAATAGTTTCATTACCCCCGAATGCCCAGAATACGGTGTATCATGAAATTTTTTCATAAAATTTTTTCTAAGATCATTTCCCAAGGGTACATAAACTTTATTTTCATATCACAAGACTCCTTCGTTATCAAAATTAAAACCTTTATACCTCTTATAATTCGGATTTACTATGAATGCAGTTTTCACATGTTTGATAATACGAATCATTTTGTAGTTTTTTCTTTACTTCTTCCTTAAACTGTGTTCTAAGGGTTACAATTGTGAAAATATGCTTCCTACAACTCAGCGAATCAGCCACATGGTTTTCCTTTCTTTTGATGTAACTAATGTTAAATTCATATTGGGACAGAAACTCCAGCCACCTACACCATCTTGCATTCAAATTTGGCTGCACAAAGATATATTTCAGCCCTAAATGGTATGCTTTTAGTTCAAAAGGCTTTCCTAGCAAGTAGTGCCTCCAAATTTGTAAGGCATGAAGTATGACAACAAGTTCTAAGTCATGGGGAGCATATTTTTGCTCATGCACCTTTAGTTTTCTACTCTCATAAACAATTACATAATCGTTTTGTAGAATTATTCTGCATAAACCTTCACCTAAGGCATCAGTTGCCACGGTGAATATTCCATTGGGATCCATAACCTTTAAAACATGTGTTGTTGTAAGTTTTTCTTTCAGCAAATTAAATGCATTTTCACACTTTTCAGTCCACACAAACTTTTTATATTTTTTTGCAAATAAGTTATTGGTCCATCCACTCTTAAGAAATATTTTACGAATTTTCTATAATAAACAAATAGTACCATGAAGCTTCTTACTTCATGTGTGTTTTTGGGTGTTGGCCACTCAGTAATGGCTTTGATTTTTTATGGGTCAATTGATATCCCACCTTTTTTTATGATGTGCCCAAGGTACTGTACCTCATTCTCATAAAAAGAAAAATTTGAAATTTTACAATATAGTTTCCTTTTTCTAAGCACATCTAACACTATTCTTAAGTGTTCATTGTGTTCTTCTATGTTCTTTGAATAAATCAGAATATCATCTAGAAAACTAGAAAAAAATTATCCAAGTATTACTGAAAAATATTATTCATAAGATTCATAAATGCAACAGGTTGTAGACACTAAATCACGCACTTTGGGTACATTTTTAGGTCCTGATCACATACCACTATTCATATGATTCCTAAGCGACAAAATTTATAATTAACCACTATCTTTGGCCTCTTCCCTTTCCTTATGATTTCCTTCTTGGTCTTACACACCCTACTACCCAGTATGACTTTTGATACTTCAGCTTTTTTGAGTCTAGACACTAACGCCCAGCCAAGACACTAGTGCCTAGGCGCCCCCAACATCTTTGTATCTTACTCACCTCTTTTGGGCCTCTTCTAGCCGTTGGGAATATTTTTTCTTATGGGTCAATCTTTTAGTGGTTAATTATGAAATTCAAACAAGGCAATCATATAAATACAAAGCTATGTGACCATTATGAAGGACCAAACTCTAAGCATTTACTATCATCACCTAAGGTTGCATCCAAAGGCATCAAAGAGAGCATCAAAGCATCCATCTAGCTATCATTCAAGGGACAAAGGACTATATTATTCTACATACACTTCATAGGAGGGGAATTTTATTTTTCCATTCACACATTTATTTACATCTTCTACATCTATCTATTTCTCGTTATTCAAGTGCGTCTAGCACAAGAGCCACCTAGGACATGATTTACACACACACACACAGAACTACATATAGTCTGAAATGTAGTACAGCACCCAGATCATAAGTTCACTCATTTGGGTGACTGCCAAGGTCAGTCTGACTCCCCATTTGCATCTTTTTATTTTTAGGATTTGATTTGTTTTGGGGTTTTGTAGGTGCTCTTTCTATTTGTAGGTTACAAGTGAATCTTGCAAACTTAATGTAACATACAGATGATCAACAGCGAAGGGAAGAAATATAGAAGTGACACTATAAAAATAATTTTCTAAGGTTCTTAGCAGTCATGGGTGCCCAACAGAGGTCTCCAATGCACAGGCGCCCCAGTCCAGCAAGATCCTGTGGTCGCACAATTTTATGAGCTTGGTTATGACACTTCCCTCCTCTTGTTCATCCTTCCTTCAGTCTAGCACACTCCAGGATAAATTGTGAAATTATCTGAGTATTTTATTCCATCACTAGCACTTAGGGTTTCAAGTTTCCATTTTCTTATTGCTTAGTTTGGATTTGTACTTCATTTCTTTATTTATCAGTTGTTACATTATTATATAAGGTCTTCCAAAAATCTTATTTTATTAATTCACATGTGCATTAGTGAGACCAAAATGTAAAACAGTAAACTCATAATGCCCATATCTTGTTCTAAACATTTTCTTATGAAATTCTTCATCCTTTATCCTTATCTAATGATAACCAGATCATAAATTGTTTTTTGAATAAACAAATGCATCTCTCGTATTATCAAAAAGGTCGTCAATCCTCATAAAAAGATACATATTCTTTATTATTTCCTTATTAAGAAATTGATAATCGATGCTTAGTCTTAAAGTTCCATCCTTCTTCTTAACAAAAATGATCGGCAGTCCCCAAGCAAACACACTAGGTCAAATCAGTCCTTTAGACAAAAGTTCATGAAGTTGTGATTTCAACTCAACTAACATTGTTGTTGTCATTATGTATGGTACTTTTAATATCGGTCTAGTTCTAGGTTTGATGTCAATGGTACATTTAAACTCACGTTTAGGAGGAAGTCCAAGTAATTCCTTTGGAAAGACATCTTTGTACTCTTGTAACAGTGGAAAATTCTCCAAGGAAGTCTTACCTTCCTCACTAACATTAGAAATTTTTATTACATACGGCATGCAACCTTTGTTTTTTTAGATTTCTTAAGTTGCATTATAGAGATTTGTCTAACTTCGAGATCTCTCTTAATTCCCTAATTGCAATTTGTTTTATGCATGTCATCAAGACATTATATTCATTTTTCATAACACTCCATGTTTCCTTGTGTTTGGACAGTCAATTTACTCCTATAATAATGTCAGAAGACCCTAAGGGAGTTACGTACATGTCAAGTTCAGTAGTAAAACTAGGTAATTCTAATGTTGCATCAAACATACATTGTTCTACTTAATGAATAACATCATTCCCATATTGTACAGTCCATGTATTTTCCATATATCCAGCTTTCTTAGATATTTTTCTAGCTAACTTACTAGAAATAAGGCACTCAGTTGCACCGGTGTCAAATAAAACAATAACGGGAAGTCCATAAAGCTTACCTGGCACTTCGATAGGTGTAACATATTTCTCAGCTTGGTGATTACCCACTGCAACATGAATTATTTTCTATTGGTCATTCCCATCTTTCCTTTAGGAATAGTTGTTTGCATAGTGCTCACCGTCACATGTAAAACATCCCCCAGAAGGCCCTTTCCTCTCAATTTCATTTTTACCATGAGTAGCATTGTTCTGCTCATTCTTCTTTATATTTACAACATGTTTTGTTGTTGCATTCCCCCCTGACAGTCCTCATTTTAATGCCATGTTTCTTCCGCCAAGTTTTCCTATGAGCTAATGGTGCAGGTGAGTTAACGCTTCTCTTGCATTTCTCATCCCTAAAGGCTAAAACGTTTTATAATTTTTGTTCTTTCTTTATGGATTTTTCAAACACTTATTCCATTGTAGATGGTCCATGATCATCTACTTCACCTCCTATGTTTGGGTTTAACCCCATAATAAACTTGTGGATCTAGAACTTTTCATCATTAGACAGTTCAGTAGTCAAGCGAGCTCTTTTATTCCCTCATTGATTGTTATTGACTTGTTGTTAAAGTTATTATTCCTCATACTTATCATTTTCACCCACTACCAGTTGTTTCAAGGAAGCTTTCCAATTTTCGGTGCCATGAAGGATTGTTAGAATTTTATCTAGATTATTAACCATTGAACCTCCAATATTAACTGAACCAGTTCTATCACAATGGTTCATCCTTCTCCTAACCATCGTATCCTGTTAATAAAAGGATAAGATGTCTCGTTAGAGTTATGAACCCATTAAGTCTAAGATTCGATAAACCTACATCTTTGATACCAAAATGTAACACCCATGTTATGATTCATCCAAATTAAGGGATTTAAAAAAAAAACAAACCCTTTAAGTTCAATTAATTCTTCCAATGATTAACATTACTATTTAGCTTGATGCAAAATAATCCAACATTATTTAATATTCCAAAATCCATATGATAATATATGATAACCATGTGCATATGTAAGGGTCAACTAGATCTACCTGATCTCCCTTGATCACTCTATCCTGAGTGTGTATAACTTGTATACTTGTGGTTAAACCTTATATATGTTATGAGAACCTATGCATCTCCTTAGTGCCAACCGGTAAACTATTTATGTAACTTCCATCTGGATCCAGACACTGTTGGTCAGGAGAAATGGTGAACAGACAATATAATCAATGTTTACATTACTATGGCCATAGCTTTTAAGCATTTCTTTGCAAGCTAGTTTAGAGACTACACACTAGCCTACGAAACTTGTCTCCCATCACCACACAACCATCTCAATATAGTTATCAGGATTCCTTTTCATTGTTTAAGAAATTAATTTTTAGTTTTGAAGAAGTAGAAACCATGACTCACCCTTCTAAACGAAAGGATCCTATCAGTTCCACCTTAGGATCCCTATGGGAAAGATAGTGACCATGTAATGAATTTTATCATTACGTCCTCACTACCCTTCCTATAGCCATCCTAAGTCGGCACAGAATAGGATAATATCCAAAGGATGAGGATACTATCATTTAAATAGTTATCCATGAAAGAATAAAGTAATTAAGTTCATCTTTGTGATAGGTTAATTACGCTTACACATATTAGATTCTTATATAGGTTATAGTAACCATGTTATCATACATTAATTTGTTCCCATAATGTTTCTCGTTAAGTATAGGTTTTACTAACCATTCTCACATAGAGTTGTTCGTTAATTACTTTATCAATCTCATGTTCATAAATTAATATGTTCATTTTATTTCATAAGGTACAATAATAACTTAATGTTGTTTTTGTTATGTAGTTGTACTTATCATTCTAGGTTTGTTCATCCCTTATATTTTTTCATCTCAAGGAATTAGTAAATTTAGTATTAAATGCATAACATAAGATTAAAAACTTTATTTATACATAGTTGTAAAACAACATATTAACTACTTGATATCCAACAAAACAAATTACAAAACAACCAAATATTCTATTCAAACTTAATAAGGATAATCCTTTATTCTCATAAATATGGATATACAATTCATCATGATAGTACATTAGGCAATATGCCCATTAATCAACTTGCAAAGATAATACATTCGCAATTAATAAATAAATACAACAATCCTTATCGGATATTAAACAAATATTACATGATGTAATCATGCGTAAACAATCCAATCAATCGCTTTATGAATGTCATTCCTTCCTGTACAAACTATAGGAGAGAGAAAATGTATATATGGGTCAGTTCAAAGAATTAGACATGAGTTTACTAACTTGTATTCTTGTTGTATTTAAATGAAATAAGAGAATAAGTTAAGGTTAACTTAACTGAAACCAAATAAACTTCCTAGTTTATTAACTAGATATCTATATCATACACAAATGAAATGGCACTTCATATTGTAAGGAACATTTACAAATAGTACATGAATTCAACTAGAAAACATAACTTTTAAATTGTAAAAGTAACATACTATTACAAATATTCATTACAATAATCAAGAATAGGATTTACTTTTGAATCCTTCAATTCCATTCATATTTTCGTTGCATACAATATATGTATTCCACAATAAATAATATCCGCAATGAATACTAGAAAATACCTTTAACTATATAAAACAGTTATTCTCAAGAAATGATCGTAAACTCACTCGTAACCCATTTTATGTATTTACAAATTTCTAAAAACAGAATGGGTCAATCACCATTATAATCCAATAATCTAATAAGCATATACATTTCCAATTCTTACTAAAGAATTTAAATCACCTATTGACTATAGAGTAGAAGAGGAATAACACCATTACTTCATAAGAATACAATACCATACCTAATAATTTCCCAACTATCATTTCTTGAACTCAAAAAGACAAGTCATCCTAAATAAAAATTAAAACATTGTTAAGAAAAGGTCAAATGAGCTTGATTTCATAATAATTCCATAATTATAATAAACCAAATAGTACTTATATTTCAATTATTATCTCCACCAACAGGTGTTCGAGAGAATATAGTTTGTGTTTCAAGGATTCTTAATAACAACCATAGCTATTCACAAACAGTCAAGCTCGTTTATAAATAAGTAAGGAATATGAGCTAAACAACACAATCTAACTAATCAAAGCCCTATTGGGTTGGGATCCTATTCTTTGAGCTATTTAAACAGTTGATGCACTCAACCATATCATAAAGGAACATGACTTACGAGTTCTCAATGGAGAAACAACAAGAACATTATGAGCATTACAATTATAAACAATGAGGGAGAGATCAGTCATAGAGTTGTGTCATATCGACCAATGCCCTATCAATACCTTTTAAGATATTATGATAATTGTGAGCTCAATATTGAGCCTAGACTCCTTGAGATTTTAGCTCACTACGATTAATAATGAAGTTTTAAACCATCAATGGAGAGATCAAATACCCATTTGGTTACAACTTGATACAGGAATGCCATTAAGTGGGTTGAAGATCATCATACCATACTACCAAATTTCAAGAACAGAACTTAATTTTTAAACCATATTCAATATTGAATATTCAGAATAGAACTTAAAAATAACAAGATAGCTTTGTGAAACTGCATAATAACCTCGTATTTTATGAAGAGCTTCCCAAAATATACACCAAGAACCTAGTTCCATATTTAGGAGAAAAAACTCATATATTTTTATCTACAAAATGACCTAGAAATGTCAAATCGACATGCATGAACAGATATCTTACATTTTCGAAAAAACTCATTTCATTTCCAATTTTTCAGGATGTGCTTGATTTCCTTTACAAACTGTCATGAGTAAAAATGAAGGATCATGTCCCAGATTTTAAAATAATAAAACATCAAGGATTCATCTCAAAAGAATAAAAAAAATTTAACATCCAATACTCTAACGAGATCCATTTAAAAAACACAAAATACTATGCAGCATGCTCCTAACAAGATGATTAAAATATACAATTTGCATCCATAGTTAAAGCAAAAAAATCATATCTCCCATCAACAACAGAAAACTCATTTTCATTCCCAACATTTTCCTTCTTATTTTCTTTTCAAAATTTTCATAATAAAATCAATGAAATAGTTCCAAATTTCAAAAAAAGAATGTAATCCACATTTTATGTTAAAAACAACAAAAACAGGAGAGAGAGAAACCCTTTCCTAATTCACCCTTGCTTCCTCTTCTAACTTCCTTAAAATATGCAACTCAAATTCCAACAAAAAAACTCCACAAAATCCCAATATCCAAACAGAGCTTTTAAATACCATATTTTTCGTTAAAAATAGCTTTGGCTAATTTGTATGCAACTGATCTAAAACAAACTTTCTAAAATAATCTCCCCAAAAACCTCCATGCAAAGCTCAAGCCAAAGACCAAACAGTACACTGCCAAAAATGGGAATGGAGGGAGACCATGCATGTTTTGGCTTCCAAAGGAATCTATCAGCTCCCAAGGAACCATGAACATTAAGTTTCATTTAAGATTGTCAAGTGCCACATCGTTATAGCCTCCACTAAACCCAAAACCCTTTACATGTTATATGGTCTATGACTAACCAAACTTTGAATAATAAACAATAAACCATCATTATATGGCATCGTGGTCTATGACTAACATCAAACCTTAAACATTATACTTGCCAAGTGGTATATGATCACTGTTTATTATTGAAAATGCTAAGGGGTCGATTACCATAGTTTAAACATAAACCAATAAACAATGCAATATGGTCTAAACTAATTTTAGCTCATTACACATTTTAAATGCTTTATAGTCTAAGACCATTCACCATACAATTTAAAATTTAAAAAAATTAATTACTTAGTGGTCTAAGACCAATCAAAACACTAAAAAATTTCCTTGTTGAGTGGTCTAAGACCAACTTCAGCAATGCAATGCGGTCTAAGACCATTTCCCCTCGCAATCAACATTAAACAATTTCAATGCAATGTGATCTAAGACCAATCATTATAACATTAAACGGTGAAGCTCAATCAACCATTCAAATGCCTTTACCATAAACATTGCAATTACTTTAAATAACGCAAAACATCCATAATAATGTAAAATAGCGGTGGAGTTCATACCAACCAAAGCCATACAATAATGAAAACCGGTAAGTGGTCGATGACTAACCAATATTGATAATACCATAAGTAAATGATGGAGCTCACTTAATCATAACTTACAAAACATATATATATATATATATATATATATATATATATATATATATATATATATATATATATATATATAGTATTAGTAATTAATTATGTCATTATCCATCAATCCTTGCGACAAAAAATACATTAACTATGGGTTGTGACAATATATGCAAACCAACTTAATTTGGCCTCTAAAAATATGATAATGAAACTGAAAATCATATTTGATCCAAATGTGCCCTCAAGTGCTCAAAAATATCTCACATGTGAGTTGCACCACTATGAAAGGGCTAGAAATAAAAGGTAGAAATTAGCTACAATCTTCCACCTTCAAACCCTAGCTAGAATCAACAAAAATCTACAATTTTGACCTTCAAATACTAATGGAATTCAGAAATACATCCTTGAAAACTCAATGGAAAACATAAAGGAAGAATATTTTTCATTCTTCTACCTTGGTAAAAAAGGGTTTTCATCCTCTAATGCAAAACAACAAATGGTTTTCGTCCTTTGAAGTAAAAATGAAAAGCATGCAATCTTAGACCAATTGTCAGAAATTATAAGATACAAAAAGATGGCTTCTCTATATATGGTGGCTTGCTTTTATAACTCTTCTTGGTATATTTGCCACACAAAAGGACCAATCATCTTTCTTTCCTCTTATTTAATATTTTCCCTTTTATTTTTTATTTATTTAATATTTCTTTATCCTCCTGCTTATGTCCCTATATGGATCACATTTTTCCACTACGGGAAATAAAAAATAAAGTGATTTTTCTTTTTCTTATTTTATCACTAATAAATTATTAAAGTGCTTATAATAAAATTATTATGCACTTTTAATTAACTTATTAGGATTAGTTTCCCCTTTTTCCCCATCCCCTAGCCGTCGAGAAACAATGAATGGGCTAAGGGTATTCGACCTATTAATTTTGAAAAAGGGATATTTCAAATAGCCATATTGGGATTTACCTCAAGAACTAAACTACTTTCAACAAAAACGTGAACCCTTCCCATCCACCTTTGTCTCTCCTCCGTAGTGGTATAACCTAATTTCCTTGAAATTTGAAAATAATTTTCCAAGTAAACATATAAATAAACACAATTATATAAAATTTGATAAAATAAAATTTATTGCATGATTTTTAGACCTCCATACATCAGGGTATAGATTTCCCACTATTAGGAGTCATAGGGGAGATATCTAGAGGAGAATTTGAGCCATTATTTTGCATCAAATTGTCATCCAAATCACTTACCATATTTGTTTTAAAAATCTTAGTAAAATTTACCTACATTTATGTTTCACTTTTATCTAAAATGAACTTTTATCTAACTTAGCAATATGTATTTATTAAATATGTACCTATATATGATGTATGCCCTTCACATAATACTAAAATAATTCAATTCACCCTCTATGTATTTCATCAAGACTCCAACTTATCTAATCGAAAAAAAAATTATATAAATTATTTTTCTGAATGGAGAATAATATGAAGGCCTTGGTATTATAAATCAACACAATATGTGTCCCCTAGTTTTCTCTATCCAACATAACTATCCACGATATGAATCAAGAGGTAAATACAATGCAAACAAGGTTATCATAGTCCCCAAGAATGCTATATACAGACATTATATGCCAAGCTTGATGATAATCAGGAGATCTCAAATAGAGAAATAGAATTATGTGATGTCTATAACATACTAGATGCAACCAATATAATGAAATGGAAATATTCAAATTTTTGTATTCTACCAACTTTCACACATTATTATTTAGACCAATTGATAAGTACACTTGTGAAATAAAGAGTCCTCCAAATTGAAGTGTTTTCTTTGCAGGTCTATACAATAAACATAATGCTATTAATAAAGAATGTGAAAATGTGAAGCATGAGGATTATGCGAGATAGCGTGAACATCGAATAAGTTACACTCTGGCAATGTGAATAGGTCTCATGGATAGCGAGCATTAACCATACATGTGCATGCAAGGATTAGCAAAGGATCATAAGAATCTCATTAACTCCTCATAGATTTGAATGAAGGAAGGGGTACAAATAGAGGGTGTTGTGTAACCCCCAGTTCCTGCAATCATGACCTCTCAAGTGGAGAAAGAGAGTTACATTCCCATAATGGGAAGTAGCTCCCATATGATGCAGTGATGTGTAATGACACATAAGGAATCTAATGATGACCCCTATGACACCGAAGACCTATGACCTCACCTAAGTGAGATGACTTGCTATGTGGCATGGAAAATGACTCACACCAACACCCCCCCTTCATCATAACTTAGGATGAGACGGTAAGTCAAAAATGAGAAATGGGTCCTGACACTAAAGGTTGATGATGCAGCCATGAACAACAAGGATCTCAAAAAATGGAGGGAAACCTAGTGGGGAAAACATCCACCACAAGAGATGAAAAACACTCTCTAATTTAATAAAGATACCAAAATGGGTCCCTACAACTGAGGATCCTGATAAGGTACCCATGTACAAAAGGGAAGTCTCTTAGAAATAAGAAAAAGAGAGGAGAAGAGGGTGACTAGAGGAACACAGAAGATGCCATGGACGGATCTGAACTCTACAACTCTAGGAAGTCTAAAAGAATAGTTTTGATGATGTGGTCCTCTACCTCTGGACTGAAGAAGAGCCACCCACACCAAACTATGTGCCTACCCTTGGGAAGGACAGAAATGGAGTCTTGGAAGTCTACCCACTCCACAAAGGAAACCAAAGGGAGTAGTATGAAGAACTTTGAATCTGGTCCACATAAATGTGACATAGGTCTAGAAAATGAGTGCCAAAGAACCAAAGGTAATGCCACGTGTGTATAATTGTCAGAGTGTGAAGGAGGAACATTCATTGAAAGGATTCTTGAGAAAAGTGAAGGAAATGGATCCACAACAAAAGAGGGTCCACAAGTAAGGGTGGATAAATGAATATTTCCTGAAGAGTGGAAGTTTTAAGAGTCCTAGAAGGGGCACTCCCAATAAAGGATATGAATAAATCCTCTGAAACACCTATAGAAGGATGAAGAACATGTACTACATCACATGTAGGTACTGCGAAAAGATGACCATGGACTGGAAGATGCTCATCCCAATGAGGGAGCTCGACAAACAGAAGACTAATGTCAGACATGTATGAATCATCACATGAAGGAAGAGGAGTAGAAAGGGCCTCACACAATAGAAGTGGAAAAGAGGCTGGTGCAATGACTTTATAAGGCTAAGAAGGAAACTACCTAATGTCTTATGAGAAGTGGGGAGTCGCAACATACTCTGGAAAGGTGAGAAAAATGAGAGGATTCCTCTGTAGCACTCTTGTCATCAAAACTAAAATCACGATCCTCGTCATCAAGAATGGAACCAAGTGAATCTGTGTTAGCATAACTATCATCAAATGAAGAAGAAGAGGAGACAAATAGATCAACAACAACAGTATGTGAAGGGTCTCCAAACAAAGACTAAAAGATGATCCAGATGGTGTGGGGAGGATCTAAGTCTGCCACGTGAATGTGGATAGTTCTAGTGACATGCAACATCAAGTGACCAAGAACATGGTTACATGTGTTTAGATAGTCCTTAAGACGACTAGAATTAATGGGTGTAGGAACTGGCCCAAGAAGAAAGTGTGTAAGACCCTTGTAGGAAAAGTACTATTTCATGGAAGCACATCATAATGTATAGTTGTCTCTCTCAAGAAGAAGTGGTAGATGCTGTAAGGTGATCTTACAATGCTTAAGTCTAGAAATAATATCATTTATGATGTAGAAGTGAAAAGTAAGAAGTGCAAGGTGTAAGAATACAAGACATCGGACTCAACCGAAAATACGCCTACAAGCAATATGACACCCAAGAATAATAATAACCCACCTGTTTACGGAACTTTATAAGTATTGTATGATTACAATAGGGTGTGTTTGTGAGACGTCAGATAGTTGGCCACTCACCTTGCAGTAGGTAATGAGTCACACAAAAGTGGAGGCCACAAAAAGTCCTAGTCGGAAGTAGAGGAATGAAATGTAATCAAGCACAAAAGGGCGTAAGTAACACAAGGGTACAAACACTGCTCAGTGTGAGAGAAGATGTCTCACATCACAAAAAAAAGGCTCTCTTACTGCAAGGTTGTGGTGGACGCGCTCACTAGCTGCAGGTGAAGAGAAGCACTACAATGCAGCATGCTAGAAAAAGTGGTCTAGAAGGCCCAGTAACCCTATATGAAGGCTCAAAAAAAGGTACTCCCACTACTACAATGCTGAATTTTAATCATTTTCCCCTTTAATTTTCTAAAAAATGTGAAAAAAGGGAAAAAAATATGGAAAAAATTCAAAAGGGATGAAATGGGAGGTCATGGGGTGAACAGGGTGAGTGAGATGAAAGTACCTCGATCGAGATGCTTTACGAGCTGGCAAGCTGACTTAGTGGGTAGATGAGGCAAGCTAAGCCAAAGAAACTCAAATGAGGTGAAAAAAACTCATCACGGTGAGCTGAAGACAACTCGGTGAGTCAGGTTTGTGGATCAGTACCACAAGGAGAGGTGGGCTCGTCAGGAACTGGGTCAAGTTGACATCGAACAACAACAGGTTGGATGTTGAATTAGATCCCGCATTGGATAATGCATCACAAGCAATCCATAAAGTGGGATGCCTAAGTTAGGGACTCACATGGAGGTTGACATAGCATAGGTGGAAGCTGTGTGGATGACAATGGAGGGGTCCACATGTTAGGAGCTATGCCAAACAGAGGATAGAATTTGATGTGTTGTTGAGAGCGGGGGGTCCATGTACTAGTTGGTAGCTGACGGTGTAGAGATGACCATTTGAACAACTATGAATGTTGAGGGAACCAACGAGATTCTCACTGAGTGAGCTAGGTTGGCAACGAGATGACACATAAGCATAATGCTGAGGTTGGGGCCAAGATGCTAGGGGGAATTTAGAGTATAGAGAGACCTCAATACAAAGGCCAAAAGGCATACAAAGCACAAGGCCGAACCCATGGTATCTTGGGCTAGAACAGGATGTGACCAAATCTAGAGAGGAAGGTATCGAGCGGTGCAGAGAATGAAGCACGAGCCAGACAGACCATGTCAAGCGGAGTGCAATCCATGAGCCAAAGGAAAATGGTGTAGAGGTGAACTCCAATAGAAAACAACCAAGCTCGAGTGAAGTCGAGTCCAAAACTTGTAGGTCGAGGTGAGAATATCGATGTAGAGGGACAACCAGGCTTATCCGTGAGGAGGAGAGCTAACAAACAAGAGGCAAGGCATGGGATTCAATGAACCAACGTGGAGATAAGTCAAAATTAAAGCATGAGCACACAATTCAAAGACCATCGAGGCAAACACCAAATGCAGACAATCTAAATGAAAGAAATTTGAGGTGATGTAGAGGCAATCTAGGGGACCCAACTCGGTTCCCAACTCAGTAAGTTGGGGCCGAGTTGAGCTCAAAAACCAGTTTTTTTCACCTCCTTTAAACTTCAACCCAGCACTAAAAACTCTAAAAATAGCAACCTTCAACATGTAAAACACCTTATAACATGTATGCAAGGCTAGTAAACCCCAGAAAACCATGAACACAAACAAGCAAACCACGAACAAGATTTTAAGCTTGAATCGATGCAAGTAGAGCACGAATGGAATATCCATTACAACAGACGCACACGAAACCCAAAAATCACAAACAAAAGTCGAGAGCACTAGGGAAAATAAAACCAGAAGATTAACACAAGTCCCACAACATACACTCTGATACCATGATAAAGAATGTGAAAACGCAAAGCATGAGGATCATGCAGGATAGCATGAACATCAACTGAGTTGCACTTCGACAATGTGACAAGGTCTCATGGAGAGTGAGCATCAACCATACATTTGCATGTAGAGATTAGCAAAGGGTCACAAGAATCTCATTAACTCCTTATAGACTTGAATGAAGGAAGGTGTACAAATAGAGGGTGTTTTGTAACCCCCAGTGCCTGTAATCATGACCTTTCAAATTGAAAAAGGGAGTTGCATTCCCGGAATGGGAAGTAACTCTCATATGACGCATTAACGTACTAAAGCGTACTAACGTGTAAGGAATCTAATGATGACCCTTATGACACCTAAGACCTATGACCTCATCTAAGTGAGATGGCTCGCCACGTGGTGTGTAAAATGACTCACACGAATAGCTATAAATGCACTTGGTAAACGCTTTTGACCGGAGCTATGAACTGGTGGGGATAGGGACCCCAACCCTACAAACACGAAGTAAAAAAAGAAGAAGGAGAAGGAGAAAGACGAAGGAAGAAGAGGAAAAGAAGAGCAAATAACTGAGAGAGGAAGAGAACGCAGAGACAAGGGAAGCGACCGTGAAACGAAGGACAAAAGGCTGCTACGAATGACCCGAAGAGTGACCAGCCCGTGAGGAGGCCGCATGCAGCAGGAAGTTGAAGGTATGGAGAGCTCGATCCTTGAGGGCATTCAACTGATCAACAACTGAATGGAGGGGAAACAGAGCCACATCAATATCCACGATCGGGAGAAAACGCTGGTTCAGAGAAGGATGAAAGTTCTGTGCAAACGTGACAAGGTCCCTGTACTGCCCGCTGAGCCAGCGAATATCCCTCCCTGAACCGATGGCTAACTCATCCACATCTTCCACCCACAGTAGAGGGTCAGGAAGTGAGAAATCCACGAGCTGGTCGTGAAGGCCAATGCAATGCACCGTGTAAATAAGGTCTGAGGTGACCAGTTCCACTTCTGAAATGTTGGGATGAAGCAACATACAGAAGGACACGAAGGTGGAGGTGATGTCGGACTCGGTGCGTGGGCGACGAGCATTGAAGCGGTAAGAGTCGCCAAGAATGGCTTCAATGGCTTTGGCCTCGGATGTAGAAGAGTATTTGAAGATCATGGCCAGACGCCGCCTATCAATGGCAGAAACATCTGGCAGTTCGCGGAATTGCCCACGGAGGGCCACAAACGGAAAACCAACAAAAGACATGGCACCGGGAAGAAGCAAAGAAAAAGCTAAGAAAGACAGTCCAGGGGGTCTGCGAAACAAGCATAAAAGAAAGTGAAGAAGAAACTGTCCCGAGGGGAACCTGGCAAGAAACGCTTGGAAATGATGGGGGGCCAGTGAAGCGTGTGGGAGAGCATCAAGGGAAGGGAAGGACGCCGCCGAGGAGAGGGGAGGAAGAGACCGACGCACGGGGGAACTGCCAAACGCAGTGGAGGCGCGGAAGTCTTAGTCGCACGTGTTTCTCCGATCGAGGGAGAGGAGAGTAGAAAGTCCTGGCCACATGTGTGCATTGTTGGAGGAAATGATTGCAGAGGGATTATCAATAGCAAAGTTGGCCAGGAAGTCAGCTGCTCAATTTGCTTCCCAGTACTTATGCGAAATGTTCCAGGACTAGAGTTTACCTAGCCAAAAATGAATAGAAGGAAGAAAGAGGTTCAATTTCCACGATTGAGAAGCACCCATGGAAATAGCAGAAATAAGGATTTGAGAATCCCCTTCGATACATAATTCAGTACAGCCAAAATGGACCGCCAACTTGACCCCTTCCAGAAGAGCCTGAGCTTCAGCAGAGTTACATGTGCCGTCTTGTAACGGGAAGGAGCCCACATGGATGAGGAGACCTCGATCGTCCCTGAGGATGCAACCAGCCCCAGATGAACCTAGATTACCTCTGGAGGCGCCATCAAAGTTTAGTTTCCACAGCCCCTTGGGGGGGGGACGCCATCTAGTGTTCTTCCTGAGCAGCATCTTTTCAATTTGTGAGAGCCCCTTACGGATAATAGACCCAGGAGTGGGAATTTTGATGAGAGACCATTGATGAAGAGTAGCGAAGTCCTTGGAGGAAAAGGAGGGAAAAGAAGAACACTTAGCACTAATACATTCAGAAATGGCCACCTCTAGCTTGGAAAGGAAGGAGGGGAGCTCAATCGCTTGCTCTCTGAAAAGATGAAGGTTGCGTTCCCACCATAAATTCCAAAGCAAGAAGTAAGGACTGACGTGCCATATAGAGCTGTGCAAACTGTTATGGGAAAAAGACGGCCATGAAGAAAGATTAGCATCAATTCTGTTACAGGGGACCCAGGAGAGATTTAGCTTATTGAAGAGCCAATCCCAACACTTGGAGGTGAAGGGACAGAAGAGGAAGAGATGATCCAGATCCTCCTCAGCCTCACCGCAAAGAAGACATTTAGAGGGACCTGAGAAGCCCCACGCATGCCTTCTAGCCTGGGTGAGTACCTTTCTCTTCAATACAAGCCAACCGAAGTAAGCAATCTTCGGTGTGATGTGAGGGTGCCAGCATCCATAGGAACTCAGAGAACCCTTGCCGAATTGAGAGAGGAGAATGTTGTACCCTTTTTTAACAGTGTAAAGGCCAGAGCTATTTCCAACCCAAAATAAGCAATCATTACTGTTAAGGTACGAAGCATGGCGTTCCTCTAAAGAATTGGATAGGAGGGCAGCTTCATGGGCAGATGCGCCGAGAGACAATATATCTTTCCAACACCAAGTAGGTGAACCGTTGGGATGCTGATTACCGTAATAAAAAACAAGAGAGCCCCATAATAGTTTGGAGGAGTTCATAATACCATTGAGAGAGGGAAGCAAGTTTAGGGGAAGGAAGCCATTCCAGCTTTCATCCCAGAAAGACACTAACCGACCATTGTTTAGCTTCCACGAGACCTAATCAGCAATAAGATTTTTGGAGTTACACAAAAAATTCCAGAGGTGGGAGCCCTTAGGTAACTCAGAACTGGAAAGAAAAAGCTCATTTCGGTGCCCATCCATGTATTTATGAGCGAGGACCTCGAAGGCGAGTCTGCTATTATCAGATATGAAGTTCCATACCAATTTTGCACCGAGGGCCATGTTCTGAATAGCCAAATCCAGGATACCCAAACCACCTAGATTCTTGGGAAGCTTGACCAGATCCCAATTAGCAAGATGGAATTTGTGTTTGGTATTGAGACCTTGCCACAGAAAAGTACGGGCCACCTTCTCAATTTTGAGTAGAACAGAATTAGGGATCTGTAGAATGGAAAGCATGTATATAGGAATGGAGAGGAGCACCGAGTTGATGAGTAGTGCACGACCTGCAAGGGATAACCATTTACCTTTCTAGGAGAGGAGTTTGGCGGAGATGGAATTTAAAAGCCCGTTCCAGAGGAGAGCCTTACCCTTCCCATGAAACAAAGGAATTCCTAGATATGTGTGTGGAATTTTACCCAAAGAGAAGTCAAGAATCTCTTTAATTCTCCCCTGAAGCCTGGGGGCCACGTTAAAGAAAAATATCACAGATTTATGAAAGTTTAAGACTTGTCCCGTAGCTACAAAGTAGGAATCCAGAATAGAGGAAATGCACCTAGCCTCCAGAACAGTCCCTTTACCGAAGAGAAAAGTATCGTCTGCAAATTACTGATGAGAAAGAGGAGGAAGATTGGAGGAGATGTGAAGACCTTTCAATGAACCTTCAAGAATCGCGGCCTTGATGCTACGACTAAGAGCTTCCGCCACAATTGTAAAGAGGAGGGAAGAAAGCGGGTCTCCTTGATGAATACCCCTACTACTCTGAAAGTAGCCTTCCGCAGAACCGTTGACAAGAACCGAGAAGCACGGGGAGGCAATATAGTTGAATATCCACTTACAAAAGTGAGCACCAAAACCCAAAGCTCGCAAAGAAATAAGAAGGAACCTCCAGTTAACCCGATCATAAGCTTTACTGAAATCCAATTTTAGCAACATTCCTGCTCTGGAAGAATTATGAAGGGAGTGAATAAGTTCATGAGAAATGATAATACCTTCCGTAATAGACCTTCCAGGAATGAACCCACTCTGTTCCGGGGTGACCAATTTATGCATCAATGGGGAGAGCCTAATGGCAATAGCTTTGGAGATAATTTTGTATGTTGTATTACACAGGGAAATTGGCCTGAAATCATCTAACTTCTCAGCTGGGGATTTTTTGGGGAACAGACAGATGAAAGTGTGATTAAGGTTCCCAAGAATCTTCCCTGAAACTCTGGATTCCTCAACTGCCTGCCAAACAGCTGGACCAACGATATCCCAAAAATCTTGGAAGAAAGAGGTAGGAAAACCGTCCGGGCCAGGGGCTTTATCTCGCTTCATAGAGAACACAATTTTCCGAACCTCCTCCAAGGAAAAGGGTGAAAGAAGCTGATCATTTTCAACATCCGAAATACAGCGGGGAATCTGAGAGTGAAGGAGAGACTGCGGGCCAAGAGGGGAATCCATATCATTCAGGAGCTTGTGGAAGAAATCCACCGTTACCGATTTAATCTGAGCTTGCGAAGTGGCAATGGTGGAATCTTCGAGTTTGAGAGAAGAAATGTAATTGAAGTTTCTTCTAGCTCGGACCGAAGAAAAGAAGAATTTGGTGTTTTTATCTCCATCCAGCAACCAAGTTTCCCTAGATTTTTGACGCCAAAAAGTTTCCTCTTTAAGAAGGATAACCCCCAATTCCTTGAGGAGAATTTTTTCCTTCTGTTAATCCTCCTGTGACATCCCATGTAACAGAATACTCTTGTTGAGAGAACGAAGAGTCTTCTCAACTCGAAGATTTTCATGAAAAATATTTTTAAACTTCGAATGGTTCCAGCTTTGTAATTTAGCCTTGAGCAAAGATAACTTTTTTGAGAGTTGAAACATCATGGTCCCTTTGACAGCAAAGGAGTCCCACCAACCCTTTATCAACGACCAGAGAGAGGTCCTGAAGCCACATGTTCTCGAATTTAAAGGGGGTACGACGTGGAGGGAGGTCAAAGTTGAGATCCACTGAAATAGGAAAATGGTCGGAACCAGAAAGAGGGAGAACATAACTTTTAAGAAGGAAATTTTGCTACAACCAATGCTCGGAGACCAGGAAGCGGTCAAGACGCACTGCAAGGGAACTGAACCCAGATCTCCTGTTGTTCCAAGTGAACCAACCCTTGCATGGCTCTAAATCAACCAGGTGAGCAGAGGAAACAAAGGAAGAGAAATCAGCCTGCGAGCGAGGATGCCATTGAAGACCACCCTATTTATCACGATCAGAAAGGGTAGCATTGAAGTCACCGGCAATGATGAATTTTTCTGCTAACACGAAGGTCAGAAGCTGGCTAAGATTACCCCAGAGAATCCTTTCACTGATGGGAGTAGATGGACCATAAATATTGCCGAGGAAAAATAAATCCTCCGAGTGCTTAATCGAAACCTTGCACCAGATAAAATTTAGGTCAATAACAAGGGGAACAATCAGGCAACTGGCAGCTTTCCAAAGAATGCCTAAACCGCCCGAGGCTCCAACAGAATCCGAGAAGCAACCTCCCCACCCTTTCCATTTTTTGAACCAACTTCTATTACAACCCTCAGCCGACATTTTATATTCCTGAATCAAACAAATATCCACACCCTCATCCATGGCGTAAAGTCTTAACAGACGTTGTTTGTTAGGGGCATTAAGGCCCCTAACATTCCAGGAAAAAATGATCATGATTGCTTCAGAGAGGACTTGCCTCTCCTACTGGAAGACGGGAAGAAAGACCGAAGCTGAAGTTGCTTCCCGTGGGCAACTTCGTTGAGAGAAAGCTTACATGTATTAGGGCAGCCAAGAATGCTTCTCGGACCAAAATCCACATTGAGAAGGGGAGGAGTGGGAAGAAGCGGTCCCAACGACTGCGAGGGAGGGGAAGGGGACTCGACAGAAGCTTTGGGTTCCTCTGGAGGGACAGCAACGTTAGACAGAAGCAAATCCTCTTTATCCATTATCCACTTCTCAAGGGCAGCCGAGCTACCTCCCATACCAATGGAAATACCCTCGTGGAACAGAGATAGGATCCAGGAGGAATCCTTTACAACAGCCGCCATTTCTTTAACGAGGGAGAGTGTTTCAGGAGCCAAAGCAAGAGGTTCAAGGACAGGAGGGGGAGCAAGGGGGACGAGGGGCAGAGGAGACGAAGGAGGAACACGGGGGGAAGAAGGATGGGAGGGGACAGGGGGTGAGTGGGAAACTTTCCGCCAATACGAGACACCAGGGGTGGGATTGATACAAGACTTACGGGAATGACCGGGTTTCAAACATTTGAAACAAATATTGGAAATACCTTCATAAACAACCTTCTGTTTCCAGATACCCAAGGGGGTGTTGATAAGAATAACTTCCTTTGGTTTAAGAGCTAGAATAGCAGAAATGCAAACTTTGGCAAAGGAAGAGAGAGTACCATTCAGAGTAACAGGATCAATACGAATGACCCACCCGAGACTGGAGCAGATTTTAGAAAGGATAGGTGCCGACCAAAATTCACTGGGTAGGGAGTATAGTCTAATCCACACTTGAAACCCATCCTCCGCTGCTTTGTGACAATCGAAGTGAGGCTCCCACTCGTGAATCGCAAGACCAGAATCGGAAAGGAGAGAATTTTTTCTTTCCATAGTGTCATTTTTCTGAGCAGCACTACGAAAGAGCACAAGGAAAAAACCCTTTTCCAAGGAACGAATACTCAGGCCGCTACCCCACTGTGTTTCTCACCAGTTTCTTATGCCCGGAAATGAGAGCCGTCTCCCAATAAACTTAGCAAAAATAGCCCTTGAAGATAGACAATTTGTATGCGCAGCAAAAGCAGCATCCTCGATTAGGGACACGGAGGGAATGTCGTCCTGCGAAGGAAACGAGTCACTATCCGGGGGGAGTGAATCAGCGTCAAGCCCACAGGGACCCAGACGTTTGAGCAAAGATTCCGACAGGCCCTGGCCCGCCAGGTGCAACCATTGCTGCACCCCAGAGGGGCGAGACCAGGGGACCGTTGGAGGAACGAAAATTCGAAAATAATGACCGTTCTGCGTCCCGCTTCCAGATCAGTTATCTTCAGTCCCTAGCTCTCTTTGACTCATCCATTGTTAGGATCTTCAATAAGGTGCAACATCTTCGTATAGAGAATTAGCCCATATATACTTAATTAGCCTACAAACTAGATGATACAAACCGAGTACCCAAAAACCTTCAAGTTGCACCATGTAGATCGCCTCATCCTAATCTTTGTTTAAGAAGGCAATCTTTGCGACCATCTTAAAAACCTTCCAATCAAACTCAACTTCTTTAGAATATTAATTGCAAAGAGAGATTACATTTTATAGGTCGATGGTATCCTTAATACAAGGATTCAACCTTAACCACGAATCCCAAAATATATCAAACTTTCCTATTTTTCTGAATTCCCACACTCTCCTACATGTGTGAGTCTTTTTAACAACCCACTTATAAAATATAAGTAATAACATATCTACTCACATTATGATTTTCTCTCTCTCTCTCACACACAAATATTCTAACTCGCTAATATGTGGTCACACTAATAAATCCTAACAGTTGAGAGGCAGGTTATATCGAATTGGAAGCATATGGATATTTTCCACATCTCTAAATGATTTTACACATTTCTATCTTCTTTTATATGACATAGTACAATTCATTTTTTCTTTTGAGATGATTGATCTGGAGTATATCTCCCTCACCTTAAAAAAGGGTGCATTCAGTGGGATTATTACAAGAACATGAGTTCACTTTTAGATATAATACATAATTGCATGATAAATAATACATTGAACAAGAGTACATGTATAGGATAAATGGTTAAAAATAGTTTTAGACACAATTTAATTATGGATAAATTCGTCAAACTTGGAAAAGATCAACTCACTTATTCTTTCCCTTCTTGTTAATTTTTTCTGGTGCAATTTGGATAGTCAATTTTAGAATTTTCCAAAAAAATACATAATACATAATGGTTTAGACAATTAATCTCTAAGAATGATACATAATTTAAAACAATTACACTGCATTTTTTTACATTATGTAGGGGCATGAAGTTAGTTTATGGTCCAAATCCATTGACAAATATAATTTAAAAATATTATATGGCACATGTTATTCTCTTTCCAAAATTCAATATTACTAACTAAGGGCATCAATATCTTTTGTTCCCATTCAATTATGAAAAATTATCAATTATTACAACTATGGTGGGGGCATGAGTATACTTAATTCCATTTTGATCATGCAAACTTAGAATCTAGATCCATCTACAACAAAGTGGTTCAGTTGGAATAGGTGATTTACATTGGGTTCAGTGGCACCCATATACCTTAGCATCATTCCTTGCAAACCCATTATAGTCCCCCGCTTTTAAGTGGTACATTACTATTTACTCTTCAAATCATGAGTGTTAGAGCTATTGCAAACATGCCATATTTTCTATTTTGTGTTTTCCAAAGTAGGAATTGATCACCCCTAATTATCCACTTGTTTAGAAAGAATATTATTTTCTATGACATGCCTAATCCAGGGGACACAATCTAATCAAAATAATTCACCAATAATCCTCATCTTTATAGATAAAAAATGGTTCCTACACATATTGGTATACTCCTTTGGACTTTATTTCAATTTCACTTTAAGTTTCAGAGTTAAAGTTTTAATTTTATTAATATGGACATTGATTGTAGTCCTTTTTTAAATATTTCTCTTTGGACACCTCTCAATAATTTGAGATAATTCAAACTTTATACACACTTAGGTGCACATTTCCTTTAATTAGAATTTTTCATTTACTATATTAAAGAGGGGAAAATGTAGACACCCAAAATTTCTCATTGGGCATTCAATAATGTTGTTTTTTTCTTATATCCCTTATACATGACTTGTTTGCATAAAATAATCTTAAACACACTATCTCACTCTATCCTAAGGCTTTTGATCCCTCACGTTATTACTTAGTCACCTATAGGAATATTTCTATCGGTTAAAAGAACTATATACCTCTTGTACAGACTTCTCTGGGTCATCAAGTCAACTTTTATTCCTACTGAACAAAATCATCTTGTAGGGATAGATCAATCGGTTAGTTTTGTCCTTGCTATTTGATAACATCCATAGCCTCTTAACCATCATATTTTCAAGTGTAAACCATTCCATGATTTGGTATTTTTTCCTCTAGGTTATCTTTAGTGCAAAACATTACCCTAGAGCATTATAAATACAAGTCAAAATGCAAACATGTACTCTCTTCGTTCTCACTTAGAAATCACTTGACGCACACGTATAAAACTTCAAGCAAGTTGCCTTAATTTTCCTTATTGGAAGAGCCTACACTAAGAGCATCATCCCCCAAGCAGTTTTAAAGCCCTACAAGCAAATCAAAAGTAAATATTAATAAGTATCAAAGAACCAAATTCTAGTTGCACACATATAGTTAAAAGGAGCACATTGTGCAATTTCATATAGGTGGGAGAATTACATTTGGGTTTAAGCTTAATATCGAATAATGTAGGCAATACATGGGCACTGCAACCCAAAAATCCCTTAACCCTATTCCCCATATCTAATACCAATTCTATTGATTGTACATGAATGCTTGGGCTTATTAGTATAGGAAAATATGTGCATATCTAAAGTGATCAAAAGTAAAAAAAGTGAAGAAAAAATTGAGACAAAGAAACACAAAATAAAATAGAGGAAAAGAGAGTGTTTGACGAGTTTTCTTCTCCTGTTCCAAGTTAATGCAATGGTATACAAGGAAATAAGAAACTCCAAAACATGGGAGGGTTTAAGGCTACCTCCAATGTGTGATGATGATGAAGATGAAAGATGGACACACAAATCCTTTCCACGGTGAGCTTTTAAGTCCTACACAATACAAATGATAACTAAACAAAAAAAATATTAGTAGATTATATGGTGGGATACCTGACAAAGTCAATCCTGAGAAGTGATGAAATTCTTAGGGAGGATGTCAACCCACTTTGCTTAGAAATATTGATCGAAAATGATAGATAGATAACATGTAGGAAATGAGTAGAACATAAATGTAGAGATATCTAAGAAAAATAGATCTGATAATGTTAAATTAGGATAGAAGGAAGAAAACTAAACAGGGTTGACGACAACCCAAAACAATCAATGGTGACTATAACAGAGAAGATAAAAAGATATGAAGACAACAGACCTGGAACTGATTCTTGGATGTTGAAGATGTCCTATATTTGATACAGAAGTACAAGAAGTAGAAAAAACCCAAAAAATAGGTAGACATGGCTAGGGAAGAGAGAGTCAATGGTGATCGGGGGCAGATCAAGGCAGTTGATGGTGACTAGGATAATAAAGTGAGATCCTGGGGTTTAAATCAAGGAAAACAAAAAGGTTGTAGGATCTGAGAGATATGGATGTTGCAGGAACTGGGAAATTAATGGCATGGGGGATAGAATGCAGGAAAAAGAGTTGGTGCAGATTGGGTCGACAATGACCAGGGTAGAATCGATGATGATCAAGGCTAGATTAGGGTTTGGTGAAGGCTGATAGATGGATTTAAACTATAAGAAAGAAATAAGAGTGTTTGAGGTTATGGTAGATATCCAAACTATGAATGGGCCTATAAAAGAGCTGATAAATAAATGATGAAGGAAACTATATCTCTAAACAAACTTCGAGCTTTAGATATCCAAAAATGATAAGCAAGGGCTCCAAGATGACTCCAAGATGTTGATGGTAGCTCACAAGAAGAAGAGAAATCTTACAAAATCTTGATAGATTTCGAATCTCCAAATTTTCATCATCTTTGAGGAGGGGGGGATGATGACATATTTATAGGGTCATGTCGGTGACCCGATGGGGTCGTCGTCGATTACAGAGGACCGTTTATTTGGCTAATGGGTATGATGCATAACTCGAGACAAGAGGCCCCATTAGGGTTAAATTAGGGTTTATCATTGCATAACGTTATAATCAAACCACATGGGTTTCCAACCGCATGAATCGAAGGACTTGATGGGGGGAAGGGTAATTGTGGATGCTTGGATAAGATGATGAAGGATTTTGGTATAAGACCCAATGGGGGTTTTAAAAGATGAAGTCTCGTGGACTTTGGGTTGATTGGATTTAGGAGAAGAGGATGAAGGAAAAAGGGGTTCCCTACTCTTATGGGGTTTGTTAGGGACCTTAGATTCAAATTTTTACTTGGAAGGAGGAGTAGATGGTTTTGGTTTGGATGTGGTAGCAATGGGAGATTTGGATGAAGGACATGGTCCCAAAATAGATGGATCAAGGTCCTAAGATGGATGGTTGGATAGTGGGTTGTTTGGATTGATGGGGCTTTGGAGGGGGAATCTCTAACTTCTTTGTGGATGAGTAAGAGATTTTTGGATGGGGTGCCAAGGTTCTTAGGTGTTTATCATGAAGCTTTTCCCTTGGTTGGGATAAAAATGATTTCAATGGTGAATATTCTTTAGAAATAGGATTAGATGGTTTGGATGTGGGTTATGTTGTAGATGTGATGGTTGAAGATGGGGATGATTCTTGAGTAGGATCATCAATAGAATTAGGAGGGCTTGTGGATTGTGTGGAATTGAGAAGTGTTGATACTTGTTGAATATGAGGATGGGATTGAGACATATTTGATAGAAAGGAGGAGATGGTAGAGGTTTCAAGAGAGATATAGATGTGTTGTGGATTCAGATATAGATACAGATACAAATGTGGGTATAGGAGTAGATATGATGGTGGATGTAGGTAGGTATAGAAGAAGATGTGGGTATAGATATGGTTATAGATGAAGGTGTAGGTGTGGGAATATACAGATGTAGATATAGTGTGGTGTAGATATTGAAGTAGAAGAGGGTATAGATGTAGGTATAGAATAGATGTGGGTGGTGATGTTGAAGCCTGACTTAAAGTATTGATTGTGTGGGAATCAGATGTTGCTTGAGATGTGATTATGGTTGGCTTAGTTGTTTGGTGGATGATTGGGAAATGGTTTCTTGAAGACATCCAATGGTTGATTAGGGGGAGCATTTGGATTGTCTAATTAGAGGTCCCCATGATTGATAAGTCATTTCACTATGTCCTTAAAGGTATGACATTTCTTGATATCATGGCCAGAACTTGATGATGTTTATAATAATGGTCCTCATGATACCATGTGGTTTGGGACATGAGTCATCAACAGGATGGATGGGAGGAAGTTGGATGAAGTGCATGCAACCATGAGCTTGTCAAAGATAGAGCTATATGATTCTCCAAGAGGAGTATAGTTGGGGGTTGGTCAAGGAGCTATTTGTGGAGGCTCGGCATGAGATGTGGATGTAGAGGAAGTTTTGATGAAAATGGCATTTTCCACATTTTTGGATTTTTCGTTATGGGTGAATGATTTTGTGAATTAAGTCTTGGGTTTATTGGAGTGAAGCTTAACATGGCCTTTCTCAAGGGCGCATGTAATTCTAACTTGTGAGCCATGGTAAAATATTCCTCAAAGGTTTAGAAGGACTGAATTTGAAGAGAGTAGATGAGATATGTTTGGCACATGATCTAGAGAAGATCTCAATGAGTTCAGTTTGAGGGTAAAGAGAAAGATAGTTGATTAATAATGTCACGCCACCTAATGATGAAATCAACGATTGATTCATCATCAAATTTTTGATGGCCAGTGATGGTTTTCTTGCATGCTATATTGATGGAGAAGTGTTCTAGGAAAGGTTGTGCAAGTTGAGTGAAGGAGAAGAGGGAATGTTGAGGAATGCCATTGTACCATAGTCTAGAGTGGGCCCGGCCAATGACATAGGGAAGGTTGAAGCATAAGATCTTGATCATGGGAAATAAGATAGCATGAGTGCCTAAAGGCACAAAGATGTTGTTGGGGATCTTCCTTGTTTTTGAATTTAGAGAACTTAAGAAGCTCCCAATGTGGAGGATATGGCTTGATGGGTATGGATGGGTTGATGGGCTCATTACAAATTTTCTCATAGGTGAATGTGCTCTTAGGGCCCAAGGTAGCACGGCCTCTAGGTTGGCCATTCTACTCAAACAAGGCTTACATGGGATCATTTGATGTGTGAGGATGAGGAGATGATTGATGTGATTGTGGATTATAAGAGGTAGATGGATTGGGTTGTGGGTAAGATTGATAATGTTGGGATAATTAGGATTTTATGGGGGTGGTTGATAAGGAGGAACATAATTGAAGGTTTGTGATTGGATGGGTTGTGAAATAGGATGTTGTGAAGGGATGTAATTGGATGGGTAAGATTGAGAAGGTTGTTACTGAGTGATAGGAGGATTGGATTAGGTCTTGTGTTGGGTGAGTTGGGATATACGTATGAGGTGGTTGAGACATGTTTGAAGGGGTTGATTAGGAAACATATGTCGAAAGATACTTCAGAGTGGAGGTTGATTAGTTTGATTTAACTCCAAAGGGTTGGGTTGTGAGGTAACAACATTGGTATGGACATGGGATGTGAAAAGAGGACCGAGATTTGAATGTTTCTCGGGTGGTGGAGGAGGTATGTTGGATTCTTGAAGAGTTTGGGTAGGAGCATTGATGATAACAGTAGATGAGAAGGAATAGGGATAGAAGATGTAGGGATGGTATTGATACGAGGTAAATTAGGTGGGATAGGAACCATAAATCATGTGGACTGATGGGTTTGGGGAACCATGTAGTAGAAGACTCATGAGGGACATGTTCATTTTGGGCTAGTGCTATCTCATTCATGGCCCTAGGGAAGAATATGACAAGTTGGGAAGTAAGAACTTTAGTGGATTCATATTGTGGGGGATAAACATAAAGTTGTTGAAGAGGGGGTCCATCAATAGGAATATTGGTGGATTTATGAGCTAAGTAGTCATGGAGGGTGATGAGGTTAGCATCAAGGAGTTCTTGAAACTCCAAATATCCACGAGGGATAGTGGGAGGTCCAAATGCTCCTAAAGAAGTAGCAGAAGGAGGTGTGGCTGGTATAGAGGGAATGGAGTGATGGTAGACAAAGGGATTGGTTTCAAGATGGGGATTGGTTTGAATCATATGAGGCTCGTGAGGAAGAACCATAGAAATAATGGGTTGGGAGACCAAAGATGAGGTGATCAAAGGTGTGGAAGAAACAAGAGAAAGTGTGGATGTTTTTGTGAGGGGTTGTTTGAGGTGGGGATATTATTAGAAGAGGTTGATTGTTCCATTTTCTTGGCTTGGGAATGAGTAACAATGGGCATGAAATAAACAAACCATTTTTTTATGCAAACTACTAATGCAACAAACAAGTCAAGTAATAATTTGTTTATCTTGTTTATTTATAGAATGTGAAAGAGGGAAAGAGGTTCAAAGGGAACCTAAAGAAATGGCCAATCTATGGATGGTTTCAGGTATGTTTAAGGATGGAGTCCTTGATATACCTAAAGGTACATGAGGCACAAAATTGTGATGATTATTGGTATGTGGCCTGATATAGGGGCCTACCCCTGTACTTCATGCACCATCAGCGATAAGGGTGTTAGGTGCTTAGCTGATATACCAATAGTCAAAAAAATTGTTACATGAGCTAGAACACTGTGGCAATTCCTTATTGGGTGATGAAATCCCAATAGCTCCACCTGGTAGGAAGTGTTTAGATGTGTATATTGGTGCGTGTGGTTTGGTTGTGTGTGAAGGAGATGTGAATGTAAAAATTTACCTCCTACTTAAGCTATGTGATCAAACAAATATACGAAAAGTGTTCATTTTAGATCCAAATCCCAAATGTGATGTTCGATGAGAAAATTAGACAAAGGAAGGGAAGAATGATGCAAGAAAGGAGAAAATAAGGATGAAAAAGAAGAATACCTAGATAATGCTTTTTCCTTTTTCAAATTAGATAAGCGTTGTTGAGCAAGCAAACAAACCCCCAAGCATGCAAGCAAAGAACTTCAACCTGCAGAGTTAGTGGAAAGAGGAAAATAGAATATAGAATAGAAATGAAAATAAATAAGGAACTTACCAAAGAAGAAGGTAGGTCCCACCGGTGTGCCAAATGTTTGACAAGTTTTCTGCTCCTATTCCAAGTTAATGAAATGGTATGCAAGAAAACAAGAAACTCCAAAATATGGGATGGTTTAAGGCTACCTCTAATGTGTGATGGTGATGATGATGAGATACGGTGCACAAATCCTTTCCATAGTGAGCTTTAAACCTGCACAACACAAAGGACAACTAGAAAAGAAAAATATTAGTAGATTATATGGTGGGTTTGCCTGACAAGTCTAGTCCCGAGAAGTGATGAACTTCCTAGGGAGGATGTCAACCCACTTTTCTTAGAAAGATTGATCGAAAATGAAAGATAGATAACATGTAGGAAATAACAGAATAGAAATATAGTAGATAAATACTGATAAAAAGAGATATCATGATAATGATAAATTAAGATAAAGGAAGCAAACCAGATAGGGTCGATGGTGACCCAAGATAGTCAATGATCGACTATGACAGAGAAGATCAAAAGATGTGAAGACAGTAGATCTGGAACTGATTTTTGGATGTTGAAGATGTCCTGGATCTAGTATAGAAACAGAATAGAAAGAAACAAAAAGGATGTAGATGTAGTATAGATGGAAGAAATGTAATTGATGGTAAATCGGTTGATGGTAGACTAGAGGACAATCGATGAAAACTGTGACATGAAAGTAAGATCTTGGGTATCAGATGGGGAAACATAAAGGTTGCAGGATCTAAGGGATTTGGATGTATGCAAGAACTAAGAAGTTGATGGAATGGGGGAAGAATACAGGAAAAAGAACTGATGTAGATCAGTTCAATGGTGACCAGGGAAGAATCAATGGTGACTGAGGCTAGATTAGGGTTTGGTGAAGGTTGATATATGAAAAACAGACTATAAGAAAGAAATAAGAGTGGTTGAGGTGATGGATAGATCTCCAAGATGATGAACGGGCCTGCAAAATAGTTGATGAAGAAGATGATGAAATAAGCTAGGTATCCAAATAAAATCCAAGCTTTAGATCTCTAAAAATGATAATAAGGGCTCTAAGATGACTTCAAGATGTTGATGGCAGCTCACAAGAAGAAAAGAAAATTGTAAAATCTTGATAGAAGTTGAATCTCCAAAGTTTCATCCTCTTTGAGGAGGGGGGATGATGACATATTTATAGGGTCATCGGCAATTTGATAACTGATGGAGGACCATTGATTTGGATGATGGGGATGATGCACAACTCGAGACAAGAGGCCCTCATTAGGGTTAAATTAGGGTTTTGAGTTGATTTAGTGGGTTAGGGTTACATAGGGATAAGGAGTGGTTGGATGGTTGAAACATTAAATGTGGGTAGATGATGGTTCTATAAAGGATAAATGAGAGATTTAGGGATGTGATTAAGGTGATAAGAATGTTTAGGGATGATTAAATGTGATTAGGGGTGAATAATAAGAGATGAAATAATGATGGGATATGATAGAATTAAGATAGGAAAATAGGGATAGGGGAAATAAATCTGATTTAGGAGGGAAAAGATATTTCGAATAGGATATGGGTGTGAGCGTGCACAATGATAACATAGAGGGGAGTGAACGAGGGATGGGGAATAAGTGAACTAGATTTTGGTATCTACAGAGAGCACCAAGGCAATTATGTATAATAGGGATAAGATGAGTTGGTTGATTTTTTCCATGAAGGTAAATTATGTCCAATAGTGGTTAGAGATCCAATTTGAGAGACAAAATATATGTATCAACATCATAGCCTATTTATCCTAGTTCCAAGCACATGTCATTCAACCAAGTATAGAAAATTCTTAGTGCACTATCCTCTTGTGATTTCACTATATTTATAGTGTGCCCTTATTAATCTAACATCTTAATCATTTACTCTATGTTTAGTTTTGTATATTAAATATTAATTTAATAATCTAAATATATATCCTATCTATATTTATAATCATAATTAAGATTTTACATTTAATAAATATCCTAGTTGCACTTTAGGGTTAAAAAATAAATTGGACAATGGGTGCACTCTTCAATTTCACAAAATATCATCATATGTTTGGAATGTGAGGTTTTCATTTAATTTTTATTTTATTTTCATCAATCATTTTCAATTCTAGATTAAAATGGTCAAAATTGTAATATTTACTATGTGGTCTTATTGCACTTCTAAATATCACTTTAGAATGTGTTATGACATTGTCCCATTTACTTAGGTCCACATGTTTCAAATGTGTCATTTTCATTGTCAACTGTAATTTTTAAGTGTACACATTAACTTGGTCCACCTAGGTGTTACTTTTGGGTCGGTTGAGTAGTAAAAAATTTGAATGATCAATTGTATAAAATATATAACATTAATCATTAGGGGCATCTAGGGGTCACATATCAAAGACATGCTTTTAGGAGGTCATTGAGTGAAGAATTGAAACCCCTTTCCCTTAGATCATAACTATACCAAAGCTACTCAAACTCTAAATATGTCTCTATTATTATTTTTATATCATAAATCCAAGCACTACAACAAAACCAAATGTCAATTAACAAGTGTCAATGGTTGAATTGGAGGCCCCATATCATAGGATTGGGATAATTACATGTGGTTTGATCCCTCTTATAATTATTGGTATGTAGTGTGGTACTCGTTACATTAGTGTGCATGTGGTGATGTTAATCTAGCAAAAATGATGGCTAACTCATTTTTAGGTCAATAAGTTATGAGACATAATATCCAACTACACCATTATGATCACACTAATCTAGACACAATAAACATGTATAAAGACACAAACAAAGCATATCCCAAAATCATATTATAACTTAGATCCCTATAGGGCTCATACATAGATTCCCATATAGGTTTGACTATGAACCTACCCTCTATCTGAAAAACATATCATATTTTCATTTCCATGCATCCAAATTTTATATACATCTTGATGACATACTACCTAGCTTTAAGATCCAATTTTAGTCCACTTTCACAAAATTTGGCATGGTAACATAGTAATATATTTGTAACCTTGAACCCTTGTTGTACTTTCACTTTTATATCTATCATGTATCTCAAGGTATTACTTCATTTCATAATTCATATTTTTAGGATTATTACCTTGTTATTTTAAATTACCATGTGTATTTATAAACAACTAGGCTAAAAATTCAATTTTCATAGTACAACTTCAATGAATACTCTAATGATTTATCGATATATCTAAATGTTTGATAAATTTTTATGAATAATGAAATACTTTTATTTCCTTGATAAATGCTAGACAAGATGTGTTCATGATGTGATATCTTCATATTTCTTATAGACAATTAAAACTCAAATTAGGATCTTATTTGCGTGGAAAAATGACAAAAATAATGCTAAAAAATTAAAACAAATGAAACCACATAATGTGTGCAACCTAAACCCCACACGATCCAAATAACCCCAGAAACATGGACTCCACATTTTTAGGATAAATAACCAAAATCCCTCAAAATAAAAAATAGAGAAAGGGGAGGTGTAATACTAAAAATTAGGGTTTTATCTAATTAAGATATATTATTCTTTAAAGATGAATTAAGATAAAAAATTACAAGAAATACAATAATTATGTAGATCTTAAATCATGTCCAGATAAATATGGAAAAAATGCACTTCTTAAAGGAGAGCTAAATGAAGTAAGTGAGAGTTAGGGTTAGAAGAGATTGCACCAATTTTTGACTGAAAGAGAGTAATAATGATCTAAAAGTGCATAGAAAGGAATTGTAGAACATCATTGAATTGTCCTAAAAATTTAGAAGTGTGGATATGAGATAAGGAAAAAGTCTCCTGCTATAGACAAAGTCATCCTAGTGAATTTTTCCAAGATGGACAATTTTTTCTGTTACATGTTTTGGCTGGATTTGCCTTCTAGCATTGTGTTCTATATGTGTTGTTTTTTTACCTATGTTTGAAATTTTGGAATTAGAGTTGTGTAGAAATTGTGTAAAGTGGAGAAGAAAATCTCCATGAGGATCTTTTTGGCTATTGAGAAAACTATGTTGTCCTAATTTGAGCACTTTTTTCTCTAGTCTTCTAAGCAATTAAATAGTGATAATCTTTCTTAATTCAAAGAGAAAGCATTGTGGGGTGTTGAGCATGTGTTGTGTTTTTGGTAGGAATATTTGATATTGTTTGGTCATTAAGTGCTTGTTAATATTGTGTAGACATTTATAAGTGTTGAATTACAAAAATCCTTTCATGCTTTCACTTCCTTATTTTCCTACAAAATATTTAATATCATTATATTTTCATTTGATGGTGTCTTGTTCTAATTGGCGATGAAAGGTACATGAAGGATATTTCATTATTTATCAAAATTAATGGTGGATTTGCAACAATTGTGTAGATTGTTGTTCTCTTCAGTTATCACTAGATCACTTGATTTGAAGTTTGATAACTCCTTTCCCAATTGATTTAATCACCGGTCATAGTTAAGGTAATCACATTCATTATGTTAAACCTTTATTTCACTTCATGCTCATATTGAAATCTCATTTAATTTTTGTAAATCCTTCAATATTTTAGCCATTATAACTATAAATTCATGTTTATAAGCTTTCATTAGAAACATATTATTGGTCTTGAGAGCAGTTAGCTTATAGATTATGGATATTTTTGTTATTATCATCTATTTGAGTGCAAAATTTTTCCATTATTAGGTATCTTTATGAATATCATGCTAGTGACAATAAATTGGGTGGGAATTCATAGTGGTTAGGCTGCCTAGTTGGGTGTGCTAGACTATACTTGTCTAATAAATGTTATTTTACATTATTTACATTGCTTTAATGCCTCTCCCCTAGGTGTCACAAAGCCTAAATAGGATGAAGTTAACCACCCTCTCAATTGTTAATCTCAAATATGCCATTTTAGGTGAATAAACACCTCACTACAACAACAAATCCCACTGCATTCACCCATGTCCACTTTGTTACAAATTTTGAAGCCAACACACACTACCCAAATCATCTTACGACACTTCCAAATCATATTTTGAGTGAACTAAGTGATATTTCCAACCCTAATTGCACCTTTACTTGTTTTTTAGATGTTTGTGTTTTCAAAACCCTAGTTTCTAATTATGTAAATAATGTATATGATATGATTACTCATTTATTCATATAACAATATAACCCTAAATCAATAGATACCACATATTTATTGATTTTAGGGTGTAATAACACTTCTTTTCCTCTTCCTCACCTTACCAACAACTTACAACACGGTGAATTTTATTCTTGAAGATTGATGTGGAGAAAGAAATGATCATCTATGTCTATACATAAGACATGTAATTACCACAATGTTTAGCAAAAGAAAAGAAGAAGACAATAAACTAACCACTTTTGAAAACTTGTATGTCCACCTAAAAAAACTAACTGAAAATCAATTTGCTAAATAACTAGTGTGTTTTGGTTCTTCTTTACAAGGGACATGATCATATTAAAACATGTGTCAAGGTGGTCTAAAAAATATGATAAACTACACGGATTCACAAAAAAAATCTTCACATTGAGTGTGGTGAATACAAAATGTCCTAATTTACATTAAATATTTACAACCAATGATACATCTATATTTCACTCCAACAAACATCAAAATGATAATGTGATTAAAACCCCACATATCACATCAATGATTCACATTTTTCTATGGGGAGGTCATAAAGAAGTTGTTATTGTAGACAAAAAAATTGTGTTAGTATGCAAATGCAAAACTAAGAATTGAACTAACTAATTCCTTAAACTAATACAACTATCAATTTACCTCTGATTGGGAAAGATGAGAAGGGATGAAGAGTAGAATACCTATACTTACCTACAATATTCTAAGACTCCTCCCTTGTTGCTTTGGATGTGCTCTAAGTTGGATGGAAGATGGATGCTTGCTTCAAATTTTGGAATCACTTGGGCAACACCTCCCCTTGATAGATTAGATTGTTAGATGTTTGATGAAGGATGGGTTGATTGGATTAGATGATTAAAGATTGAATGATTGAAGAACAAAGAGATTGCTATGGATTATGAGACACCTTCCAACTAGCTCTCATGGAGGAGGAGATCTCAATTTAAAGATTGTGGGTGGAGGATTCAATGGCTAAGATGAAGCCGTGTTGGGTTTAGATCAATGGTGGAGGATTCATGTGAGGATGGAGGATTCTAGAATTTGAAAGAAGATTCAATGGAGGGTGAGAGGTTTATTTGAATTTTTAAATGGAGGGAAGTTTAGAGAGGCTTATAGAAATAGAAGCCTCTAGATTTAGAGGTGTGAGGATGTGATTAGATTAGGTTAAATAAATATGATTAGGGATGTGATTTGATGAAAAGGCTGGGTGTAGGGATGTGTAGGGTAGGTGGTAGGCGAAATGTAGGAATATTAAATTCATATAAAATGTTAATGGGGATTAAAATAAGATAATATTCAATATAATAATGGATTAAAAATATTAATGATGAAAATGGGATATTGGATGAATTAAAAAGGATTAATGATGAAATTTTATAACATTTGATAGATGATTAAAAGGGGAAATATGTTAAAATGGAATAATAATAATAATTAATCTTGTGATTAATTATTATATGGATTTAGATGATGTTGTGCGACAGATTAATCATAATTAATCTTGTCGACCTTTTAGATGTCTACAGTTATGTACAAAATATTATTGGTATAAGTATTAATGGAAACATTGAGGCTCTACATATGTACATGGATTCCTCTGGCTAGAGAATGTACCAAACATGAATACAATAGACTAACAAAATAGTGTATAAGTGGAAAGAGAAAAGAAATTCTTTGACCAATATGTCACTTCCCAGAGCCTTCATTCTCAATATGAAATTAAAAACATGATACATTGATCTCTAATGGATGACCCATACTTACTAAAAACATCTAGAATATTCGCTACCAATCCCTACAATGATAGTGAGAATTGATTAATTTTTTTTAGAAACACACAAAATGCAGTGATATGACCTATCTATGTAAGAAAGGTCAACATGTAAAATTTAGCTACAAAGCTCCTTGGAAAGAACACATAGAATCCACCTTGTTATGTGATAGATAGGGGAATAAATCTTATGAACCATCAAGAAATTATGGCAAGTTAAACATCTAAAACTGAAAGATGATTTCAATACGAGCTAATATAAATGGCCAACCTATCATTTCACAACTACTTGCTATCAAACTAAGTATGTATTTAAAACTAAAATAAAATCATAGGGTTGTGTTAATATGTTAAAAAACATATATATTGATTAAAAATGTTAAGAATGAATTTGACAGCATATCAAAAATTCATGACAAATATTGTCATAACAAACACTATAGGATTACAAGAAACATGTCATATGTTACAAAAAATTCATCTTGTAATTTGTAATTTGAATTTTATATCTTTAAATGTTAGTAGGAAAGTATTCCATCACTTGAAACGGAGAAACAAAATGGTAACAAATTATAATATAACTACTTACATTCCTGTATGAAATGCCCACCTCACCTAAAAAAAATAACAATAATTGAATACAAAAGATTCTTCTTATATGTTGTTTGTCACAAGGGTTACAAATGGTGAATGAGAAAAAAAAAGGCAATAATACAAGTATTACGATTATATAGCATTCCAACAGAAAAATTCAAAATATATTTAAATTCTATGTTGGAGCAAAGTACTTTTATATTAACATTTTTGTCAAACAGACACATATATAGGCCTCAACAAAGAAACGATCATAAACCAATTTGAGGAAGAATATTCTGACAAATAGGCAAATACAATAGATAGTAAATAAATGAATACATGGACATTACTAGCTATGTTAATTTAAGTGAAGTTGAAATTCTAGATCAATCTGAATTTGACCAAAATAACAAATGGGATAAAAATAGTGTTCTTGCACATTTATGTGACAATATAATTCAATTCATAATCATAAGCAATATGTTCCAACAAGAGATCCACTCCCCCTTAAATTTGTATAGCATTATACATTGTTCGAGTGAAATAAAAACTAACACTTACTGTCATTATAGATCAATAAATAAATAGTTCTTTGAAACAACCATTACATATGATTATATAGTGAACCACATGTTTCAAAAAATCCCATGTAATTAGTTGCATAAGGAATGCACTTCAAAATTTAGTATTGGATAGAATAAATACACCCCTCATTCCCACTCAAATGGGAATTGAAACATTTAAACAACATGCCTCAAATATACATGCAACACTCAAGATTCTAATTAAAGAAATGAAATCACTGCAAAGACAAACATTTGAAACATTTTAAGAAGACATGAAAAACATATAATACATGTTTGTCAACGAGATGAGCTTCATTTGATCCGTAAACTAGGTGGTTATTACACACTATGTTTCACCAACACGGATCCTATGCATTCCTCACAATTCCCATCATTCATCAATATACTATTTGCTTTAAATTTTCATAAATAGTTATTGAATGTGCTTTAGAAATGAACTAGAAGTATTATATAATCAAGGAAATGTTGAGCAATGAAAGAGAGCAAACACAATGAGAGAGACACGAGATTACCCTGAGAATCTCAAAAACTCCAACAAGAGTGAAACAATGCTTCCTCGTCTTTACTATCATGTTTTTAGTACAAGCTTACTGCCTTCTTAAGGCCTCCATGAACACTATGATGTTCAAACACTCATACCAATTTTACAACTCGCTCACTCACACCTTCCTTTCACACTCCAATTCAGAAAACCACATATGATAAAGAAGAAAAATTGCTTGGAATCTCTTCCTTCACATACATTACAAATACCTTCCCCACATATATATACAAGTTTGATGAGGGAGAGCTCGAATTATAAGCCCAAAAGACTCAAAATTTGAAGAGGAACTGTCTACAACCATTTACTCTTCCCAAACTTTCTCGTGTGACAGAACCGCCACTTTCCACAGACTGGCGGTTGTGTAACTGCCACTAATAGTTACATAACCACCGCGGTGGTTGTGAAATTTTTAGGGTGGTTACAAATCTGCCACTAAAGGTTACAAAACTGTAAGGGTGGTTGCGTAACCGCCACTCTGGCTTTAGGGGTGGTTCTGTCACCATACAAAGTCTACTACGTTCCGGAGGCCAGAAATTTTGCATACAAACTCGAAATCGGGTGTCGTTTTTTTTTAAACTTACATAATTTTTTGAGAGGAACAAAAATAAACAATAAATTTTTTGATTTTGATGACATATTCATAATGTTTAATACTTTAAACTGACAACCTATCTTCTTTGAGGTCTCACAGTTTTACAACTTCATCTCGAACTTTGTTCTATGGTTACATCCAACAAGAGTCATAAAAAGAATATCAAGTGATATTAAAAAAAGTTACATAATCACAATAGTGATTTTATTAGCTTATGATGTTAAAATTATTGATCCAAAATCCAGATCATGCCTCCCTAATTAGAGGCTTTTGGTCCCTAAAATCTTAAGAACTCATATGGTGAAGAATTTTCTTCCCCCCACTTCTTGAACCTCTTTTGTACCTGGAGGTACATATGCTGAAATAAATTCTCTTTCATGTGAACTTCTTGGTCCACCTTTTCATGCCCTTGAGATAGGTCATTCCCTTCCTTCCCTATGTGGAGATAACCTGGTGGAAACTACATCTCATGCTCCTTGTCAAAAGAACAACTATGGAGATCCTTACATTCTTTCTTATCTTTCAAAATCCGAAAAGAAACCTTCCCAGTAACATTAAATAACTAGTTACCTTAAGTGGAACTTTTCAAAAAGAGCTTAGATTTACCTTTATAGGAGTTTATGGTGTAATTTTTCCCATCTTTAACTAACCGATATTGATTCAATCTCCTCTTGAAAATAACATCTTTGGCATACATATAGGGGTTTCCAAAAACTATATAACAAATGTCAATAGGTACAACATCCACAACAAATTCATCAATGAAATGTTCATTTATTGCAAACTTGACTTTTCATTGTTTAGAAACCCTTATCTCTACTCTTTTTTCACTCATCCTAGAGCATAAGGATTAGGATTATCATACATTTCCAACCCAATTCTATTAACCAACTCTTTTCTAATCAAATTTACTTATGAGTAAGTATAAAAAAGAGCATCAACTTTATCATCTTAATATGAAAAATCTTAGAAGGTTCACCTTTGTTTTGAGCATCATCATTACTCAAACATACCTTTATCTGAAGGTTGGTACAACACAACTACTCATCCACCTCTTCATTGTTCTCATCATATATTAGTTCTCCTTGAAGTGATGGCATGGACTTATTTTTCTTTATCTTTTTCTTAAACATATGCAATTCTAGATGTAACTTCCAACAAGTCTCATCGATGTGACCATCAACATCACAATGCCCACAATCCTTGCTTATATATTTCTTAGCAATCGTAGAAGTGGCATTGACCCCACCTTTCTTATTCGGAGCATTATAATAATTTGAAGAGGGATATGGGCCCCTTTTCTCATCCATCTCAAGACAATGGGATTGAGAACAAGCCTCATTTAGGTCCTTTGGATTTTCCAAAAGTATAGGCGTCCTTAAGTGACTACACAACTCTACAACATGCTTCATGAGGATCTCATGGTCAAATGTATGTTTTCCCATTTGGACCACCTTTTTTCAAAACCCACTTGTATATACTTGCACACTTTGACCTTATTTTTTCTTCAAATGTTGCCAATCAATAAACCTTTCCTCTTAATAACAAATAGGATAAAATTTCATCTTAATCAAATTTTTAAATTCATCCCATTTAGTAATTGGGGGTAACCTTTTGGCAATCAAGGAATTAAGACAAATCTCAAACCAAGTTAGAGCATGACTTGCTAGCTTCGATCTTGCAAAATAAATTTGTTGCTCTACACTAACTTTATGTAAATGAAATTATAACTCTAATAGAGCTAACCAATGATCAAGCTTATCTGCATTCACCTCACCTTCATATGGCTGAATATCAATTTTTACCTCTGCTTTGAATGCAGGTGGAGCTTGGTTGGGATGGGGCTACTCTTTTTCATGGTGGAAAGGCTCACACTCCTCACTTACTTCAAAAGTATCCATAGAAACTCCCAGCTTTGCCATGGCAACCTTCATAATCTTCCCAAGCTCGTCCATGGAGTGAGATATGTGGACAACATCCTCCTCTAATCCACAGAATCTTTCTTCACCATCTTCAGATCTCCTCTCATCTTCATGGGCCATACTTCTCACTTCTCTCTTCCACTTCCTTGTGGAGATGTCTTGTTGCAAAGAGACCAAATCACCTTTTCCACTGGCACTTTTTTCTCTTTGTAGACACAAAATCATGCACTTGGGTACATTTCTAGGTCCAAAAGCATACCAATGTATATATGATTCATAAGAAAGAAAACTAGTGACAACTATCTTTGGACACTTTTATTGGTTTATTGTTTTCTCTTTGGTCTTATACAACCTTCAATCCTGACGTAACATGACAGATTTATCCTTTATGGCCTCAGACACTGGCACCCATTTGGGACACTAGTGCACATGTGATACTAACCCTTTCTTACCTTTACTCACTTTTTTTGGGTCTCTTTTATCATTTGGGCATCTTTTTCACTTATGGGTCGGCCTTCCAGTTGTTAATTATGAAATTAAAACAAGGGAATCATATACATACTTAGTTACTTCTCAAAAATAAGGACCAAGCACTATGAATTACTATTATCACCTAAGCTTGCATTCCAAAGGCACCAAAGCACTTCAAGGCATCCATATAGCACTCATTCAAGGGACAAGGGTTGCATCACTTTTGCATAGGAGGGGAATTTCATTCTATTCGATCCACACATACTATACATTGCTACATTCTCGATCTAGTCAGCTATCATTTGTGCAACTTGCACAAGAGCATCCTAGGGCATCATTTCTACACACACACACAAGAACTACATGGAGTCTGAGATGTAGTGAAACGCTCAGTTATAATTCCACTCTTCAGGTGAGCATCGGGATCAATCCAACTCCCCATTTTTCATTTTCCATTTTAGGTTTGATGTGGTTTATGGGTATGTGCAAGTGAACTTATTTCTTGCAAGTTATAGGTACCTTGGCGATCAAGGAGTGAATATCAGGTGCCCAACAGTGAAACCCTTATGACACAAAAGAAATTAGATCCCAAGCTCTTACACAACCACCAGTGCCCAGATATATTCACCAGCGCCCAGACGCCTCTACCCTACACTGGCCGCCCTTGTCCGGCTCTGTTCCTAAATCCCAAGAATTATAATGAGCATTAACAACATTGTTTCCAACTTGTTCAACCCTTTTACCTACTCATATCACTTCCTGTCTACTCAGAAATCAACTAAATCTTCTTATCTCTCCTTCTTGCTTAGGGTTTTACATTGTATATGCTTTCTTGTTTGTGTCATTTATATATTTTATCATTTATACTATACTTGTTGCAATAGTTACTCTGCAATAAGATTTAATTTAAATTAAATTAAATCACTCTTGTAATGGGTATATATATGCAAAGCGATCACTAAACAAATGATACACTATGGAACATGAACCAACTCTGATACCAATTTGATCCGTAAACTAGGTGGTTATTACACACTATGTTTCACCAACACGGATCCTATGAGTTCCTCACACTTCTCATCATTCATCAATATAATATTTTCTTTCAATTTTCATAAATAGTTATTAAATGTGCTTTAGAAATGAACTACGAGTATTACATAATAAAGGAAATATTGAGCAATGAAAGAGAGTAAACAGAATGAGAGAGACAAAAGATTACCCTGAAGAAAATCAAATTGAGAAAACTCCAACAAGATCGAAGCAATGCTTCCTCATCTTCACCATCATGTTTTTAGTAAAATCTTACTGCCTTGTCAAGGCCTCCATGAACACTATGATGTTCAACACTCATACCAATTTTGTAACTCACTCACGCATACCTTCCTTTCATGCTCCAATTCAAAAAACCATATATGATCAAGAAGAAAAATTGTTTAGAATCTCTTCTTTCCCATGCATTACAAAGACCTCCCCCCTCCCCCAAAGATATATATATATATATATATATATATATATATATATATATATATATATATATATATATATATATATATATATAATTTTAACACCAAGAATATCTCAAATTAGAATCATAAAAACTCAAAAGTTGAAGAAGAACCATCTACGGTCATTTACTCTTCCCAGACTTTCCCACGTGATAGAACCGTCACTTTCCACATACCAACGGTTGCGTAACTACAGTTGATAGTTACGTAACCATTGCGGTAGTTGTGAAACCATTGAGGAAGTTACGGAACCGGCACTAAAGGTTACAAAACCACCGAGGCGGTTGTGTAACTGCCACTCTGGCTTTAGGGGGAATTCTATCACCATACAAAGTTTGTTACCTTTCGGAGGCCATAAATTTTGCATACAAACTTGAAATCAGGTGCCATTTTTTTTAACTTGCATAATTTTTTGAAAGGAACACAAATATTCAATCAAGTTTTAATTTTGATGACATATTCGTAGTGTTTAAGCCTTTACATCGATACCTATATTCTTTGGGATCTCACGGTTTCACAACTTCATCTTAAACCTTGTTCTGCGATTACATCCAACAAGATCCATAGAAAGAATGTCAAGTGATAAAAAATTTGCATAATCACAATGGAAATTTTAATAGATTATGATGCTAAAATTACTAGTCCAAAATTGGGATCATCATTCGCCCAAAGTTTATTGCTAAAAATATATAATATGTGACATAAAGAAACTACCCAAAAAAATGTTTGCTTCAATGACAAGATAATAGGAGACCTTTTTTAACTACCAAATGTTATTAAAAACCCTGTCTATGCATCAAACTTAGCTACAAAATTCATGTGGCACAAATTTAATATAGTTGTTACATTGTAAAAAATCTTTCAATAATAAAGTGACACTCCCACTCAAACCCAATCAACTTCCCCACAATGTATTACTATGTAAACATCAAAGAGTAATGTTTATAACAAAATTATATTCAAGATAACCTTCTTAATGGATATTTCAAAGAGGTTATAGATATAATATACCCTATTAAATCTAAACCCCTATAATTTCCCACATATGTCAAAATAAGATTTGATTACTATGCCTAGCAAGGGACCAAACAGACCCAAAAATATATCAATACAAGCTATATCACGAGGCAATTATAGAAAAATACCACTCTCCATAGCATGGAAATCACTATACACAAATCACAAGGCCTTAATTTAAATAAATCCATAATCAACATTGGTTAAAACTGAAAGACAAGGCCTATCATTTACAACTATGTCTAGAGTATAATCCATAAAAGACAACCATATATAACCTATATACTCTTTTGAACACTACTAAAAAATGAAATGAAATCACTACAATGCTATAAAAAAAGAGAGGTTAGCCCACAATTTATCTCTTTATATAGAAAATGCATATGTGTAAATTTCATAATCTCTCATATAACAATTCAAAGTCTTTGTTTTTGTCTTTTATTTATCCTCATTTTAAAGAAAAAATTAACTAATCAATTATTATGTTTATGTTATATAAGTGAATAGTCAACAATCACAAAAATACAACAAAATATATATATCCTTGTCAAGAATTTATAATTGGTTTTGTAGACACTCATTTTGGTAATGCATGTCTTACAACAACACAAATTGTACAACACTGATTGCACTAGTCGACACCTTCTCAATTTGGCCAATTATGTTATCCCTAAGATATATCTCACTCAATTCTTGCTTAGCACACACAACCTTTTTGTTCGCATAATGGTCATATAAATTCACCAAATCAGGATACACCCTTGCATATAATAATTCCAATTTTCAAATTACTCGCACATGCATTTGGGACCATAGCACCCAGAAAGGGCCATAACACCCATACGATATGGGACTGAACTTGATTGCTTTAGTTCCCTCCCCCTCTAATGGTACTTTTTCTAATTTGAACGTCCTTTGGTACACTTTTAGTCGGTCCTTATCCAAGTTTTCCATATCCATAACACACACATATATAAACTAAGTTATTCATCTCTCATTAAGAAGAGAGGCATTCTATCCACTTGACTCCTAGCATTTCTAATGAGAAAATACTAAGAGCAATCACAAGCAAAAGCTACTCCAAGACTCCATTGAGCCTCACATACTTTGCATACTCATTTTAGGGAAGTCATCTACTTAGATATGCAAGTGCAGAAGGAATATTATCAAATTCAAGTCAAGCTAGAGAAAATGTTCAAGTATAATTACATTGTTATAAGGTCATGGTTATCAATTTCGTTGCATACATTTTATACATCACATGCTAGGCGACAACGACATGCGGTTTGAGCCCTCTTTGAAGTAGTGGAAACATCGAAGGTGCATAGGGGTTCTTACAACCCAACCAATTTTTGTTTTGTAGGACTCCCTCGCCATCTAGGGTTTTAAGATTTAATTAATTGCACAAAGAGCATCACACAGTGTCAAAGGTCTAAATCGTAGAAAGGAGCTGATTAGGAAACAATGCAAAGACCCATAAAGTTTCAAGAGATGAAGTACAAAGGGATAACATCATACAGAAAGGGCCATAGCAAGGGTACACTTTGGGTTGTACCGTACATTTTGGGCAATGCAGTTGTTCAGGACACAATTTCAGTGGCAAAGCTTTGTCAGATAATTTCCAGCCTTTTTCAGTCATCTAGTCATCCCATATTATCTTAGAAGTCAAAATATCAGCCAAGTCGTATCCTTCCTTTCACTTTTCGTACTTAGTTATATTGTCTATCGTTATTTAGCTTCAATGATTATTCTTGATATTACTACAATTAGCTTTAGAAACTAATTGATTATGATAATCTACCACCGGTTACTACCCTCTCAAGTTTAACCATTTTAGGTTAAATCATTTGGTGAACTTCAATATTGTGTGTTGTGCATTGAATCTCCCTCTCTTGAGTTATTCTAGGGTCTTAGGGTTTCTAATGATTTTTTATTCTTTCGCATCTTAGTTGAAGCTCCTTCTGAAGTATTTACTACTGAACATTCAAATGATCTAAATGCATACATAGCTTCCAACTCTCATAATCTAGATCTTTTCTTATATGTCGCTTATGAGGAATCACAACAACTCCAAACTTATATTTCTCTTGTTCGTAATGATGTCACCTCCGTGATTCCCACATCTTCCATTCCAATTTCTTCTCCCCCACCTCCATGGGAACATCTACTCTTAATATGTCCATTCCTACGTCTACTACTAATTTTCTTCCCCTCTTATCTCTCATATTCAACCAAATTCTTTTCCACACCCATGCCTTAGAGTCCTTAGTGTGTGATCTATAAGCCTAATTTTTTCAACAACAATGGGGTGTTATTACCTCAGCTTCTTCTACAGATTCCTCACTTCTTCTACATAGTCCTCTCTAAGGTCGCATCTTATCCTCTTCCTCTCAGTTTTGTTCTCACCTAAAATTCCACTTTTCAATGGTAAGGAATATCCACAAGAACATCTTATATCATTTCATATTGCTTGCTTATATTATGATTTTTATGATACATAATAAAAAAAATCATTTCCTAAAAGTTTACAATATTATGCATTGCAATGATTCTATGATTTTCCTGTTAATTCTATATGATCGTTTACTCCATTATCAAATCAAATTTGAACACATTTTTCTATTAATATTGGTACTAAAATATCATATGCATAGCTTAATAGAATGAAATAGTGACCTAATGCAAAAATTAGTGACTATGTTATGTTTTATAAGACTAATCTTACTAAAATGAACAATGTACTATATGATTCTAAATTCCAAGACCTCTTTTTGCAGAACATTTGCCTCCTATTCAAGAGTCAGTCATATTTGATACCTTTCATTACTTTGATCACTTGTGTCATATCCTTAAGGACCATGAAGGAATGGTAATTTACATGGGAAAACTCAAATATAGTGATCAATATTATACTCACTCTAATGTTAAATTCCAAAGTAAAGCTAATTTCAAGAGTAAACTTACTAAACTCAAGTTGAGGGTAAGGCCACTGTTAATGTTATGTCACAAGAAACAAAAATCCAACTTCAAGCTCCCCGATGACATTTTACTAAATTTCCTTTACCACCACAGGTGGCATTGCAAAAAATCTTTGCTAGTAACGTCATCTCTCTTCCCTAACCACTCAAGTTGGATTATCTTCTTCCTCAAGGAAAGAACTTCAATGAAAAGCATATTGTGACTATCACAATTGTAATGGAAACTCTACTAATCGATGCTTCAAATTTAAACATGTGATTCCAGACTTAATTAATTATGATGTCATTGAATGGGATGATCCTATAGTGTCTAAACCTATAAATGATAATGATAAGATCAAGACATTCAATGAACCTCTTCTTAAACACAAAAATATACATCTAAAGTAACTACTAATCACACTTTTTACGTGGTTCCAACTCCACAATCAAGTAAAGCCCCTCTATACTTTCTTGTTGGTGCTACTACTTCTTTACCAATAGTAAATAATATTTATTGATGTAGAATTTCATGCTTATTTCAAATCTTACAAGATTTACATTGATGCATCTATTTATAATCAAGCTCTCAATAATGCAATGATCAATCCTAATATAAAATATAATGCATGTTCATTTCCCCTCTTAGATTCTATTAGAGTTTCATTATCTTAACTCAAGCGTAAGTCACCTACCTCCTATTAATGCATAACACTTCCCATCATAGTTGGGATTCTCACTATTTGCATGCCATTTTTTATAGCATCCAAAGTTAAGCATTGTGACACGGTATTTAGTCTTTATTGTATCAAAGCTATTCTGTTTGTTCCATCTATTATGCACCAATGTGTCAAATTCATACATGAGAATCATGTCATCACTATTCATAACATCCCACCTCAGACCCCTTTATCTATTACTTCTCAAGATTCACAAGTCCCTACAACTAGTGCATCACCCACTCCATTTAATATTATGTCTAGTCCACCCACTATTACAATCATTCCTACATCTAGTGATGATAGCCTTATGGTTTTGTCACACACTCCTATGTTAGTCCCATACTTCACGACCGGCTACTATCTCACATAGGTCTCCTCAATTTTCAATTCCCATCACTCACTCCCATTGTATATATAGGTCTTATAGTCCATCACATAGGAATAGACCATCACATAGAGTTCATGGAACACACTACACATAGAAGTATTCTCATAGGTATATTTCAACTGATACATGACACAACTCCTTAAGATATGAATTTCCCACACACGTTGTCATGCACACGATCTCACATGACATTAGTCATTTGATTCATGATCATGTGCTTACTTTAATTACAATGGAAGATAGTGGGCATTCACTCTACATACTCATTGGATAGACCATATGCCACTCACCCATAGATGAATCCAACTTCCCTCCTCATTTCTTGATGACACACTTTATTTATAGGTTCAAATTGACTATTGAGGGATTGGTTACACACCCAAAACTCACATTACACACAAACTATGTGGAAACCTTGATTACCCTCTCTAGTTACATAATATATTCATTAAAAGTGACTAAAAATATACATATTTCCCCCTGGGGGAATTCTTGGATAACTCTCTCTTTACAGAATATGTTTTCATATATGCCCTCAATGGGGCCTAAAAATCCATAAAACATTCAAATATGGATCAAAATCCCAAAACATTCAAATATATACAAACATAAAAAAAATATGTGTGTCACTATCGCTTTGTTATTTTTATTACATGTTTATATTATTCTTGTTGCACATTACTTCACATGTTAGCTTGATACATAATATGCTATATCCTTTTTCTATACACATGTACATTCAAGTGGTACATTCAGTTGAATGCATACTATACAAATATTCTTATATGATGCAAGATGCATGCTAATGTTCTTTACCAGTTCTTTCGTAGCTATTGGGGGCATCCAATTTATAATTTCTCATGTACAAATGATATTATTCCAATCTTTGCTACTTTATTTTATCTTACCTTATTCACTCGATGCATACATTGTGGCATACTATTAATTACTCTTAACATAATAATGGGTGCTTCATACATAGTAAATTTGTTTTGTAGATTAATTCAAAGACATAATGATCTTCATACCATGGCATGTTTCTTATTTTACATTGCTTTCTCTTTTCTTTCACTTATTTGTGGGAAACTCCCTATGTTAATTGATTAGTGATTATTTTAATTGAGTACCTAGATTGTCTTATGACATCTGAGGTGGTGTTCCATGTATGCGGCATATTTTTTTCCATGTTGTTATGTTTGTGTGTCAATGCATGCTTTTTCTTACATCGACTACATTATTTTTCTGTATCTTTTTACTAACACTTTTCTAACTTTTCTATTATATTACTATGTATGCACTATGGTATACACCATACACACTCCCCCTATTTCCCCTAAAATAAATCTACAACACATGTGCACATCAACTACAATTCCTCGTGTTTAAGCCTTAATTCCATTATTCCATCCGATGCACCTTAAAAAGTTGGAAACCATTGGATGATATCTCAACCTCACTAAAATTTATAATCATGTAATAGAATAATAGATACAAATTCAAATATTATAGAGGTTGATAAAATTGTTTAAAAACAAAATTATCTCAGAAAACATACAAGGAAAAAATGTACAAGAAATACCATAACATTAGATGTTATGTCCTATTCCATATGCTTCCATCCCGGGGGAATATTCAACAATATTCTTAGTTTGTATAGTTTCTGCAGGAGACATTTGTAGAACTTTACTCAGTTTTAATAATAAAATTCATGGTATAGTTTAGATTATGGCGGCAGTAAGGGTACATGCAATCTAGCATTGCCTCAAAACATTGTGTGATAATTGCATATCAATTAGGTTCATTTTCATATGCAATAACACTTATCCATGGGTATTTTGAAGTGTCAAAGTGATTTTTATCCCCATAGGCTTTACTTCCCATTACCCATATTTTTGTGGAAGGATCAAAATAAATTGAAATGCTCCCCATAATATCATCTTTACCATGTGGGATGTATTTTAACTTCTTTCTATTCTCTTTGGCACATTCCACTTGGGGAATGATCACCCCAAAGTCCTTCCAACCAAATCCAACACAAGCTCAATAAATTCCATACTAATCCATGGGAATAATCTCTCCCCATCTCTCGTATTATAATAAAATATAATCTTGTTAAAATAAAAACGACTAAAAAATTGTAAATTCTTGGCACTAAGCACAAGTCCATCCGAATGAAGGAAAAGTGTTTTTACACACTCATGTAACTGTTACATTAAGTAATTTTCCTTTAAGAAATTTTCAATTCCATACTTAAAGGGAGGAAAAGGTAGACACTTAAATTAGTAATTCATGTCATGCAACAATACATATTATACAATACGCTTGCACTATCCCACACTTTCTTAACTTGACCAATTATGCCATCCCTAGCAATATCTTACTCATTCACGATTGCACACACAACTTATTTATTTTTATAACGGTTATATTAATTGACCAAATTGAAATATACACTCACATATTATAATTATAACTTTTAGATTACTCATATATGCATCTAGGAATATAGCATCCAAAAATGGTCATATCACCCATATGTTACGGGCCTACCTAACCACTTTCACCCCTTTTCCTCTAATAGTAATTTTCTTAATTTTAATTCATTTGGTGCACTTCTAGTCAGCTTTATTTGAGTTCTTCATATCTAGAAAAAATATATAAGAAAATTTCTCATCCCTCATTAAGAAGGGGGCATTCTACCTACTTTACTCTTAGCATTCCAATGAGCACACACTACGAGAAATCACAAGAAAATACAATCCTAGAATATTTTGAGTAGCATATACTTTTCATATTCATTTTGGGTAGTTCTCTACCCATATTTGCAACCAAAAGCACTACATCCTCTCAATTTAAGTTATGGATAATGTTCAAGTAAAATCACATTATTACAAGGTCATGACTTTGGGCTATGCCATATGCTCTGGACTAGGTAGCTGTTTAGAACACAATTTCAGTAATGATGCTTTGTCAGATGATTTCCAACCTTTTTCAGACAGCAAGTCAACACAGATTAGCACAAAAGTCAGAATATCAACTAAGTCTTCTTCTCCCTTTCATTGTTAGTACTTGGTTACATTGTCTGTCGTTATTTAGCTTTGTTCAATGAGTATTCCTGATATTGCTGCAATTAGCTTTGAAAACTAATTGATTGAGATAATCTACCACGGTTTACTACCGGCCTTAAGCTTAACCATTTAGGTTAAATCATGTTTCTTTATTACAATAACTAATTAAAAAATAATAGTTAAACATTATTTTTTTGGTTTAATAACATTTTATTTTAATGCACATAAACAACAACAATTTGAAAAGAGAGGCTTTTACCGGGATCACTTCTCAAAAGCTCAATATTACTTGCACAAAGCTTAGAACAATGGTGGTAAGAGTAAAAAACATTCTTAAGATGTGCCTAGAAAATCCATTCTACCAAAAAGGACAAAGAAACATTGGGACACAAATATTGTTATACAACACTTGGCAAAAAATTATTTAAAAAATGGCAGTAATTGTTTTCCTTACTGTATCATACACAAATGCTATGTTCTTATAAATAATAATTATAGAAACTTGAGCTCGATCTTTTAACATTCGAAAAATGTTTAGCAACAGCCTTCCAACAAATGAATGTGTGCAAAACAATTGTAATGAATCATAATTGGATGCTACAACTAAATCATGTTAAAACTTTATTTTATTTGAAATTGATGTTACAATTATATCACTTTTATTTATTTAATAAAAAACATATAAATAGATTGCCATATATCTAATTACGTACGACTAAAATAAAGTTGATAGTATATATTTAATTGAAAAAAATATTTGATAGACAATGAATTTGTAAGTTCTCTTAAATGTTCTATCAATGAATCCATTCCACCTCCTTAAGATGCAAGTATTGGTCATGTACCTCAATTTCTAGTATGCTAAGATTTATGAATATTGTGAATTTGCAACGTGTTAGCAAACTAACGATATGAATCTAGAACGTGGCAACAAACTAACAAATGAATTTGGAATATTTCAAGGAAAGTAAAAGAAAGATTGTGAATTTTGAATGTGTTACCCAACAAGATTATGTCACACTCGATCGGTTATTGCGATTATGTTTGATAGGTCATTGCCCATTGGCCTTACAATTGCATTTACATGTATATAGCTGATTAATTCTTTTGTGCTGAGAAATTTCAGGTGAGAAATTGTAGGAAACATATGCAAACATACAAAGACTTATTATCAAATTTTAAGATCTCAAAAAAATCAATCAAGGTGCCATGTAGATAATGAGTCCCTAAATTGGTTAGAGAAAATTACAACTCGTGTGTTTATGTCGACATGCGTAACATACAATGGCAACAAAATGGGTGGAGGAGGAGTTAGATTGTTTTTTTTATACGAGGAATCATTACAATTTACATTCTTAAGCACAACCTCCCAGCCTCGGTAATTGTTAGTCTGAAGTGAGGAAGGGACCCCCAGGTACACAAGTTTCATACTGCCTTCGTACAACTGGAGCCTAGGTTTCATATTGCCTTCATAAAGCTGACGCACACTCAGGGACGTTGGTCGGATTACTCCGACAGTACATAGGGACTTCGGTCATATTACTCATCACGCTTGGACATGCTAATGGGGTTTGAACCTTGGACCTCCTCTTAGTAAATGCCTAATCTTTACCAATCAGCCAAGACCCCATTGGCAAAAGGGTTTTGGTAAACTTTGGTGAGATTCGAACTAGAGACATAGCACCAGGATCATAAGCCTAACACTACGCCTCACAACACGCCTTCGTCATCAACTCGACTATCCTCCACCCTTCAAAGGTTAATAACAATTAGATTGTAATGGTGGAGTTAAATTGTTATAGTGTGAAAGGTTAAAAAAATCATTGACCTCAACTTTAACGTCTATTTCACCATTATAGGGTAGTTGTTCTTCTAGTTTTAAGAAGGTGATAAAAAAATCATGATATCTTTAACATATGATGGAGTTTGGAGCATGTTTTTTTTTTAGCTCGACACAATGGCGCAACTAAGTCAAAGCCATCTATCACTAATCAGTAGGAAGCTGCCTTAGATGGTGAAGTTGCTTATCAATGTATAAACCTTCAATAGGCAAAATCATGTGACAAATCCAAAGTAAATGCCTCAAAATTGATATTTGTAGACATTTTCCAATAAATATATTTAAGATAACTGTAATGGTTAATAACCACTTAAATAGTGGTAGAAAGTTGTGCCAAAAAATAATAAAATTGTTAATCACTATAAAATCTTCTAATTAAAAATACTATATAAAAAATTTAAGATTAAAATGTCTCCTATTTTTTTTTTTATTGAACTTGTATTTTTGCAAGTTGCACAAAATACTTAGGCTTAGATGTCAAGGACTACGGGATTTCCATTCTACCAAATTCCCCTGGGTCATGATCCTAGCCTCATCCCTTATTTGGGTATCTCCCCTTCTTTACACTCAACAAGAACTGAACCCACTGGACTCTTTAGCAATTTTAGATAAATGTACTAATTAGCAACCACTTTAAAGGAAATAAAAAATCTGTGGGTACCATCTCAGCTCTAGGAATTGGACGGCTCTCCTACTTTGTGAAATTAGAAGCCCCAAAGCCTGATAGTAACGAGTAGGCTGTGTACTACAATTTTATTTTTAAATGAACATCCTGTACATTGGTGAAGCTGCTACAGCAAATTTCACAAGTAAAGCATTTAAACCTTTGAGAAACTTGAAGACCATGACAATAGTTGCAGAAATGAAAGACCACACTGGTAAAGTCTATGCTCACTATGATCACCAGGACGATTGCAGAGCATTCAGATGGAATGCCAGGTATGTATGCCTGACATTCTTTTTAGAAAAACCTCACTCTCTCTAGGTTTAAAGGGTGTGAAGGTGTTTTGGGTGATTAGTTTTTGAATTGAAGATGAACAATGGCTATGGCAGGGAGTCCTACGAATATATGTACGATCGGCCTTGGGAGGAAGTCCTGAAGTTTTATTCTCATTTGGCCGCGGGGCATTTATCGCTCTCTAGTTTAACCTTCAATGGAGCTAAAAAGGTTGGTTTTTTCCCCTGTCATATGTTTAGATCTTTAATGGGTTTCAAAATGATAAATTGGATATAAACTTGGGTATTCAAAGTTGAAAGGGACAAGTGGGTTTGTGGTGGTTTTGAAAAATGAAAGCAATGGATCTAAAAAGGTATGGCTTTTCCCACTGTCGTATGTTTAGTTCTCTGATGGGTGTCAAAAAATGAAAGCAATGGATCTAAAAAGGTAGGGCTTTTATTCCTAGTTGGAAAATCAATTGTATACTGAACGGTAGATACAAGAAATTCGTAAGGAATTGCACATTGAGAAATATAAAAAATAGAAAATTTGAATCCGGAATATAAATCTACAAATAAGTTGCATATGGTAGAAACTAGGTTCACTGGAAGCTTGTTTCCCTAATCAAGCTTTGAACTCGGCCATCTTAATATGGGTGAATTAGTGTTTGAGCCTTGAGCCTCTGCATTTCTCACACTTGGAGAAAAGGGAAAAATAAACAAACACTGATATTTGGTACTGGGGCTTATACTAGGTGAATGAATATTCTGTAGGCTCTGTAATCATGGCCACTGCTGTAACTTTGTGATCTATCAGCCCTCTGGTAAAGTGACCGAGGATGTGTTTTCATTGAGGGGACTACTGCTGCTATTTTAATCGCACAGGAAGGCCCATTTAACCAAAGAATTAAAAAATCTGGAAAATCTCAAATCTTCACCTGAAAAGTTCTTACGATTAAATCTTTTGACAGGACACTCTTAGCAGCCTTTGGATGAGGGGGGATGGAGATATGCAACATCCACATAACTTTTTTAAGAATGTTTTTTTACCAAATAATGTTTTTCTGGACAATCTTTTCTGAATAATTTTTCTCCAACAATGAATTGATAGTTCCTGTACAGAATTCTCAAAAAATGCCAGCAGTGGCTAACACACTATAGAGCATGGGACCACTAAACTGCAAATTACTCTGCATTGGCTGAGAAAAGTTTGTCCGTTTCCCTCCTAATTGTGATCAGAACCTGACTGTTGCCTTTCCCTAACTGCTCCACTAAACCCACCTAATTGGTTAGCATAAACTGTGATATTGCTGAAGATAGGTGTCCTTGTTGATGTTGAATGTGACTATCTTTTTCTGATTAACTAGGAATGGGATAGTGAGGGAAATATTAAGCGTTGGAGACTTTTTAACAAGTGTGGAATGATTAACAAATCTTTTTAGCTTAGAAAATAAGAGATATATTTTAAAGATTAATTCTAAAGAAAAACATAGGCTTTACTATTAATCCATATGTATTTTGGCGAACCTAATAACTTTATGGTATTTTTTAATAAAATATTGGTTAATGTTTCTTGGAAATTTTTTAAATTTGCTAATTTCCAAATATAATTTATAAAAAAGTTTGTAAAAAATTCACTAATTGATGAAAAGTAGACCATGAAAACTTTCCGGGGATAGCTCCTTATGATATTTGTGAAAAAAATATGTGTCAATGTCAGTATTGGAATTTCTTTATTGCGAGTGGACTTCTATTGCATCTATTTTTCGATGCTGTTCTAAGCACTCAAAAGAAGATGACAGGTTAAGGATTTCGGAAAAGCTGGTTGACCCATTACTTTACAATTGGGTAGGGCAAACCCTCTTGTTGGGTAATTAGATGTGAAAATATTTGCCATTCACAAGGCTGAGGTGATTCCTTGTGCAATTAGGTATAATCCCTGGGTCACCGGGAATGCCTGGCCTTGGGCAGCTTGTGTATAGACAGGGTTTCTCCTTGGTCCTCCTTATAAGTGTGGGTTAGCATTTGAGCCCCGAACCTCACCAGATTATAATCAAAAGAGAAATCTACAACAATATGTGGCATAGATCTACACCTTGTAAACCTTTCAGGCACCACCATTTCTTTTTGTTTTCACAAGTCTCAAATACTGTTGATTCAATTGTGTTTTTTGCATTGTGTTTCACCATTTACTTTAGTTACATTTATGTTGCCATGAATGTGGAAGTGAAAAAAATATAAAGTAACTATATTAATGTCTGTGAATGGCTAGAAGTCTCTAGAGGACTGGATATCGCATCATGGAATGCCCAACACATGTTCAACCCTTATCTATAAATAGTAAATATTTAAAGAACAGACACACAACAAGAATGTAAAGCAATATAATAGCTGGGTATTCTGAAACAACTTGTCCTATATAACTATTGGATACAAAGAAATCCATCTATCCCCAAAAATAATTGCAAAACTCTCAGAAACATTCTAAAGATTTGAAATATTGAGAGCTCTTCTGCACAATCTTTGGTTGGATTCTTGTAACACTTTTTTTGAAGAAGCATGACAAGAAGATCCTTTCCAGCCATTAATCCTCTCCATACATGAGAAAAAGGTGATGCACATTTAACAGGGTGTCATTGGCATGTGATGCTGTTGGTCCTCCAAAGATGGCCGTAGTTGGCAGGAGGTTGATGTCAAATAGAAATGGTTGAAGGGCATTGCAAATGTTGAGGTATCAGAGAGTCTGGGATATGGTTGCATCCCGTGTGCATATTCTAAGCAAGGAGGTAATCACTTGTGAAGAATAAAGGATCTAATAGATAGAGCTGCATAAATCCAATCCCCATATCTTACGAAGGAAAAGGTTGATGACCTTGTTGTGTCCCAAGATACACTTAATATCCTGTAATAGGTGGAGTATGTATAAAAAGGCTCCTTTTTTCTCCATGCATTGGTCCTTAGAAACTTGATTCACCACCTTATCTTTAAGGTGCTAATAGACTTTGAGTTGGATTAAAGAAAAGTCTTAAACCATATGAGCAGTGTTATTGAAGATTCAGATTTCCAAAACACAAAAACTGTTGGGAGAGAAGCGCTTATCATAGATTACTAATTACAGTTGATATGCTAGAGTTGTAAGGGCTGGACTTCAAATAATCTTTTGTACTTGTGATAGATATTTTTCAATTTTTTTCCATCAGATCCTTCTAGGTAGTTGGAGATCAGGGGTATTTTCAATGACCTTAACTATCTTCTGAGCCACACAAGGTTCTGAAATATGTCTGTGGAATTTAGATACTGAAAATGTAAAATTTAAAAACAATAGTTTTCTCCAAAGAAAATTCCTCTTTGCGCAAGTAAAACTTTATAGAATTTCCTTATATGAAATTAAGATAATTAACACAAAGTTTCTTACCTAAGATACACATTTTATAAAAATATTAAAAAAATAAAGGTATGGTAGAAAGATTCCTCTTATTTCATGGTAGTGAGAGGTTGGATTCCTAAGTTGAATTGTCATAACATTGAAGAAGGGCACAAAATCCTCAATGAGATATTGGAAACTATAGAAGGAATTGGGGGAAGGTTTTGGAACTAAACAAGAGCTCCCCTATACAAAGTTTGAGCAAAAATCTTAAGCTTTAGCTCAGCATCATGTTCCCAATCCATATATGCCATCATGAAGACATTAACATGCTTGGAAGGGCCCTCATGTAGAGTGCAAGTGAACTTTAGAAGCTTGGGGAGAGGATTAGGTAAACTAATGTCTCTTAGTTAGAGAGCAAGGGATTACTATTTAAATCTTTATAGGGTTGGTTGATGGCATGGCAGCGTCTACCACTCTCATTAGTAAAGCCACCACTCCATTTGAGTAAGTTGTTTAAATGGTTATGATAATGAGAAGCCATGTGATCATCATATGTTGAATGCGAGAGGGATTCCTATGTGGAGGATTCCTTGGATGGGTGTCCTGATGCCCTCAATGGTAAGGAGGCTATTCGTAAGGTCTCTATGGTGCGGCGGTTTACTGCTATGGCCTCTAGGGCAGAGGGGTTCCTCTTTATGGTGCCTAGGAGAAGGCCTTCTAGGACACAAAATTTTAAGGGATGGTTACTACTAGCCCCCCCTTTGTATTTTTAAAGACAGATAATCATCTGCATCTTTGTAGGTAGAGACAATGATTCTCTATGTTGTGGTAAATTTGCTGCTATGTTCTCTAGGGCGAAGGGGTTCCTCTCTTTGGTGCATAGGAGAAGGAAACCTACTATGGATTCTATGCTCATCAAGATCTTGATGGTGAAGATTTTTTGGTCCCAAGATCTTAATCTTTGTAGGTAGAGACAATCATAGATTGGGTAGGAGGAGGTATAGGAGTCTGTGGGTGATGATCATGACCTCTAGCAAAGTGTTCTCTATGCTCATGAGGCGATAAATGGTCCATCTAGTGTGAGTCTCCTTTGGTTTCTAGGAGAAGGGGAAGGTTCCCTATGCCTGTGGGGAGAAGAGTGACCCCTACGAGACATTCTGTGATGGATCGGGTCTTTGGCGAGACACTTTGGTTTGAATGGGTGCTAGATTTCTCACTAACAGGGGAAGGCCTTTGCTCTTAACTACCATGACTAGACAATTGATTATTGAGTTGAAGTATGGCCTCATGCATGATAAGAATTATTGGCTACTATCCCTAATCAATTTTTTTCCCCTTCATTTCCTTAATCCAAATATTGGTATCTTTGAGGATGAAGAGGAGGCACGGTTGACTCAAACAGGGGAGGATCGGCCCACTTGCAATGGGGTGAGAGAGGAGGGGAATAGCTATGGGGAGGATTGTCACCCACATGGCCAAACAAGTCATTGTCATCCATTTGGCAAGGATCAGGAGACATATAACCTTCAGACATATTATGAACACACCTTTCCTTGGGTTGATAGTTCTTAGTTCTGGGTTGACCCTTACTATTGGGCTTCTTGCATTCAATGGCCTTCTCAGTCTCTTGGTCAATTCAAGATCCTCACCATGGAGGCAGCAAGAGTACTGATTTGAAGCAGGAATAGGAACCAGTGGAATAAAAATAGATCAAAACACAAAAACAGAAAGAAGGGGAACCCTGACATATATAATTCTGGACATGCTGATGACACAAAGCCAAAATAAGACACAGTTGCGGCGTTGTGCAAAACCAATAAAGTCAGTGGTGTGATCAACTGAGACACTGTTGAAAATCAGAAAAGCTAACGGTATAACCCAAATATCAAAAGGATGAATTCAAAAGCAAGTCAAAATCTGAGACAGAAGATCACTTTAGAGAGGTCGCAGAAGGTGTGCCAAAAATGTAGTTGCAAAATCTTGGATGACTGTGAATGGCTAGAAAGATGGGGTAAAGAATGAGCATGTAAACAATCAAGGGTTTTTACTGGTGTATAGCAAATAAGAATGGTTGTGACAGGTATCATTACTCAATAAAGGGATCCAAGATCCATCTAAAAACCACAGTAATAAGGGTAGAAATGGGGTTTGGAAGGGTGTTCAACCAAATAATATATGTGCTATTCTATGCTATTTGTAATAGTAAATGCGAAATAAGGCGTGCAATACAACAAGATAGCTATAGATCTAATTCAATTGCAATCTATTTTTTTTTGTTTTCATCGATTATTAGGAATATAAATAGTAGTATTAGAGAATGTGATATCCATGGCTTCTCGTTTTTTGGAAGAAAAATACAAATATGAGTGCAATACAAAAATGTAAATCCTTAATGAAGATATAACATGCAAATGACAATCAATGATCCCAAACCCTCAATATGCAAAAATATCAATAATGAGATAAAAAGAAATGTTCTCCATTGGCGTAGGGCTTCTTGTAATACAATCCTACAAAGGATGTGTAATGACCACTAACCAATTTCTCGTAATTATGAGAGCAGCGAGACAGTGTGAAGAAAGGAAGCTGCCGGCATAGAAGCATTTGACCAAACCCCAAACTCCACTGGTGAGCCAAAATACGATAAATATATTAATGTCCAATGAATGACCGCAAAAGTAGGTCAATGGGACTGCAGCCCAAACAATATACAAAGTGCAAGCGGGGAAAACTCAAAACGAGTTACCAGAAACAAAAGAAGAAAGGGAAAGAAGTAGAACCAAAGCAAACAAAAACCCCGAAGCCAAACCCCCACAGGCGGGGGCAATTAAACAAACGAGGGAGAAAGAAGGGAGAAGCAGAGAAGGGAATGAAGGATGGGGCAAACGAGGACTAGTAGTCTACTCAGAAATGGTAGCCACATCCCTCCTAACATTTGAGGCCAATGAAAAGAAGCTCCTGATGGAATGACAATACGAAGAGGGGGGCAAGGGTGAAATTTGAGAATAAAACGACGGCCAGGGAGACGGGTGGAGCTAGGCTGCCCTTTGGTACGAGTGTGTGGTTGAGTCTGCTGGTGGTGACTGGGGGAGATGTGAAGGTCCACCCGAGGACGAACCGATCTATGCACTGTAACTGGGTCAGAATGGCTCTGCCGTTTAGTTCCTCCAACTTTGGGTAGAACCGGAAAGAAGGCTGTAATCTGCCTCGTGGGAATGACTCTCGGAGGGGGATGAAGAATCTGGTCCTGGAGCAACAAAGACTCACAGATGTAGAGGGCAAGACACCGCTGGTCAATATATCTAAAGAAAACCGGGATGGTTTGAACCCCTCTAAAGAGGCAATGAAATTGTCCTCTGATCTCATAGTATATGGGGCAGCGAAAGATGTAATGAGTCTTGGTCTCCACCTCCTGAAGGCTACAGAGCCTACAAAGTCTGTCATCCCGGTCAATGTGGTGATCAGTCTTGCATCGAAGCCTGTGGGAGCCAACCCGAAACTGACCCAGAGGTATGCTGAGTGCATGCATCCATTGACGAAAAGTGTATTGAGGACGGATGATGAGTCCATCTCTGATCTCAAGAAAATGCTCTGCATAAAAGGACATCTTAGGGTGCAAACCCCCATGAGGATTCACCCAAGTAGTCTGAATAAAGCATCTGTAGATATCCTCTTGGATGGACTTGTTCAACACTTGCTTGGTGGGCAAGAGATGACTGGGAGAATTCAGGGAATACTGAAAAGGGGGGAGACGATCAATATGGATACCAACCGAGTCCAATAAAGCCGAAGTCTCGGAAAACTAGCAGCAGCCCATAGCCTGGGCAATACTCACAAAGGAACAATAAGCAAGATACGGGTACCTGTCACGCACATCGGAGAAATCACTAAATCTCCTGATATGGTGAAGAAAAGCCGAAATGTCAAATATGGTCTGAGGACGGAAAGGTCAAGCCCTGAACTCTGCCAAAATAATATGTTGGGGAACCATACGCCTGCATCTGATGAAGCGGCGAAAGAGGAGAGTCTGAATCCTCTCGACAGAAGCCTAATCTGTATTTAAGAGGGAGGGAGCCCAGACAACAGACCCATAGAGAACAGTGGGCCGGATGAGGGAATTCATAAGAGACATCTGGGAGGAGATGTCCTGAAAGTGGTGCCAAAAGCGTTGTCTCTCGATAATGGCTAGAGACCCATACCCTTTATTCACCCTCGGCTGAAGAGCATGCCTCATACTGAATCTAGGCCCTGAGAATTGGACTCCCAGATAGGTGTATGTATTAGTGATTTCAACCTCCTGCCCCCTGAAAAAGAAATGGAGGTGTGATGTCTTCAACCCGTTGAAGACCATGACCTTGGTCTTGCCCTGATTGACAGTCAAATGCCGAAGATCACAAAATAAAGCAAGTGCATCAAGTTGTCTCTGAAGCCCCTCAGGAGAAGAGGCGAGTAAAACAATATCATCGGCAAATAGGAGAATAAAAATCAAGATGTGGTGAGGAAGGCACCCATCCCCTTCTTGAATGTGATCTCGAAGAAAAGATTCCAACTCATCAATGTAAATGCCAAAGAGAGTAGGAGACAGGGGGCAACCTTGTTTGACCCCAATGGTGCTTATGATAAAATCAAACATTTTGTGTGCAGTACGAAGACGACCAAGGACAAACTCATAGAGACGTATGATGGCAATAATAAGAATCTTAGAAATACCGATGTCTTTGAGTCTCTGAAAGAGGGCCATGCGTGGTACTGAGTCAAAAGCTTTTTGAAAGTCTACAAAACAACAATAAAATTTCGAAGAGCGGTGACAGGCCTCCCCAATAATAGCGCGACGGGTGAAGATGTGGTAGCTAGGGCGAAAACGAGTCTGACCTCTAGCTCTGAGCTACCGCTGCTCCAAAACATCAGACAACAACTTGTGAAGAACCGTAGCATAGAATTTGGGGAAAGAGTGGCCCACCATGATAGTCCTATAATTGTTCGGATCAGAAATGGACCCAACTTTGTGGATCGGGTGAATGATATGATGAGACTAAGTAGGAGGGAACCCCACGCGAACCACCTGATTGAAAAGATCTATCAAATAGTTACCAAAGGCCTCAAAACCTTGCTTGAAGAACTCAGCCTGGAAACCTTTCACATCAGCTGCCCTGGTAGTGTTTAAGAACCTAATTACCTCTTTGATATTACTGTAAGTGAAGGGGTTACCAGATGGTGAAATGCCAATCTGGATAGATTGCTGCCTCGGAATATCGTAAAGGGTAGAGGTGTGGGAAAAATGGAGATAAGATCGATCATCGCGAAGGAGGGGGACTGGCGGGGAAAGACAATACGCTAGAAGGACCAAGGATTAGTCCTAAGGGAGGTGGAAAGAATATATTTGCGGCGGGAAATGAAGGATCGCTTCTTACGATGGAGAAGGCACCAATAGTTTGCCTTAAGGGTGGGGAAGGAGGGGAGGGCATGGGTAAAGGCATGACGGAGGTGACGGTGGAGGGATTTGCACTCAACATCATACCATTGGTTCATAGGGAAAGATTTAGTGGTACTAGTGGCCGAGGGATGGGTGGTGGAACTGGGAAAGGATCTCAGGGCGGCCTCCCACATGGTAGAGGATAGGCATGTATACTTGGCCTCCGTACTAGGTAGGTTGGAGAATTGAGGCTCTGAGGGGAGAAGGCTGTGGATGTGAGAGGAGTAAGTTTCGTAATCCCCATTATCAAATCGGAAGGAAATACGAGGGGGGTAGTGGGGAGGAGGGGTGGTGGTGTGAGGAGGATTGGTGATCATAGAGAAAGATAGGTTTGCATGGTCGACAACGGGAATGGGGGAAACAGTGAAGGAGTAGAAAAGAGGTGAGATATCCGGGTTGACAAGGACATAGTCTACCACACTGGTGCCACTGCCATGGGGATGACAAGTGAAGAAACGTGAATCTGGGAAGCGCTCGATCTCGTTAAGGATCACCATCCCCTGTGATTCCCTGAGTTGGAGGAGGAACTGTTTATAAGCTGTGAAAGTGCCATCTGTATCCTTAGAATCCTATGCAGACCAACAGACTTTGGGTCGATCCTTTGTGTGCAGAATGTATCCTCTGATCTGTCATGGAGAGGAACCTGTAAGTGCCTGGTAAGGGCATTAAAATCACCCAAAATGATAACCTCCCATGCGGCAGAGTACTGACTAATATTGTCGTATAATTCAAAGAAAGGATCACCATCTGGGCCATTGTGAATGGCATACGGAGAAGAAGCCAAAGGAAAGTAGCAAACTGCTATATAGAAATCCCTAGAGAATCGAGCGACCCCACTAATACGAATCCACATGTACCTGACAGACTCATCGGTATCGACCACCAAGATCCTGTTCTGGAGGGAGTCGCTATAAAGACAAGCAACCCCACCAGAGCCCTTGACACCACCCGACCTCCAAGTCTCCTGTCTACAAGCTGATAGCCAAAGAAAGCCAGTAATACCCAGAAGAGGATGAACCGTGCTCTCGTGCGTTTCTGTGATAAAGAGGATATCGGCAGCCCCAAGAGCATCTAACTTAAGGCCATGAGAAGACCAAAGGGAACCATTCCCATTCCAACAACTGATAGATAAGCCTCTGACCTGATACCTCTCCCACTTGGCCCATCATTTGGGAGCCCCTTGGCGGAGCTCCCAGCCAGGAGGAGGTGAGTCCCTAATAACAACCTAGAGATTCCTGATAACCGCCCATTTATCTGCTTTCCTTGCTGCCATAACTTACTCCCTAGAGCGTTTGAGCTCCCCAACTTGTGTCCTGGTAAGATCTTCATCAAGGAAGACCTTGTTTGGGCGTGAAAACAAAACCCTCTTAGCCCTGAGAGCTCGCAGCCTGTCAGAAGCAGTCTTGAAACGGATGAAAAGTGTGGAATCATAGGCAACCCAAGCTCTCTCTATTTTAATGTCAAACATCCCCAAAGTATTTGTAATAAAGGAGTTATCAACCGTCAATGGGACCTGTGTCAGTGTGGGGGGTGGGAGATCCCTCACCTTGAGGTTTAGTTCCCTGTCGTGCCTAGTACGTTCCTTAATTAACTTGGCTTTCATAACAGCCTCTACCGCAACCAAAGGTGGGGGAACATTGTCTTTCCCGCTAACAACCTTGGACCATGATTCCGTTTCCAGTTTTAATGAAGCCTGTTTATTTCTGATTTCTTTCTATTGAGACTGGAGGTTTACAATTTCTACATGTAGGGCATCATTAGGGTGGCTGGTATTATTCGTGTTATTGACTAGTTTTTCTCTCAAGATGGCATTCTCAGATTTAACATCCGCGACCTTGCTAATAAGCGCACATACCTTAGTTTGGAGTTGCTGATTAGCATTTTCAACTTTCTGGATCCGGTTGAGTAGTTCCAAGAAAATGTCTGTTGTGCTGCTAGAGGTATTACCCAGGGTTGTGGATGTTGAATCTAAGAATGTCCTTAAAGATGTGGTGTAGCAATATATGAGAGAGGCATGCAAGGCAAGGTACATATCTTGTGTTTAATCATTGTAATAGATCCAACGACTATGTTGTAGGTGGTTGTAGATGAGCAAGGGGAGCTAGTAGATTTGAGGGATAGTGAGAGTACGTGATAATGTAATAATTGTTTGGGGCTAAAAGAGGTTTCTTTGAAGTAAAACTTATATGGAACACAAAAAGAAAGGAAAACATGACACCATGTCATAATCTTATAGTTAGAGGTGGAAATCATGGAAAAGAGCTGTTAGACTTTTCCCGCATCCCAAATTATGGTCATTAGCAGTGGCATTGTTGTTTTTTGAAAATCCTCTGGCACACCCTAAGGCAATGTTGCAATTGTTTCACAAAACCCTTAGTGGCAATGCTAAAGGTTGTTTTTTAAGGCAAGCAAATAATGGAAGGGCCTGAAATGCATTATAGGTAAGAGGTTTCACTAGTGGGGCTAAATCAATGCAGACATGTATGCCCTCACTAACCCAATGAATCAGAGGGGAAAGAGGGATGCAATGCACCCACGAGGAGGTTTACTAGTGGGGAGCATATCATTGAAAATACTACCTTGCTTAACCATACTATTATTGAGAATCCAAGAATCCAAGAATAATGGTACATCACACTAGAGGATATCGTTATAGGGTCATTTGAAATGTGTCTTCTCAACAATTGCAGAGTGGAAGTTCTATGCAAAAAGTTTCAATAAAAAATAATTGATTGCCTATTGAGTTTCCTATTTGTGTCCAAACCCCTAGTTTTGCTTCAAGGAACCTTCACATTTCGTTCCTATCTTTATAACCTTAAAAACTGTGGTTAACTAACATCCCACTTATTGAGTCTAACTAGCACTAGTTGCTATAACACTTGCAAGGTAATTCTTTAACAATGGTACTGTTGTCATTGAAATTTGCACCCTTGCTGAATCAGGGATTCAACATTTCAATGAAACAATGCAAGAGACCTTGAAGGCGTGGGTTCAATCAAGGTCTATTCTTAGATGAAAGGGTTGGATCCTTTCATTCCAGTTCGCTGCAACTACACTAACCAACTTCTACTCTAATACTATCTAGACCTAAATTAAGAATCCAAGGAGATGGGGTTGAGAGAGGGAAAACTGAAAACAAAAGGGGAGGTGATGTACCAAACTAGAAAATGGATCAATTTTGGCTCTAAAAGACACATATGTGAACCCGCAAATGAAGCTTGAAGAAATGCACACAACTTTGAAGGAAATAAACTGGAAAAGAATGAAGGCGTGCAAGAGGATAGAGATGTTCACATTAAACGTAGAGTATTCAAAGAAATGAAGCCACATTTGCATTAATATCAAATCTTGACCATTTACAAACATAGAGCCGAGGCAAGAAATCTCCACATACGAGTTATAGAGTCGCGAGCGAGAGTTTTCGAGCTGAAAAGATAGAGCTCTAGACTTGCAAAAATCAAACCCTTTTTATGTGCCAAAGCACTTACATTTATAGAATTTGAGGGAGAGGGGAGAAGAGACTGATCACATCTAGTGATTAATGAAATTAACCATCCGCCAACACTAAGGGCCAATCACTATAGATTTCGCAGTCCACGTATGGGTGCCTGACATCACTTCAATCACACGCCATCAGATTACCAGTGCAGGAGGACAACACCGCTCAAAATTAAATTCGGATTGGTAGAGTGGTCGAGTGACTAGTTCAAAACAGGCGTGACTTTGTCATGTTTTGCGGATTTTAGATGATTCTGCTTTGATCCGTGGCTTTCTCCTTTGCCTAGCAACTTTTCATGCTATGCGGTTTTTGAACTTGTGCGACCTTTACTCCACACTCAACATTCCTTCTCTACATGCCGCGGTGTTCTACTTCTTTGCCTCACAACTTTTAGATCTGCGACAATGTCCTTTTGTTCTTTGAGAACTTGCGAAACACATAGTTCCTATTTCGTGGCTTCCAAGCTTTAGTTGCATTCAAACCTGCTTGCTTTTGCCACGCGACACTTTTCTTGCGTCGCAACTTTTCCTTAACGAACTACATGCTTTGTTGTGCAGAATTAACCAACTCAGCGAAATTCCATATTTTCCAAGCTTGTGTAGCACTGTATTTTTCATGTCGCAAAACACTAAGGTTTTCACTAATGGGCATACATTGATAAGAAGGTATAAAGTGCTCACAGATTTCCTTTCAGTATTATCGTATGCCTTGATAGTAATTATTTCTTGTCTCAAATCCAATTCATTGTACCCTATTCGTTGGATGAGAGATAGGGTACAAAGTTTGACTCCAGACCTATTGTCCAATAGTACTCGTTTGATGCGAGTATTTTCAAAATGAACCTTGATGTACAGAGGGAGATTGTGGGCCGGGCCGTGTAGTAATTAGGATAAAGGGGATATGTGATAAAAGGGATTGATAATAATTAATCTTGTGATTAATTATTATATGGTTATGATGGGAGTTGTAATGATAAGTTAGTAATGGGGAAATACATTAAGAATTTATAATGTTTAATAGGTATTTAATTTATTTATTAATTTTGTTGACATTTTATATGCCTACAACTCCAAGTAATCATCAAAGAAAACTTCAGATTTAAGATAATCAGACATCCCTTGATATTGGTCAAGGATTCGGGGAGCCTCAAGTTTGCACTTTTCTATTTTTATCAACACCTCTTGAATGCGATCTATATTTTCTTCCTATTGTAAGAACTTTGCTTGAATAAACATTGTCATGGATTCCTTCTCTATTTGATCCACATGCTGGCGAGATCACCTGCTCTTATATCATTGTAATATCCTTGATAAATAATTTCTAACAAATCTAGATTTTTTATCAAACCCTAGGGAAACAGTATAAAAATTGAACTTTTTTGACAGTAGCAATACACTGATTTTTTTATTAAAGTAGCAAACCCCAATTGTAGACAAAATAGAATTTATTTATTTATTTTCAAATCAGCTTCAGGGTGAATACCAGAACATCTACATACAATTACTGGCTCAATTTTGATGATCCAGATACGTAGAAGGATGCAAGAAATAAACATGGAATCTTAAACGCTTGCAAAAACAATCTCCCAAGGGTGGTGTCCAACTATAGAAGTGTCCAGTATGCTTTGTAGATGTTTGTCTGAAGAAATCCTTGGTTGTACTTTGTTGTTTTGGATGCTAATGAATATGATGCTCTAGCTAAACTGAATATTTGTATTATGAATGATCACTGAAATTTCTGGGTGGAATTGTCACGCTTAGATAGGAAGGTTTTCATTCTCAGATCTGTGTGTAAATGAGGGTTTTTGCCCTCAGATCTGTGTGTAAATGAGGGTTTTCGTCTTCTATTACTAATGCAAAAGTAGAAGCTACTTGCTGACAATGAAGTAGTTCATAAATTTTCAAGATTGTGATAATAAACCCCAAATCTGCTTTTATAACTTCCAAGGCCTTCTCCATAGTTGGCACCCCCTCCTAAAAATAGGAATAAACAATATAAAATTGCTTTATCCTCTCTCCCATGTTGGCTTTTCATCCTAAAAATAGGAATAACAATATAAAATTGCTTTATCCTCTTGCCATCCTAAAAATAGGATCTTTATGCTCATGCAACCCATTCTATCTTTGGCACCTCATAACAAAATGCTTTATTTAATTATTATTCTATCTTCAGCGCCCCATAATAGAAGTTTATCATTATATTATTATTAATATTTTATTCTATTTCTGCTTTTTTGGATTAAAAATATAATTTAAGTGTCCTTTTTCCAATTAAAAATAAAAGTACCCTTGGACCACTTAAATTAATTTATTTCATTTTTTAATTTCCTCTTAGCCTATGGAAAATAATAAGAATAGGCTTCGGATATCCAAAATTAATTAATTTTGAAAAGGGGACTTTACCGGTTTATAGGCCACTTGGAGAAGTTGGTTGGAACTCGGTCTGGTTAGTTACCATTTAGCTTATCATCAAGTGATGGGGCTGGGGTAGAATTTATTGCCCCAACTAGGAAATGGAAAGAAAATAGACTTTAAGGGACTGACCAAGTGAAACTAGAAAGCAAAAGTAAGCAGACGACTTAGATCACCAACTTGAGATGTTGGAAGAATCCAAGGCTAGAGAAGCTAGAACTTAAGATTATTCCATCTGGATGAAAGATGGAAATGTTTCTCTAAATTCTTCTTCAGTATTTGAAGAAAAACCATGGATTGGAGCAAATTATACTTAATAAACTTTAAAGACAATCAGGGTACTTATGATCAAATTAGGACACTATTTCTGGAACATTTCTGATTAATATTCAGCTTTATAGGCTGTTGTGCTAGGAAGAGACTGAAGGGATGCTTGTAGGTGATACATGAGAGTGAGAAAAATGAAGCGTTCTTTCTGAAGCACTGCATGTAAAGGAACAGTAAATGGCTATGAAAATGATGAAAAACTTACCTTTATAGGCAACCTTTGCATAACATGTGGGCGGAAGGACACATGTAGCAACTCAAGTATGTACCTTAAAAACTATAAGACCATACCACAGTATGGGGAATGAACTGAAAAGGAAGTTTGACAGAAATTGAGTCTAAGCTAGACCAGTAAAGTTGGAAGGCGGAGACTGTCCGGACTGGTATGAAGTCATTTGAAACTTTTATCCTCTATCAGATAATCATTCTTATGGCAAGGTAAGAAGCTTCTGCAACCAAATGTGATGTTGACATCTACAACTTGAGTTCTTCAATGAAACCTCTTTGACCAGAGGATTGGCCTTTACGTCTGGTGCTGGAATGCCTTCGAGAATTTTACTATTTTTTAAATTTTTTTAATTCAGGTCTGAAATGCCAAGATATTTCCACTATGGGCATATCTCATACACTAGAAATCACTGTTCAGTCGCAATAAGTTACATCATGACATGTAGTGTCCTACAGAAACCTGTCATGACTCGGTTAGCCACTTCACTTACGAATGTCACTTTTGGCTTCTATTTTCATGCTCTGATAGCATATGGAGGCATTATTGAGTATTACGCCCTATTATTAGTTTAATATCTACAATTCTACTCAGGCGGAAAATATTGTCATTCTGTTATTACTTATTTTATAACCACTGTTGGTAAAATATTGTCATTCTGTTATTTTATAATGACATTTGGTATTGTAACATTGTTATGTATTCTGGCTGCTTACTTTATACCATGCTTATTCTTTTGCGAGTTATGCTGCGGCTGCCATCATTTTAGTTTTAAGTCTCACAGAATTTTCTTACTATGACTAAGTTTTTCAATAGTCTCAGACAGCATGACTATGTTGATCTGCTTGACTTTTGAAAGTTTCTATAAATTAATATGAAGCCCTTTCATTTATAGAAAAAAGAGATAAAATTCATTGGTTGGTTTTTAGAGACTTTAATGTGATCAAATCTTTAAGCGACAAGGGAGGGCTGCATCCTTTGTGGTGGCATGCAAGTGAGCAAGTGGTGCAGTTTGGTATGAAGGCCAAACTAGGCCATTTCAACGCTTTTTATCTTTGCAAAAAGGATTCCCTCAATGTTTGGTGTACTTGGTGTCTTTGTTATCAATTCGTTGAGAGAGTCCTGAAACAACTGGACCGTGCTATGTTTTTAGATCAGGGCATTGGTTTCTGGCCTGTTAAGTTGCTTCCTGTAGCTCATTTCTTTAACTGTGAACTTATTGTATTTTCAATTTATTTGTGTTGATAATCACACTGGCTGGCTGTCAAAATTTGGTGACTGCCAAATTGTTCAGGAGAATCCTAGATTGAGATAGTGACCATGGAGCTTGAGCATCTCTAATTACTTATTGCATGATGAGAAAGTTGCCCCTGTACAGTTACTGGTGCTTCAGTAGAATACTCAATGTGGGGGTCTTAGTAGTTGAAGAGCAGTCATGAGAAACAATATTAGCTTTTGGGGATACAGTGGTGCTCAAAGCCTCAGACCTCAAGATGGCTGATCCTGCCGCCATAGAGCTCCAAATACCAAATCCCTCTCCAATAGTCCAAATTTTCAAGCTTGGACTTAGTCATCACACCTGTCAACATGATCTGGTTAGCATTGATGGATGGATATGAAAGTCCCTGACCTTGAAACTCAAGTTAACATTTGGGTTGATGATAAAAAACATGATCATGATTTGCCTTTCTAGTACCATATTTGGAGCATGGTGGGATACATGGTTTCTTTATGTTCTAGGGTTATCTTAACTGCCTCCACAGCAGGAGGACATTTCCAGCAACATGGAATAATTATTGCTCCATTTTGTTTTTTGATTCTGCTGGATAGTGGGATATAACGGTCTTCTTGTAGTGCCATTTAAGGCTTGGCAGCAGTGTGCTTTCATACTGCCCATTTTTCCATAATGATTTTTTTTTTGTATTACTAAATGGTTTATTGATAGCTTTATGTCAAAGAGATAAAAGATCAAAAAGACAAACCAAAGAGATTGCTACAAGGAAAAAGTTGATGGTAAGTAAGATTATAAATATAATACCTGAGTAGACATGCTTTATTAAAAGAAGATGTACTATAAACTTTATAGCTTGTGAAGGCATTGCACGGGCACATGAAACAGATCGCAAGGCCTTATCTTTGAAATTAAACTTGTTAAATCATATGGTTGAATAGAAAGGGAATTCATTCTTGACATGCTCAATTGGTTGTGTTTTGGAGTGGCTTTACACAAGTTGTGGAAACAATCTTCTTTCAAGCCTTGTCTAGGCTGGCCTTGTCCCTTAGTATTACAGTATATTTCCTTATGGTGGATGCTCTAGTATATATGTGAGAAACTGCATGGATTTGGGGACAAATAAAAGGGATCACTCTTCTAGGAAGAATGTCGTCTAGGAAGAATTCAGCTTCTTAATATGCCTTTTGCTGACAACTTTTTCTTGGCTTCAGGATTTACTCAAGAATCAGTCAAAAGGACAATACTGTGCTTAGACATCTTACTGAAGCAGCCACAGCGATGTTTAGTGAAGAAACAACAGATTATATCATTATTGGCCAGAACTTTATGCATGATTGGTAAAATTTTCATTAGAATATCATTCTGGTTCACGTTATTGGTATTTGGTTATCCCCTTTGTATTGGATTCTTTGACTGTCGATGAAGATGGGTATCTCCCTTGTTCTTGGACCCTCTTCTACTTATCAATAGTGCTTGGTATAAAACAGCTCTGAGAAGAAGGTTCAAAATTGGAACTCGCAACAGGAAATATCTTCAAATTCAGACTATTTCCCCCCCTCAAAGGAAAGATTTGCCATTTTCAATCATGCTTAGAGATTTCTTACAGGGAAAATATAGAAATAAAAGGTGCAATTTGCCTAGAGAAAAAAGAGGGCTTGGCATTACTGATACCAAAACACAGGGAGTGGTCCTTGCAAAAGAATAGATTGTTTCAGCAGTAAAGGACGAGGCCCCTGGGAAGGTTTATTGTCAGGAACAAAATTACAAGAAGCTCACACATGATAGGTATCCAAGCCTCCTTCAACTTACACGTTGTTACTTGAAGATCCGCTTCATTTAAGCTAGGAAGTTCAGCTAGGCTTAAAGCAATACCAGTTTGGCAACTGATTCTTGGGCAATTACACTGGGATCATGAGGGATGTCATGGGATTTGGCCACATGGCCCATGTAGACATTTCCCACACAAGGGAATGGATTGGGGCAGATTCCTGAATTGGCAGGGAAGATGCTGTGAAGGGAGTTTTTCTCGTTAATTTTGTAATTTTGTATGTTTTAATTTTTGGAAGGACATTGGCACATAAGTGAAATGCCTAGATAAACTGGACGGTGTTAAATCCTTTCAAAACATTGAGAGGGGCAGACAAGTCCATCTACTTCTCTGCTTAGCTTGAATGAGTGTTGAATTGCAGTGAAGTAGATGGACCTGTCAGCAGTGACTCCCCACCAATGGGAAAGACCTTTGAGAAACTTTTAGGTTTGGAGGAATCTCTTTTATGTAGTAAGTGTAGATGTAAACTTTAAAGGATGAGTTACCAGGCACTGGCTTTATAGCACTTAAGATTATAGCAACGGTTGTGATTGAAAAGGAAATGTCAATGAGACCTTGCAAGATCTTCAAAGTGTGTTTGACCTTTGATTTCTTGGTGAAAAATTTATCCGCTCTTTGTTGTGGTTGTATGTGTGCTAGAGGGAGAGGGAGAGGAAAATTTTGATCTTGTTCTTTGAACTATTTAATTTATCTATCATCAATGGAAAAGTGTATCTATCATCAATGGAAAAGTAAGTTCCCTCTTTTTTTTTTCGTTCTCCAAATTTAACTTTGGATGGTGATTTTATTTCCAGGAACATTCTGTTACATGCATGAGACAGACAACTCTTGCCGCATCATGTGTGGATATTCATTCCGAAAGCATGAATGAGGAAGCTAAAATAGGAAAGTGGGCAAGGAGGACTTTCAAGATACATTTGTCTTATGATGGAAGTTCATTTGATGGCTGGCAAAAGCAACCAGGCTTGAATACAGTACAAGGGTGATTGAACAGTTCTAAAACATTTTCTGTTGCCTGATGTTATTAGGCAGTTTCAACTTAAAAGTTTCATTCCTAACTACTCAAATCGGATAGTTTTGTAGATACAAATGCTTAGGCCAGGTTTCATATCTTTGTACGTAGGTGAATGAAACACATTTATAGAAAATAATTTGTCGACAGGACTTACCAAATGGTCTCTCAAGTTTTCTTGTTCATTTAGGTTGGTCGAGAAAACTCTTGGAAAATTTGTTGACGAGAAAAAGGCTCAAGAAATGGAAGCAAAAAATGGCTCAGTTGAAGCAACTTTGTCTGTTGCCGGCCGTACAGATAAGGGGGTCAGTGCCTTTCAACAAGTTTGTTCATTCTGTAAGTTTCGGTACATCTAGCTGGAAACAACTGTGTTATATTCTGTAAGTTTGTATTGTTAGACAATTCCTAAGGTAAGTAACATTCTTCCTGTCTTTTTTCTTCTGCTGAAAGTTGTCGTTCCTTGTATATTTCCAGCTCTTTATTGAAAGTTCCTTACATCTTTAGCATATTGTGTGATGCATGGCCACAAAATATTCTCGAGCACACATCTTTTTGAATTCTTTAGTGATATTGCTTTAGTTCCTTCATTATTATTCCTGTCAAGCCTGATTCTAGATCACAAATTACTCAATTATATTACCAAGGGTTGGGGTAGAATTTTAGGCCAATCTTCAGGGATAGAATAGATGAACAGATATAAGTGTTTAAATTTGAGGGATTTTCATCACATGACATACTTCTTGTTAATTGGTGGATTCTTAAGCTCATAAATTCCTTAATTTTGATATCAATCAATACTCGCCTATACCTTGTCAGGTCACGGACTTGTCTTCAGTGATGTTTATGGCATCAGAAACGGCAGTCACGGACTTGCCTATACCTTGTCAGGTCATAGGTTTTGTCTTTGGCACACAGAATTGTATTTATTCTTAATCATCAGAAATTGAAATGTGAACACATACCGTTTGCCATATTGCTGCTTACAACTATGTAGATTAGGAAGTTAAGTTTAATCTGTTGGCTTATATTTGTAGATTAGTAGCCTCCGACCAAATCAACCTGCCCACATTGCACCCATTCACTATTAGCTCACTAAATCTGGAATCTTTTGATGGTCCTATACGAAAATAAAAATTAAAAAAACACTTGTTAGATTCTCCAACAATCCATTTTAATCAGAAGGTTAGAGATTGATTGGATTCTTCTATTTCAAAATATGAATTTACAATGTACAGATCCATTTTTCATCATAACATAATCATTATACTCACTGTGTAGGAATCATAAAACAACAGGCTTCCATGTGGAGAAAGCGAATATCCATGCAGACTCACAAGATTTCAATGCTTGATGCTTCCAACTGTTTCCAGCTCAGTTTCAACACATTTATAAACAGTGCTTGTAACACCATAGCCAATTATATATTTCTCGTTTATATTTTCTCTGATTTTCATTATGTCATCATACATGTGAAGAGCCATGTCCATAAATCATTCCAGCCAATGGTGCAAGGATTAAGACCATAATTGTTCATAATGTTTCTCTTCTCTTGTGCAGAATGAGATGTAAAACCTCGGAGCATAGACTGAAAGTTGTGATGTCTATAAGTAATACATAATGAGTATATAATTGTTGTTGGATGCTTTCTACACTTCTACAAGTAGATGCTTTCATTTTTAATATACTCATGACAGTCATAGTGCACCATTCCTTGTAGTATAAGTTGATGACCTTGCATATTTTGTACCCAATATCACCATTGGTGATACATACCTAGTGGGCAGATATAGACAATACGACACCCTTGTTGTTAGAGCTCTCATGGAGCATGTCACTGGAACTCTATTATAATGCTTAAGACTACTCATAATTAAGCATGTCACTGGAACTCAGGTATAATGCTTAATACTACCCATAATTAAGCATGCCACTGGGAGTGGATATGATGCTTAATATGACCTATAAAACTATGTATAATATTGCAGTAACAAAACCATGTAGAAGTCTACACTTTAGTGGAAGTTGAGGACTTGCAAATATCACCAAAGGGATTCTACCAAGTTTGTTATTTCTCCCACAATGTTTCTTTGTTGTTTCTCTCACAATGTTTGACGGGGATGGTAAATTTTACTTAAATACTGCTACAAAGTAATTCTCATGTCAGTTACAAGTTCAGTATTGAGCATTCCAGACAAAAGTGACTATGCTTTGATGTTTGGAACCAAATACTTTCACCTCATTAACTAGCCTAGTATTTAGAAAATGCCATCTTAATGGTAAACACACAAACATTTTAACAGAATCATAGCATCTATTATTTTCGTTCTCTTTGCTTCTCTCAAAAATGCTGTAAGCAAGAACTAGTGGTTAGTGAAGAGAGTTTGATCTGATAAGCAAATATGAGAGAAGAAATACTTCACAGAGTGTTTAAGATAAACAAAATAGAGAAATGACATACACAAAATAACACAGTACACAAGCTATATCTTGCGAAACCCTTCCGGGAAAAAAAATAGCACAGTAATTTATCACCTTATTGTATTTACTTAACTGTTTTACCATACAATAATGTACTCTCAGTTCTGCTCTATCCTACTACATATCCAGTTATATGTAAGCACACTAGTAGGTAACCGTCGCAGCGATATTACAAAACAATGGGTACCAAAACCACGGGCCAAGAATACAACCCATAACGGCTCACCATAAACACGAGTGATCTAATCACCCATAATTGACATATGCTAAAAATACCTATAGTGGGGCCTGGAAAAATAGGGAACTCCAAAAAAAATTCTTGAGAGCTATCCCCCAAACCCCCGATTGGGGAGGCAATGTGCCGTACCCCCACAACCACACCGGGCTGTACAGTTGAGATGAGTTTGTGTTGCGAACACATGTAACTCATATTTTTTCCTTCAATTTCTCAAACTTATCTCCAATATGCATTGAGAAGTTGACATGTGTTTTTTCATCCATTCATCGAGTGCCTTTCAGTATGGAATTTTGATTTTTTTTCGGAAGTCATATTGTGGGATGGGTGAACATGTTGTCTGATTGTACATTTAGAATCGTATGCACTGCCTTGAATGTAACTTTATTGGAGATTATGCATTCCATTTAATATAAATAAGTGGAGATGCAATTTGCACTCATTGAGCAGTATGTAAATGTGCGGAATTATCATTTTCATTATGCCTTCATGATTATTTGCAGGTGCTGTTAATATTTTTTCCTTCTTAATTTCTACATTTGATAAACACTTATGATTATGTCAAGAAGTTTAACCTTTTACTTTGATGTTATAGGCTTATAGCTTTCTGTCCAATTCCTTATTGTGGTTATGCAATCATGTCTGGTCCTCTATATCTTGTATGGGATCTTTAGAGTAATTTGTTTATCATTTTCCTCTTTTAGAAAGATTGCTGAATAGAAAACATCACTTTTCATGTTGCCTAGACCCCTTACCAGACTTTTGATCATTCTTGGATGTGAAAAAGCTTTCTTTCTTTGTTTTCTTTTTTACTTTCCTTCCTGCTCCTAGGTTAATGCTTCATAGTTTGTGACTGTTCACTATTGTTCTGTACCCTTTTTACTAACCTGTCACCAATGGTTATGGTCCTGTATTTGACCCATGACATAACTTGAACACGTTAAGTAAATTCTTTGGCGTCCTCATTATACCGTAGAATTATTGTCATTCTCCATTTTGCGTTGAGATTCTAAAAGAGTATGCCTCTGTCAAAGACTTCCTTTTATGCATGTTGTAGTTACACATCAAACTGGGAGCAAGCGTATCTCTTTGCATCTTTTTGTATATATTTGACACTTTTTTCCTGAAATACTGTATCCAAGATACGTGGAGGACAGATATCAGTCCAGATGATGTGGAAAGCAAGATAAGTACTGCAGCACCAGGACAACTTAGGGTTGTGCGTGTCTCTGAGGTGAGAACAGCTGTTTTGCTACTTGCTAGTTTATTATTGGGGCCTGGGTAAGTATTATGTATGTTTTGTCAGATGTCACAGACGAAACTTGCTGAGCATATGATAAATGTTTTGATTTAGTACGTCAAGATTGTTTTGTGGATTTCAGTCAATAAAAGTAACACCTAATTTAGCCAGAACATTGTAGGTCTCACGAAAGTTCCACCCTAATTTCTCAGCCAAATGGAGACGTTATCTGTATATGTTGCCTCTTAAAGACGGGGAAGGAGATCAACCATCTCAGAATGGTGTTAGTCCCGTAGATGACTTCTACTTGGCTGATAGAAGTAATAATCAGAGGATGGGCACAGAAGGTATAAATATGGGTTCACTGAACACTAGTGACATTGGAAAGTTTCAGGCTTTTGTCAAGCCCAGTAACTTCAATGTTGATGTGGTGAATCAGCTTTTGCAACAGCTAGAAGGGAAGCCCTTATCTTATGCTATCTTTGCCCGTGACACTCAAGCATCAAGAAGCAGGTATCCATTACAAACATTGCTTATTTTGATTTCATGATAGTAGTTAGTGGAGTATATTGCAGGTTTCTTTATTCTGATTGTCAAATTATATGTTTCTAGAGGTCCGGCAACTGAATGCTTTATGTATCATGCCCGAGCTGCAATTGCCACGTTGCCTCAACTGGATCAGGTATGATTTTGGAATCAATCATAAAGTTGGTTTTCCTTTTTGCAAATGTGCTTTTTAGCACATTAAAGTTTGTCTTCCACTGGAAACAAGCAAAGCAAATTTACTTTTAACTAACCCCGCGTGTTGAACAATAATGATTATATTCATGTGTTTTTATAGGACAATTCAACTCAAGGAAGGAATGTTATGTGTGTGGAACTAGTTGCCAACAGATTTTTGCGTAAGGTATCTCAAATGTAAAAAATACAGCATGTAGCTGCAAATTGGATTTGTATTTTATTTGGTACATCATGAACTCAAGTTGAAGAGCTTGAAAATTGCATTGATTTATGATATTCAAGGGTATGTTTTTGCAGATGGTTCGTGTTCTTGTTGCAACTGCTGTGAGAGAGGCTGCTGCTGGCGCAGCCCCCGATATTCTATTGAAACTGATGGAGGCAACATGTAGAAGGGCCTCTGCTCCACCTGCGGCTCCCGCTGGTCTGTGCCTAGTGGATGTTGGTTATGAAGATACAAATATGGAAAATTTCCTCATTAAGTAATTTATTTAGGTAATATGGCATTACGTTTGATTTTCTTGAAATTGAAACCCATATCAAATAGGAACGAGAATGCTTTCACAGTAATTGGGCTTGTATTTTAAGAGTCAAATGGAAATATGCATTCATATGTTCTTTGAACTGGAGAGATAATGTCAAATTCCAGTAATATGAACATAAATCTGTAGTTCCTGTACAGGTGTAACAAACTAAAAACTCCACCCTGGCTTGTGATGTCACAAATTTCTTTGATTTCTGTTCCTTCACTGTACAGGACTTGTTCCAATTTCTTGAAATAAACACAGGTACTTTGTCCAATCGTTGAAGTGTAACAAATGGGTCCCAATAGATGAAAGGACCCATATTCTTGGTATTTACTTTTAGTTGGAAATTTATTGTGAATTAAGAATGAACATTTGGTAATGCTCAAATGTCATGGTTGATTTTAGTTCCTTGAAGCCGTTTAAATTAATTATGCTGAAGGCATTCTTAAAAGTGAGAATAAGGGGGAGGAAGCCTTGCAAAATCTGACAGCGTCAGAGATCTGAGGGTTCTGCAGCATGTCGTACTTCATCGTCAAGATCCAACAGACGCCTGCCCCACTATAACCTGTCCTGATTCAGAAGCCTGCCCAATTGCCAACGCGGATGTTTCCTCCTCCCACCTTGGACACGAGGCTCCACTTTTCCCCACTCCCACGCATACAAACAAAATCAAATCTCTGCTCGCACACTCGTAATAAAATAAAATAGAGCGTATACCCGCGTGCGTGGCCAGGCTCCTCTTCCAGTCAGATCCCATCGATCAATTTGTATACAGTAAAATGAGGAGATATGAGGGTTATGGATTTATCTCCGTCTGCAGTTTTGATTTAACTAACGATGCTGCTGATTTTAGGACGGCTATTGGCGAGAGATCCGGTTAGCACAGTTCCCCGTAACGGTCTGCTCGCTGCAACTATCCAATTACTGCTAAATTTACAACGTTAACTTGGGTTTTTTTACATGGGCCAATTTTTCCCATTCAACTTCTATTTTTCACTAAAATACATGGAGAAACAAACAGCAGATACAATACTTATGAAGCTATACGATTCATATAATATCTTTTCAACTGTAATCTTATCACTTGGAATCTCTATATCGAATGCTGTTAAAAACAAATCCAAAATGTGTCCTGTCTATGTGAATCCTAAATTTCTTACAGTAAACTTGTCTTATTATGAAAATATTGATAATGCATACAAGATGAGGATAAATCTAAATTATCCATACCTTGCAAAACCGTAATTTTCATTGTTGTATTTGACAATGTCCACAAAGGTATAAAAAAATGCATTAAAATATAAAATATATCCCGGTAATGGTTTTCTTTGTTGTAGCGATAATTGGTTTCTATTTTGATGTCTTGTGTTACTCGTTACTTCTTTCATCATGTCCCACACCCGTTCCGCGGCTCAATACAAAGTTTACGAGTGCGAACATTGATCATGTTCTTGAAATATAAATAGAAACCATTATCGTACATTAACATGAAAACGACAACATAATGGATCCACAACACAAAATTATAGTTGCTTTAACAATTGTTGACTTCCAAATTTTACCAAAAAATACAAGTTTTCCTTTAAACTATTCGTTGACAACACCTAGCTTTCTAAGATATCTCCAGATTGTGTTTCCACAACGCCTTGCACTATGTACCCCACTTCTATGTCAAACAATTGACAAAAATTACACATGATATATATCTTCCTCCTTGAAAAAAATATAGATTCCACAAAATGGTCCCCCCTAACATTATCCTCTCCCAACTCATTGTCCTCCCTCTAACCCCCTCTTCTGCAACCCTCTTCCTGTTATGTTTTAGTCCCTTGAAATCAACTTCATCGCAGGCTTCCCTTTGGTGTTCACATCGCACACTTTGCATGAGATTGACGCGGTTAGTTTTTACACTCTCAGCTGACCGGGGTTCCAAACTGCAAATAAACAAACACCTCGCCGTCTGTGTGTCTCACTCTAAATGCATGACATGCCTTGCTATAATGGGCCTCTCCTCTTTTTGGAACAAAACATTAGTAGGAAGTTGCTAAGTTGGTCGCCAATATTTCCATTGTAAACGACATGTTTACGACCTCTTTTGTCCAATTAAAGAGACCAAGTGAATATTAACATATTTTTTGTGATCTATTGAACAAACATCTTCACCATTTCCTTCAAATGTAAGCTTTTATTGGCACTTTTCCATGTCATATTGAGGTCTTTCATATATGTCAATGGTGTTTTATTGAATTTGCTCTCTTTTCGGAACAAAACATTAGTAGGAAGTTGCTAAGTTGGTTGCCAATATCTCCATTGTAAACGACGTGTTTACAGTTTCTTTCGTCCAATCAAAGAGACCAAGTGAATATTAACATATTTCTTGTGATCTATTGAACAAGCATCTTCACCATTTCCTTCAAATATAAGCTTTTATTGGCGTTTTTTCATACCGTATTGAGGTCTTTTATATATGCCAATGGTGTTTTATTGAATTTGAATATGTATATCCTGAATTAATACCATTTAATTTTCTAGTTACCAGACGTATATCCACTCCTAGAGCGGTCATTTTGGATGTTGTTCACATGTGCTCACTATATGAAATTCCCGCCTGCTGTTTCAATAGTTTGGTCGTTTGGTGCCAACGATGAAATTGTTGTTGTTTGATCATAAATGTTAAGGTCAAAAACATATAGATTTACGCCAAAGGTGAGTTAGAGATGGGTTTGGGCGGAGGGTTGTTTGATAGGTGACTTGACGACCCACAGTTCAAAGTGTGTCGACATCCCCCTCGAAACCACTTGAGATCATTGACCTGCATGTGTTGTGTCCTGGGTTTCTTGAAATTGACAATTCACATTTGATCCTTTCATAAGTGTAGAAGACTACGACTTATTGGATTTAATGATTTTCATTTACTCTACTTTTAACATAGATGCCCTTCGTGGGCCCATGTAGAGGTCAAGAAAGTAAACTTTTATGTGGCAAGATCAAAAAAGTTGTTGAGAGAAGATAATTCTGGTAATCTCGAATGTTAAAAGGTCATCGATTTAATGTGTCCAAATTTCCAAATCCCTCTCCACTTCCACATGATGTTTCTTTTTTCCCTTTGACAAAAAAATTGGGGGGTTTTTAAGTGCGCCGACAAAACGAAGATAGAGTTCTTTTTATGGTTGCATGAAATGAAGGAGCTAATGTAAAATAAAACATTTAGGTAGATGTTGGCGTCTTATTACGCTGAAGACATTTTCACTAAGGGAAAGACCTTGTTAGGGGCTAACAGGTGCCATAAATTCAAGGGCGAAGATAGCTTACATTGTTGCTGTCTGTATATGGACATCAAACAAGATAATCTTGGCCTTCCAGTTCACTTCCCCCCACTCTGCTGATGTGACCTTCCTAAAACACGTTTTGTGCATTTACCATGTATGGACCCCGCAAGTGTCCAAGTAGTTCTCTTTCGCATCATTGTTATTTTTTTATCGGCACTGTTTGCAGTCGCAGACTCTTTCAAAAAGGAAGAACAAGAACGGGCGCCAGTGAAAGGTTTTTTGTTGCCTACCATGGATACCTGCAACAACATTCCTCGGAGGATATGCTTGGTTGCATTGTAGGTCATTGGCGATTCGAATCCCCATAGGCGTAGGTGCAAGGTACTTTGAATTGAGGATTATTAATTTTGTTTAAACAACAAAGCTGAAAAAAAGGATTTTAAAAACATTAAAATTTGGCGAAAAAGACTCTCCTTGTCGCTACTAAAATGGCCATCTTTTGCTGTTGTATTTAGTGTCTCACTATTGCATCGAACATTTTCACATGTACTCGATGGGATGAAATGGCTGATCGAAACCCTTACAACGATAGAAATTCCACAAACATGAAATGGGACTGCGTTACCACCATCATTGAAATTTAGTAAATGTTCCTAGAGGTTTAAAAAAATGCATTCGAACAAAACACGGAACAAGGACCTTATGGAAAGTTACTTAAATTTTGTTACAATATAAAACATATCCTGGTAATGGTTTTCTTTGTTGTAGCGATAATTGGTTTCTATTTTGATGTCTCATGATACTCATTACTTCTTCCATTATGCCCCACATCCGTTTTTTGGCTCGATATGAAAGTATATGAGTGCGCACATTGATTGCATTCTTCAAATCTAAATAGAAACCATTCTTGTACATGAACATGAAATCGACAACATAATGGATCCGCAATGCAAAATTACAGTTTCTTTTACAATTGTTGACTTACAAATCTAGCCAAAAAATGCAAGTTTTCCTTTAAATTGTTCAGTGACAACACCGGTCTTTCTACGATATCTCCAGACTGTGTTTCCGCGATGCCCTGCACTTTGTACCCTACTTCTCGTCAAATGATTGAGATACATATTTTCCTCCTTGAAAAACATCAAAATGCCCCCCCCCAAACATTACCTTCTCCCAATTCATTGTCCTTCCTCTAACCCCCTCTTTTATAACCCTTTTCCTCCTATGTTTGGGTCCCTCAAAATTGACTTCATCGTAGACTTCCCCTTTAGCGTTCACATCGCACATTTCACGTGCGATTGCTAGTTTGTAATAATGTCTCTTTTTCAGACTTGAGTTCGATGACAAATTATGGGTCTCAAATCTGTATATTGGAGAAGTCTTCTCCATATTTGTTTTGAATATTATGTGAGGTCAAATTCATGTTTCACAATTGAACAAAAGTAATGGAATACTCGTGAAAATAAAAATGGCTATCTCTAAATAGTGGAAAACATTTGATAATGGGACTGGGAAACCATGATGGAAGTTGTAGAAAATGCAAAGATAACATAGGATGAATTATTAAATTGCATGTTGGAACATATATTAGAATCAAACAAATTATAAAAGCTCTCCACCATGCGATAAAGAACTTGAGATATACGAATATGCCAAACTATTAAAGGTACCAAGCTAACTCTTATAAAGGATAGAAGGAATTCAAACTTGATGATTTAATGAGACATGGAACCCAATTATGCATATACTACCCCAAACCATTTACAAGGATAGGTTGGCCCCATGATGCAAATGCTTCTAATAAAGTTTCGAAAGTGGCTGAAATAATTTAGTGTATGGGATGGTGTAGATCCATTACAAAAGTTCGGGGTTAATTGACACCATATGTGCACCAATCATTTGAGCCACTTTAGTGATTACCTGTACTAATATGATCAACACATAGGACCATATCAATGTTACATGACCCGAGCTCAACATGGATGCCAACGAGCAACAACATAATTAACTCGTAGGGTCTAGAAGCAATCACCCTAAGGATTAGTTACGTTGCCCCTACACTAGTTATTTTTGCCACTTTGATGAATGTTTGAAAACTTATCATGATGTAGACCCATATTTTCCTAAGCACGAATGAGGTCCCTCAAAACTACGTTCTCATCATGGTGCTCTTGTCAGTGAATGGATGCATACAAAGTATTTTGCACCACATTTGTGCTATTCAATAGGCATTATATGAGAGCACTAGGTAAGTGTGACTGTTATGCCATCCAACACAAAACATTTGCATGCTTTGTGCAACATGAAAAATGTTGGAGGTTGACTTGTGCCTTGTGAATGGCTTACCTTGGTTTGACACCATCACAACCATCTTTCCTTACTTAATGCTCCACATGATAGCATTGACATCAAGGACTTCTATGTAGGTAAATATGTTCAATCTTTGTGCCGTCATTTTAGTATAAGAGCTTCCTTAGGTATCACTTTTGGAACACCTTGAGTTGAGGAAAAACACTAACATTGTGGAGTCCACACAATGCTAAACATATCCAATCACCTTGCATGGTTGTAGAATGCCAATATGCATTCCATACCACATGGTACGATTGTGTGCACGTGTAACACTTGGCATCACACAACACTATTGCCACACAAGACTTCTTGAACTATGTAGCCCTGTGGCATATTTGTGTTGCTTTGTTGCACGCCAAATGACACTTTCTAGGTCCATGCCATGTCATAGCACTGGTCAACATATTGCAATGTTGGGAGCCTAATTGGCATACATGCAGGAAGGTAAACTGTTACTTAGACAAAACATAAATAGTTTTGTAACTATCCTAATTTGTAGCTATTGCTTGTTGTGACTGCCTTTTTGCAGTGATATATATTAACATGATCCATTTGACCTTATGAGGTGTTCAAATGATCAAAGATAAGATGGTGTTAAATGTTAGGATGCCCTGAGTACGTTACATCTCTCACACGCATTTGTAACTCATTCTAGTCTATATGTAAGTCAATAGGAAGTGTCTTTCTCCTTCTGATCACAAGAATATTCATTCTTAACTTTGTTGAACATTAAACACCATTTTACTCTATCCTATTCTTTCTCCTTGAATAGAGTCATGCACATACTTCCACATTCACATGTGTTTTGGTTTACTATTGTAATGGTTCCATGGCATATTCTATAACCAATAATTTGCTAGCCTAGTTACATGGTTGTCCCCCACATTGGCATATCTTGGGCCTCATTGTGCGAATTACATATCCATGGTACATAACTTGATCTTAACTCGGATCCCAAGGAGAGAGAACACTAACTCACTGGGTGTCAAAGTAATCACACTAAATCTTACCACATGCTAGCATGTCAAGTGGAATTTGACTAGTCAAAATCACATCTATGTGCAATACTTGTACTAACATCTTCACTTAAGTTGGACTTGAGGGGTGTTATCCACATTTGTCCTCAATGTTAACTTCTTGAAATCCAAATGAAGGTTCCCATTGTTGACAATCTATGTCATAAGAAGATGCCTCAAAAACAAGTCTTGACATGCAAAGCCTTAAGTAAGAGCCTAAAGAATTAGATCCCATGATCTAGAACCTAGACTTGGTCATGTACATAAAGTTTGAGTGCGAAAGAATTAGAGAGTCAATGTCACCAAGATTGAAGACGACGGGGTTTGGATTGTTGCACTCGTATTAGCAACAAAGTAGTACGTAGCTATATAAAGACATCCACCACTGCTGTGAATCCAACAATAACTTCACAACTCAAAGGGAAGCATTGTTGTTGTGATTCGTGTCACTATTTCGATGATACAATCAATGTAGATGGTACAATTATGATGTATACCATCACACCTTATGCATGGAGATCATTATACATTTCATATTCAATGAGGGGATCATGGGTGTTAGGCATATGGCGTCGTTAATATGAATCCCTAAGATGACCTAGTTTTGCTAATACACGAGAGGACAAAACACCACGACTAATGTAATGGATCCGGGGCATGAAGTGCAACTCAATGAAAACATGGTACACCATCCTCGTGGCTAAACAGGACACGAAGGAGAGGATGTTTGCTTCCCAACTAGAGAAGTTCACAATTTTGCAAATCAATGATACACAACATTGCAAAAATTATGGAACTCGAGATTTATACGAGCATCATTGATAACATTGAAATACAATGGGTATGCAATGAAAAAGAGGTCCTATTAAAAGATCAATTTAAGTGGGAGAGTTACTAGTTCTCCCTATTAATGCCTAAATAATTAGCACATTGCTCATGCTTCAATCCTTGAAAGCAACATGGGAGTTTAGCCTGTCATAGCTAAACAAATAAGATCTGATGTAGACAAACATAATTCATAAATAAAGGTGTTGACAAAGTGCATATGAAGGATGCAAAGGTCATTGACATGATGACACATGAGGTAGCGATTGTGATGGTCGAGGTTAGGGACATTTCCACTACATAGATTTAGGACCAGAGACATGGGCATGATATTGACATGCACATGTAGTGAGTGTCTTTGACAATTCAAGACATCCCAAAGTCCTCGCCTAAAGTGACTAACAACATTGGATTGATGAAGAGCAACCAAGAGGATACGTTGTTTAACGAGGGGGTGAGGGAGACATGGAGGGTAGAGGGTGGATATATGCCAAGAAGGTGACACAAATGGACCCCTCACAACATTACGATGAAGAGGGCGACAAGAGGTTGTCTAGATCATCAAAATTATTGAAAGATAGCTTTATGGATCCCAACCTTGAGGAGATGGATGACTATTATTAAAGGATTGGCCAAAAATGAGGATGTTTTGAAGACAATGAGGTTGGGTAGCCAAGAAAAGATCCATTAGAGCCTCCTTGGATAGCCTTCATGCACCAAACACACTTATGAGGACACAAAATTCAATGAATTAAGTGAAGGCATGGACTAACCCTAGGCAAAGTGCGTGGGGCCCATGACCACTCCAAAGTTAGTATATGCAATGTTTAATGATGAACTCGAAATTGTGTGTCGCCCATCAACACAACACTCATAATGACTATGTTGACCTAACTTGGGTGGATTTGAGGAAATTTCGACATGCTCTTTAAGGCAACACCAATAATGATTTGGTGCACATTGATAAGACAACACGACCTTGAAAATTTGTCAATATGGGGAAGGCCTAATTATTTAATGTGTGAGGATCCCTTCGGAAAGGATAACACTACTAGGACACACCCGTATTATGCCCAATTTGAGTTGAATCTTCCCTAACAACTCTCAACCAAAGTTCTAGTGGCAACATTTGGAGACACATTAGATATATTATGTATGGCTACCTATGTGCAAAATTATAGAGTTTTTGGTTTAGCTGTATGTATGGTTCAAAAATTGTTGATCAAAGAGGAAGACAATTTAAATGATATGCAAATTGTGTTAGCACTAATATTCAACCTAGGGCATTTTAGTGTTGTGTGTAAAATATAGTCCTAATTGTTTCTACAAAATTTTATTCAGGTCATATGATCCCTTCTAATTTTAAATTAATTGGTAAATGTGTTAAGGGAGCTCCTTTCATATTTGATATTTAGTTTTACAAACATCTCAATCCTAAGTGGATTTTTTGTTACATGGTCATGGGCACTCATATTGAACCTAGGGAAATTTCAATCGTGTGTGAAATTTAATCTGAATAGTTTCTACAAAATTTTACTTATGTCTTATAATCCTGTGTGATGTCAAATTGACTAGTAAATGTGTTTAAGGGACCAACTTTCATATTTTATGTTTGGGTTTATGAGTATCACAACCCTAAGTGGATTTTTGTGTTACATGCTTATGGCCTCTATAATTCTGACATGGGCCATATCCCAATGTTCCTAATGACTAGAAGGATCATTTAAATGTTTGTCTTGTAAAATAATAACTCCAAATCTTACGATTGTTGGATACTTTGACAAATTCAAAATTTGAGTCATTTTATGGATTTTTCTATTTAAAATTATGTGATTGATAATCTATGAACCCATGAATAAAGGGAAAAATAAAACAAAACCCTAAAATAAATAATAAATAAAAATATAATAATAAAATTAAATATTTCAAATAACAAAACTCTAATCATTAATAAAATTAAGTATTTCAAAGAGATTTTAATGAAATTTGGTGTTAAAATTATATGTTAGGAACATATAACAAATGGGCCTTATTTATAAAACTTTATTTTAAAATTAAAATTTAATTAATTTAAACATATATTCAAATTATGATAAATTTGTAATACAATAATATATTTAAATTATGATAAATTTGTAATACAATTTTAAAATTATAACTTACATTTTAAAACTATTGTTAACATAAATTGACAACATTAAATGTTTTAAACTATTTGCATATTACCATTCCTTTATCAAATTTCTAATTCAACTTACAATCCTTACAACATCAAATGACATCATTGAATATCTTCAACACAACCCAAACAAGCTAACCATATACCCAATTTGGAAGCATTTTTTTCATTCATTCATGTTTTTGAAAACCAAAGCAAACACATTCCTTAATCACCACCACTCAATTTAATCTTTTTGAAGCTAATGGGGCAAACGAGGTTAATATGGAGAAAAATTAATTTGAACTAAATTGAAAAATGAAAAAGGTTTGGGCATAGTCAATACAATTGACAAATATTAGTATAAATATCTAAAATATATTTATTTGAAAAATATCAATAGATATTAATCTCAAGGTTTTGTTATAAGATTTTCAAATATCAATGTTTTATTGAATAAAATATTTAAAATTAATTGAAATGTTACCCATTGAGTAATACCTAACTAGCGATTGCACATGAGCTGCAAATTACATCGAAGAGGATGACAATGTAAGGTTACTTGGATTTTTGTTTTGTTTTGTGATATATATGTTATATTATTTTATTTATTTTGTGAAATATCCCCCATTCCAAGGCTTTTAAATTTTCCTAATTTTTTGCTGACTAGTCGTTGAGTTTTGTTATTGTGTTCGAGTATTCCTCCATGGGGAGCATTCAAAGGTTCTTCTCATATTCATATTTTGATCATCTCTGTCAATATAGAAATAGAAACAAATATATACTGATAATAATATCAATTAATGCAAGTCTAAATCTCACATGTTGATGTTCATCGTTCCATCTTAAAGATGCGAAGGTGGAGTCGGAGACCATAATGGAAAGGTGCAGTCAGAAACTTGTATGTTGGGATAAGTACATTACGCTCTCTTGATCTATTATGTTCCTATAGGTGCCTCTGAAAGTGGGGGTAAAAAACAACAAACAAACATGCAATATGTATAGAGAGTAAGATATTTATGTGTAAAGAGGCAACAGAGGGTGTCTGTAGACAAGCTTAATAAATGACAAAGTTTTCTAAAATAACAAGTGGCAAAATTCGTCATAGAATTTTAGCTTGTGACCACGTTGTTATACATATCATATGGACACAAAATTAGATAATGATAATAAAATTATAAGATGGTGTGAATTGTTGAGGTGTGGAACTTAGCATTCATGTTTACTATACTTTCATTACCATCTGATTTGTTTTCAACTTTATTCATTCACTGAAATATTTTAGATCATTCCATTCAAGCCCCACTGCATCTAGAACTCCATGCATATTAAGAGTTTCATTCACCATTGTTACAAGGACACATACATGTAATTTGTCCAAAATGATTACTAGGCCAATGCTAAAAAATAAAAATGGATAGTGATTCAGTGTTAGATGTGGAAGGGCCATAAGTTTTCATTGACAACTTTGATTTGTATTGATATATGATAACTATGTTAAGTACAATGCATGACTTTTATTTTAATACATGACATGTTCTAAATGTCATGTAAATGTGTAGGAAAATATGTACAACTAAGCCCGATCTTATTTTCTTTCTGTGAATTTACATGTTTTGTGCACCTAATTCTTGTGTAGCATTGAAATGTAAAAGTAGGTAAGATGCACAAGTCTACTAATGAGTGTACTCTTGAGAGTGCATTAAATGTTAGTCCCTAGAAATCAATGAATTTCCAATGTCTATTATTTCCTTATCAAGTAGTGTATCTTGCGTCGTATGAATGGTGACAACACACAACATTGTAAGTGGGATTTGTCGATGATTGTCACATGTGACAAGAGGTAGGGGAACCCGTTGGGGGGAGAATGTCTTGCGAGGGCTCACAATGTTTTTTGAAGTTGACAAAAAACAAAGGAAGGCAAGTCAAGGTGTTGTATCTTTGGTGGGGAAAGAGACAACTAAAAATGTAGCTATGGAAGTACATACAAAGGGGAAAAGGTTATAAGGTGGTTTGCATATTTACATAGGTAAGGTGAATAAAGTGTATGAGAGATCATATGTTATGTACACATACAAGTGAAGTTAAAACAAAAGAGGAGGTGCAACATTACATCATATTAGGATTGACTTATTTATAAAAATAGGAGCACAAAACATTATAATAAGAAATACATTAATGTTAATGAGGGTTTGTTCTATTCCTATAGGCGATGTTGAATGCGGGTGTAACAAACACCAAGAAAACACATCCTTTCAACCACCTCACGTCTAATTGGCGCATTGATGAAATTTATAGTTTCCTCATGATAACCAACACAATCAAGAATTTCATACATGGCCACATGCATGCTTGCAACCAAATGTATTCTTTGTAGCTCCATTAGACACAACTATTCCTCCTAAAAGTGACATACAAAGGATGGCACGACACAACTCCAAAAGAAGATCAAAGAAACCCATACACCATTGTTTCAATGAGAACAAAAAAATAGAACCAACAAACCAATCATGGAGCAAGAAACACACCACGTTAGGAGGAAGCACAAGAATAAATCACCACTTGAAGCACATTGGTTTTTTCCAGGAATAATCTATTGTTGTGCCCTTCAATAACTCCCAAATGCCTCAAATGCATTACAAATTTGTGTGGCCTAGAGCATTCCAAGTTAGAAGTTGCAAGAGAATTCGGTAACCATTTGGAGGGTAGCTTTCCTTTGGTTGCAGAAATGTGTAAAAGTGAAGAGATGCATAATAGATTACAAATTCTACAGTTCCTTGCTACAACACATTGTTTCATACTAGAATTCTCTCTTTTAAAGTATTTCAAATTGTAACATCTGTAAAAATTTGTTTCCCATTATTCTTTGATGGATGTCGACACCCATTTTTGATTGGGTTGAGCATCTATTAAAAGTTTCAAAGGTTGTTTCACAACATTTTACATACATATCGAATAGGGCACTTGGAACTATACCATTTGACAAATAACACTTCATAATATGCCTCAATGGAAAGGTTATGGACTTTGGCTTTACATCTGCCAATTGCATTCACCTAAAAGGTTCTAAGGTCTTTTCAAAAAACCTTTTTTTTATCGAAATAATTTTTTGATTTCGTTCAGATGTCAAAAAAACAAATGAAATAAATTCATTCCAAGAGACCACATCTCCGTAAGTTATTTGTAGACACAAAATCACACACTTGGGTACATTTCTAGGTCCTAAAAGCATACTTTCATTCATATGATTCTGAAGCAAAAAAACTAGTAATTGACAACTATCTTTGGCCTCTTTGATTTGTTTATGGTATTCTTTCTAGTCTTTTATACCCTATATCCCAATCGGTATTTCACTTGTTTATATTTTATGACTTTGGACACAAACGCCTCGTTAGGACACCAGCGCCCAGATGCCCTCGTCCCTCTAGGCGTCCCTGACCTCTTTCCACCTTACTCACTATTTTTGGGCCTCTTTTATCTTTTGGGAATCTTATTTTCTTATGGTTCTTCCTTTCAGTTGTCAATTACGAAATTCAACTAAGGGAATCATATAAATACAAAGCTATGTGACCAAAATAAAGGACTAAGCTCTAAGCATCTATTATCATCACCTAAGTTTGCATCCAAAAGCATTTAAGAGCATCAAATGCATCCATCTAGCACTCATACAAGGTACAAGGGACTGCATACACTTCATAGGAAGGGGAAATTCATTTTGACATCCACACATCTATTTACATTGGTACATCTAGCTATCACTAATGGACCTGGATCAGATTTATAGAAATGTACATCAACAAATTGTACACAAAACAATATCTCTTCTATTTAGCACATTAAGCTTCTCTAATATTATTCACGGAATAATAATGTATCTTTCAATTCATTCCGGATACATTACATAGGATACACTTACAAATATATAGGCACATAGTTTCCTATAAATTAGGAAACTACTCTACTAACAAATACTAATCTCGTGAGTTGTTTGTAACAACCAAACAACTCAACACATATTTCATTATTAGTTGTTTTATATAACAACTAAATAAAAAATTACAAATATAATAATAATTACCAAATGTAATTATTATCTACACAATGTAAATACTAATTCCTAACAATCACCCACTATCACATGCACTTACACAAGGGCTTCCTAGGGCACAATTCTATCACACACACACAATAACTACATGGAGTCTGAGATGTAGTGCAGTGATCAGTTTTAAGTTCACTTAGTTAGGTGACCGCCGGGGTCAATCTGACTTCCCATATTATATATTTTATTTTTGTGATTTTATGTAGTTTGAGGGTTTTGTAGGTCAACATCTCTTTGTAGGTTACATGCGACTTCTATGATCAAGGTGCGACATACAGATGACCAACAACGACTACCAACAACACTTGTGGGACACTAAAAAAAATTAGGTTTTGAGCTCCTGCGCAGTCACATGGGCCCAGAAGCAGACTCTGGCGCCAGGCGCCCCTGACCTAGTCCAAGTGCCCTGGACTAGATTTTTTCGACAGTTCTAGAATTTACAGAGCTCAATTGCAACAATCTTCCCTTCATGTTCATCAATTTTCCTAGTCTGTATAGTCTTAGATTAAGCGTTGATCAACTAAGTCTTTTCCTCTCTCTTGCACTTAGGGTTTTATATTTATCTAGCTTATTTCTCCTATCATCTATATTCCAATAGTTTCTGATCATAGTTTACATCTGTTACTCTGCAATATTAGGGTTTATACAAAATTCTATTTTTGTATAGTCATTTGGTGAACCTAATGTGAGGACCCAACCTTGTTTCTAGAAATTTTTGCAATATTTTTATCATGGCTCAATCTTATGAACCCTTTACTGAAGACCACCATCAAGAGCTCAATGCTCATCTTGCTGAACATCCCCAAGATCTATATCCACTCTTATTCGCTACTCATGAGGAGGCCACCAATCTTGCAAGCTTAATGTTCCTGCATCCACTACCACTTCTCTGCCTATTACTACTCAACACCCTAATTCCACCCTTCCAGTTAATTCAATTGTTCTCGTACCTGTTCCTACTCCCACCAACCACTTCACTCCACATCTTTTTTCTCACATGCGACTAGTCTCTTTTGTTGGTACTCAAGACCTATCCTTTCTCTATCAGGATCTCCAAGTTCAAATCCGCCAACTTTAGCAGGCTACTTGTTGTGTCTCTCCATCTCTTGATTCCACATTAATCCTTCATACTCCTTTCACACCCGCCATTTCCACTTATGCACTTCCTCTAAACTTCATCACCCCTAAGCTTCCTACCTTCAATGGCCATGACAACCCTCAAGAGCATATCATATATTTTCATGTGGCATGTCTCGATTATGCGGATGATCATAATTTACTAGCAAAGCTCTTTCCTAGAATCCTCCAAGATTATGCTATGCATTGGTTTTACGATCTACTTGTTCATTCGGTAACATCATTCACACATCTAGTTGATGCTTTTCTCGCTCATTTTTCAATCAATATTGGTTCTAAGATATTCTATGCTCAACTTGCACAAATCAAACAAGGATCTAATGAGCATCTCGTGAACTATGTATTATGCTATAAGAACAACCTAGCTAATATGACTAATGTGTTCACTGACTCAGAACTTCAAGATCTATTTATCCAAAGTATCTCACCACCTCTACAAGAGTGTCATATTTGAAACATTTCCTTCATTTGATCATCTATACCATACTCTTAAATTACGTGAAGGAAAACTTATCTCTATAGAAAAATTACGTGAAGGCAAACTCATCTTCTAACCGGTTTCAAAGCAAATCAACTTTCAAGCCATCTCCTAAGCCCACTAAAGTAAAATCTAATGTTAATGCGGTATCTACTCCTAAAAAGCTTCAACGACAACCTCCAAAGAATAAACTTACAACATTTCCTTGCGCTCCACGTATTCTATTGCCACAACTTATCAAAAACAATTTTAGTACACTTCCACCACCACTGAATCTAGATCTATCTCACCCTAAAAGTCACAATTATGACAAAAATACTATATGTGACTATCATCAATGCATTGGGCATCCTACTTATCGATGTTTCAAACTCTAACATCTCATTCAAGATCTTATTGACAACAATGCAATCGAGCTCCTTGAGCCATCGACATCTACGTCGGTCAATGAAAACAAAAAGGTCAAAAACTTTAATGATCCTCTCCTGAAGCACGACAAACAAGCTATTGATTCTTCTACTAATCATACATATTGCGTTGTGCCCCCTCCTTCATCGAGGCCTCTTGATTTTCTAGTTGCTAATGCTGACACATCTCCACCATTCATTACATTCTCTTATCACAATTATCATGCTACATTCTCTTCTAATACATTACATATCAATGCTTCTATTGGACCTCATACTATAAATAACACAATGATTGAGTTATCGGTTCATATGAGTGTGTGCTTTATTACACCCCTCATCACTATCAACTACCCACTATCTCATATTTCATATCCAGTTCCTAAATATTATGGCTACATCAAGCTTCCAATTATAATTGGGCCTCTCACCATGCTTATGTCATTTGTTGTGGGACCTTCCATCAAAGGTTGTGACATGATATTAGGTCTTCCTTGGCTCCGCACTGCTCAAGTTATCATTTCCATGAATCACTTATGTCTAAAATTCATTGATAACAAGCAATTTATCACTATCAACGGTGTTCCACCACGTACACCGTGGCCACGACATCCTCTTGAGGTTGCCATTGCACTAGCTAGAGAATATAGGTCTCCTGGGCCTCTCCAATCTAAGGCATATTTTACACATAGTTCTCCCATTCACACACAAACCTACTCATTCTCATAGGTCTACTCGTTCATCTCCTAGGCTTAATTCCCCTACTTGGGTAGCCCCTTCACATAGGAGTTCATCACCTTATTCACCTCCTCGGTCTCCTTCACATAGGCGCTCATCACCTCCTAGGTCTACTTCACATAGGTGCTCATCACATCCTAGGTCTACTTCATATAGGTTCTCATTATCTCCTAGGTCCACTTCACATAGGTCTCATTCACCAATACATCATCAATCTCATACATCACTGATCTTAGAGCATGGCTAAATGCCTTTATCTCCTCAAACATTGGGTGGAGGACCCTTCCCTTCACTTTCATTGGCTAGCTTAGTCATCATCATACACTTGTGGGAATCATGCTTACTTCCCCCCTCTTAGCATCATGTGGTGTCTATTGTCACGCTTTGTGCTTCATACTTCATCTTTCTAAGCATCGTTACACAACTTGATACACTTTGTATCGTCATTACCCTATGACACACTCTAGTTCCACAATTCATACTCGACTGCTGAGGGTCTAAATCTGAAATGAACCTCACCACATTCACTCTTTATGCTCTATGCTTCACGATTTATCTGTCTATCGCACATTATCAAACCATTTCCCAATAACACACTCTTGTTCTATGGTTCATTTTTTTATTGTTGAAGGGTATTTGATAAATGAACCTCATCTCACATTCATACACATTCTATGGGGGGCACGCTGCTCCCTTCATGTTCACTTTGCATACCATTCCATATCACTCATACATTGCATATGGCATATCTTGGTTGCACTTATTCTTGTTTGCTTATACTCACATGTCACACTTTGTTTACTACATGTTAGACAAATATCTAGTATGTCATTATATTTTCCATATACACATGTGCGTTCACTTCGTATTTAGTTTTGAATGTATAATGTCTATAAATCTTTACATGCAATAATGATGTTTCACATTGTACCTCTTACTAGTCTCATCGAGGCTCCTATGGGCATCTACATTTCTATTTAGACACGTCACAGGTGCTATTGTTCCATTTTTACTACTTCTTACCTTTACTATAACACTACTTATTCCATTACTACATATACATCTTGACATACTTGTTATCTTTCTAACATGCTAATGGGTGCTTCATGTGCAACATTTGCTTTGCATGACTATTTTCCACCATGGTTGTTTGTTACTCTTTGATTTCCACTATTTGCTATCGTATGCCATTGTTTGCGGGCTATGACCTATGTCTTGTTTGATAATTTCTTGTATTCTTTTGGCCGCTTTGGCCCTAATTGTCTTGTGACATTATGAATGATGTCCCATGTATGAAACCCATTTTTCACGGTCTCTCTCTTGTATGCATATTGGCTTGTTACATTGATTTTCTATGACATGCTTTTCCATTACATACTTGCTTCTTTTTCTACTAACACATGTATCTAGCCACTTTGATTGCATGTTCCTTGGTTTCTACCATGCACATTCCCCTCCCTCCTACAGGGTACACATTTCAGATTATCATCAAATCCTCTTTTTGGGCCACATTCTCCTAGCGACGTCACATGCACCCCAAATGAGAGGGGGCATACATTGGGTGAATCAGTCACCCCATACAATGGTACAACACAGAATCAGGAGGCTACAGTTACAGAAATGGCCCAAAATTTGACTTGGGTTCTTTAGTTCAACACAGACACCAACACCCAACTACAGACACTAGCGCCTGGGCGCTCCTGACCTTTCCCAGGCAGCATATGTACTGGGGGCACATATAGTTACTTCCTCATATCAACATAGTTTTCAACAATTTTTAGAATAGTTTTCAGAGTACAAGCACAATCCTCCAACAAACAGAATGCATTCTTTCTCCATTTCAACATGGAACAAATACGGAACTAATACAATACAACTCATAACTAAACACATATCACACCATCTGCAGTGGTGTATAAATTCGAGAAACAGTCATGGAAGGAGAGTAAAACTAGACCTCTCTCCCAAACACTCTTTTGTCGTGGTGTGAGATCGCCCAAAAAAACTCGCACTTGGCATGAGATCACCCAAAAAACGCACACTTCTTGTGCGATCTCCCAAAAAAATAGCTCTTGGTGTGAGATCACCCAAAAAATCACTCTTCTACAATATTTTCAAGGACATTTTCAATCATTTTCACTCTTCACAAATCAGGTGCACACTTTCCTTTTTACTACCTTTACACACATTTGCATACTTTTACATACTTTTGTAGATTTTTCATAATACATGACTTTGATTACCCTTTCTCTCTTATTTTGCAAGTCTTTACTTAATACACAACAAGAAACAACCCTACATTAAGTACAACCACATGTACAACACAATACAACACAAATATGCTTCACACCTAGGGTCACTTCCTCTTTCTTAGCTTCTACGCTTGTTTTTTATCACTCCACACTTTTACTTGTCTCCTCGGTACGTTATCACCATCACATTCTACATGGTTATAAGGTTCACATCTCTTATCTACTTTATGTTATCGAGTATTCACTCAACAACATAAAGTTGGGGAAAATGTAGACACAAAATCACGCACTTGGGTACATTTCTAGGTCCTAAAAGCATACATGAATTCATATGATTCCTAAGCGAGAAAACTAGTAATTGACAACTATTTTTGGCCTCTTTGCTTTGTTTTTGTTCTTCTTTCTAGTCTTTTACACCCTACATCTTAGTCGATATTTCACTTGGTTATCTTTTATGACTTTGGACACCAACACCCAGGTGCCCTCGTCCCTCTGGGTACCCCTGACTTCTTTCCACCTTACTCGCTCTTTTGGGCCTCTTTTATATTTTGGTCATCTTATTTTCTTATGGGTCAGCCTTTCAGTTGTCAATTAAAAAATTCAACCAAGGGAATCATATAAATACAAAGCTATGTGACCAAAATAAAGGACCAAGCTCTAAACATCTATTATCATCACCTAAGGTTGCATCCAAAGGCATTTGAGAGCATCAAAGGAATCCATCAAGCACTCATACGAGGGACGAGGGACTGAATTTTCTGCATACACTTCATAGGAAGGGGAATTTCATTTTGACATCCACACATCTATTTACATTGGTACATCTAGCTATCACCCGTTATCACGTGCAATTACACAAGGGATTCCTAGGGAACAATTCTATCACACACGCACAAGAACTACATGGATTTTGAGATGCAACACTCGGTCATAAGTTCACTCAGCTGGGTGACCGTCGGGGTCAGTCTGAATCTGCATATTACATATTTTATTTTTGGGATTTGATGTAGTTTGAGAGTTTTGTAGGTCAACATCTCTTTGCAGGTTACATGTGTAGACAAAATATCACGTACATATTACTATTTTACTATACCGCCAAGTATGTTGTTATATGCACGAATCTTGAGTAAGAAAATTATTCACTAGTGGCACACTTCCTAGTCCATTCACTTGTTTGACTTGATTTCTATTGTCTCTCTCTCTCACATCTGTCACTTTTGTACCCAGTTATGGTCAGGTCACAGGGATCCCTGTCTGTCATTATTTTCACACTTATCGTCATTTATCCCTAGACACTAGCACCCATTCTAGACAGTAGCGCCTAGGTGCTCCTGTCCATCTTGGGTGCTTCTATCCCCTTTGTTCTTTTCATAAATTTTGGCATTTGTGGTCGGCCTTTTTTGTTTTCTCATCCTTGTCTTGAGGTCATAGTCAGCATGTCGTGTCACTAGTGTTAAAATCTAAACAAGATATCCCTATGTATACACAACATACATACTATTATATGGGCGGGAAATTCTAAAGGGAAATCATATCTACATATTATCAAAGGAACTGCATTTTTAGGATGCTTATTCTGCATACATTACATAGGAAGGGGAAGTGTTGAATTCCATCTTACACATTTACATTTTATCTAGCTATAGCCCACTATCTTGGCGTCATTGGTGCGAAGGAAACCTAAGGACACTATTTCAAACACAAGCACATAGAACTACATGGATTCTAGAATGTAGTGCAATGCTCAGTCATAATTTCATCCTTCATATGACCGTCGAGGTCAATCTGACTTCACATATTACATTTTTCATTCCAATTTGATGTGTTTGTGAGCTTGTGCATGTAGCTAGGGTTTATGTTACAAGTTACAGGTACCTTGGTGATCAAAGTACGACATACAGACAACCAACAATGAATAAGTGTGAAATCCTAGTGACACATGAAAAAGTAAATTATGATAATTTTCCCAGTCACCATTGCCCGGGAGTGGTCTTTGGTGCCCTCGCCCTAGCCCAAGAACCCATGTATAGCTATGTCTGCAGATTCCAGAATTAATATCAAGCATTTCTGACACCTTACCCAAGCTGCTCATCAGTTGTTCTAGTTCATATCCATTCTAGGATAAGCGTAAATTAGATAAGTACCCTATCCCTCCTATTTGCTTATATGGTTGCATCTTTAGAGTGCTTGGCATTTATATTTTGGTGTATATTATCATAACAATGACTTTGAAATTAGATTTAATAAAACTATTTTTGTTAAATAAATAGGTGAAATTTGCGATAAATATGTCACACCAACGATGATTACCAGTGACACTTGTGTGACACCAAAAAAATCAGGTTTCAAGTTCCTGTGCAGTCATATGTGCCTAGAAGAAGACTCTAGCACCTAGGCGCCCTGGTCTAGCTTTGCTTGATAGTTATAGAATTTAAAGAGCTCGGTTGTGACATTATGCCCTTCTTGTTCTTTAGTTTTCCTAGTCTATAAAGTCTCGAATTAAGCGTTGATTAGCTAAGTATTTTCCTCTCTCTCTTGCACTTAGGGTTTCATATTTATCTAGGTTATTGCTTATGTCATCTATATTCCAACAGTTTCTTATCATAGTTTACATATATTACTCTACAATATTAGGGTTTATACAAAATTCTATTTTTATTAAATCATTATTTGGTAAAAGGGTTCGTGTGATTTGTGTATGCTTCCATAGGTTGTACAAATGTCTACAAAATCATTAACAACCATAACATTCCACATAAATATACTTTCCATTATGCCTTGGTGGATGACTACACCATGTTCTAAAGCTCCTGTTTTGGCACGAGATGGGAGTATGTTAACAAAGGGCATGTAGTTTGGATTTACACATATGAAATGTATTTTTTCAAAGGCCTTTTCAACAAAACCATTTTTTGCATTTCCTGCATTCATTACAATCCATGAGACCACATCTCGTTGAGGTATGTTGTCGAATAGTTCATGTGCCTTGTGTATGGTTCCCAGTCAGTTGCAACTACATCTAACAAAAATTAGCTTTCCATTATGCTTTGATGGATGTGCATGTCTTATTCTAAAGCTCTCAGTTCGACATAGGGTGGGAGGATGCTAGAAAATATTGCCAATCACATTTGCTTGAAACTTTCCAAGGCCTTTTCAATGAACCCATTTTTTTTTTTCATATCTTGAATTAATTGTAGTTCATGAGGTCACATCTCATAGAGGCATTTTTTCTATTAGTTCATGTGCCTTGCATAAATTTCCACTTTGTCGTACATGTCTACTAATACACCTACAACTACATCTAACAAAAATCAACTTTTTATTATGCTTTGATGGATGTCTGTGTCCTATTTTACAACTCCTGTTTTGACAAAGGCTAGGAGGATGCTAGAAAATTCTAACAACTGAATTTTCCTAAAAATTTCCCAGGGCTAGTTACAAACAAACCCCATTTTGTGCATATCATACATTCATTATAGTCCATGAGATCACATCTCATTCAGGTATTTTTTCTATTAGGTAACATGCCTTGTGTATAATTCCACTTTTTTACATACATGTCTGCTAGTGCATCTGAATTTGTATCTCTAACAAGAGTTATCTTTCCTTTGTGCTTTGATGGATGTCCACGAAATATTATAAAGGTCTCGTTTTAACACAATGTGGGAGGATGCTGGAAAACATTGCCAATCACATTTGCTAGAAAGCTTCCAAGGCTTTGTAAACAAGCTCATTTTGTGCATATTCTACAATTGTTGTAGTCTATGAGAATAAATCGATTTCAGGGATTTTTTCAAACAATTCACATGCTTTCTATATGCTTCCACATCTTGCATATATTTGAGTAAAGAAACCTATAATTACAATAGACAAAAATCAGCTTCCCATTATGTTATGATGAATGTCCATACCTTGTTTTAAAGCTCCCATTACGAAAAAGGCTAGGAAGAATGTGGATAATGTTATGGCCTTTTCAACAAACCCATTTTATGCATATCCTGCATTCATTGGAGTCCATGAGACTCTATTTCCTCCAGTATTTTTTGTTGAACAAATCACTTGTTGCGCATGTTCCCACATTTTGTATACATATCTCTAATGACACTAACAACTATAATACTTATGCTAACAAAGATGAACCCATTTGGTTTGGCATAATTGTTTATCAAACGAGGTTTTGGACTTTAGACTTACACTTATAAATTCTATGTACCTAAATTTTTCTAAGGTCTTTTCAACAAACCCAAGTTTTGCATATCTTGCAATAATTATAGCCCATGAAGCCACAATTTTTTGAGGAAATTTGTCAAACAATTCATATGCTTACACATTTTGCGAACATTTCTACAAGGGTTCTTGCAATTAAAGAAAAAATATATAGCATGAAACAAATAAAAGATAACAATCATACAAAATTGTAAATAAATAGGAGGAATATGGAGATAAAGACATTAACGTGCATATTGTTACGCTGCGTGACTAAGATGAAGTGATCGTATGTCGGTTGAACATAAATATGTGAATGCACACCCTTTGTTATGTGCAATGTGCAATCTCCATGGCCATTTGAATCGATTTATGACCAAGAGGTGGTTTACATGGTTAGAATATGACATGGATGTTATTTTTATGTAGAATTTAGTCTAATATAATTTTCTTATATTTATTACTAAATTTTATGATCACTCTATTATACTTTTGTGAATAAATATTTAGTGACGTTTGAATTAAATAGGGCAACACAAATTAAGTGAATATGTGGCATCAATATATTGTAATGTGAAAATTTAAATTTATATCAGACACAAAATGACTTATATAATAATGAATAATAAATATGATATCATTTTTTCTCAATTTTGTGAAAGATGGGAATAATTAAAAAAATTATTTCGAACAAATTTATATTTATAAATAAAAAATATTTATATATATTAAATTATTGTTAAATGAAATTAAAATAGTTGATTTTAATTGGTTGGTAAAAAATAAAGAAAAATTAAGTGAAAAATTATTGAGGGTGTGTTATCAGCGAATTTTGACTTCACAAAATTAATTAAAAAAAATAAATATTTTTTTTCTTTCAAAAGTGTTATCTTGCAAGATGTTTTCTCCTCCACTACAATGGTCTTATTCTCACGGTCATTATGGTCTTCGTTTCGTTCGTTTTGAATAAGCCCTTCTCCCGCTACACCACAAACTGTATTTTGATTATTTTAATTAATATTTAATTAATATTTATCCTGTTATTTAATAAAATTAATATTTATTAAATTTTAGGGTTTTTAATTAATAAATATTAATTTTAATATTGGATGGAAGTTGTTTGACAAACTTGGGAGAACTTTTCTTCTTTTTATTAATTGCCGTAACTGTTGTGAGCAAGTGTCGGGGGGAATTTTTCTTCCGCTTCCATTCCCGTAGACACTTTTGATTTTTCTTCTATTATCCGGAGATTGATAAGGAGACAGTTACTAGAGATTACAGGGGCAGAGGAGATTGGGAAGAAGGAGAAACAATGAGATATTGCAGATATCCAGAGCCTGGAGGAGGAAAAGTTTGTTCTAAAGACATTATCTGGATTTCACACGGAAACCTAGCACGAGCATTAGCTAGAGCCAGGCAACCTTGAAAGTTTCACCAGTGCCTCCCAGAGAATGAAGAAATAATTATGAGATCCCACGCATGCTATCCCACTCAGGCAAAAGCAAACTCAGGCCAAAATCCACGCATGGGCAGTCTGGAGATCTTTCACGCAACAGAGGAGAAAAGGACTGTTTTTGTTTGTTATTATTTTGCTTGGTTTTGATGCAACATTTTCAACGCTTGGAAAAAGGAGAAAGAAGCAGTGAATAAGGAGGTTCAACGTACTATTTCATGTTTGTGAAGAAAGTTAATGCTAAAGCCACGTGCTATTTTTGAAGAAGATCCACCCTAGGGAAAGAGACAAAACAACAACCAAATCAAAATCCACACACACACCCAAGGAGAACAGTCTAAAAAAAGGAAATTTTGTTTGCATTGACCAAATCAAAATCCACGCAGGAACATATTTGAGCTTTCACGCCTAAAGAGGAGGAAGGGAATGTTTTGTTTATTATTGTTTTGACTTGTTTTGTATATAGCTGAAGTCTGTGCCTAAGGATAAAAAAATAGCCAAAACCCACGCAGGAGCAACTTGAATTTGTCATGCAACCAAGGAAGGGAATTGTTTTGTTTAAATTTGTTTTGGTGCAGCAAAAATCCACGCCCAAGGAGGAAGTAACAGCCAAAAGAGGAATCCATGCATAAAGCCACGCTTAAAAAAAAAGGAATTCAATCAAATAAGAGCAAAGCGAGTTATTCTAAAGTTCTGCGCATTCACCAAAGGAGGTCAAGCGTATATATATATTATCTCTGATCTTTTTTCAATGCATGCAATTGTTTCTTGCCCTCACAAATCCACGCAGCCTAGGAAGAGGAACCGGGTTAAAATATAATTCGAAAATAGAGTACTTGCGCATGCTCATTGTGGTGAAGTTCAACGCAAGTTTACTTGTGTTTTCTTTTATTATTTACTATTTTTATATTCATGGTGCTACATGCTAAAAAGACAATGGCTTTCCAGTACTCATGCACACGGGGTATATATATATATATATAATAGAAAGAGTCATATTATTCTTGCAACAACGGTGGTCCGTAGACTTAGACCCGACACCTTCTCAGTGTCTTGATTTTCTTTTCCTTCTCTGCATTATTTAAAAAAAAAAAAATCATAATGGGTGAACATTCTAATAAGTCGACACTGAAATATGCATACCAAGGATTAGTTCCAGCATCGCCTTTAAATTTAGCATATGACAACATTTTGGACACTAATTTGGGTCACGTAGACATGTATCAATTTTGTGACAGGGTGAGACGGGAAGGAGGAACCATTTTCTCAAAAAGGTTTTATCATTGTGGTTTACCTCAAGCTGCAACATTTCCTGTTTCCATATAGTGCCCTGAATTTGTCCTGGCTTGTGTTGAACATTATGATCCTGAGCGTCGAGGAATTTTTAATGCAAAAATGAACCTTTTTTACTCAATTCTCCAGATCATATGGAAGATTTGTTAAGAGTGCCACTCCATGAAGAAAATGCCGACATCACAAAAAAATCAACACAACAGTTTTGCGATGAGAATTCTCTGAGATGGTCAAAGATGGCTAGTAAAAATTGGCCGGTCAAACCAAAGAGATGTATCGGGTAGAATTTCATGAAGAAATAGGAGATATGATTACTCTCCTTAGCAGGGTTTTTGGTCTTCCTTCTGCCAAAAATTTTCACCCTTGGATGTACAAGTTCATTTTTATTATCCTTGATGCAAATATGTTCATTGATTGGGCAAGTATTGTTAGTAATACTTTACATAAGCAATTGATTGAGGCAAGGATGACAGGTCATTTTTACATGACTTCATATTTGATTTATGCGGTAGCAAGAAGGAGGATATTTTTAGGATTAACAACTAGAGGTGCAATGGGTCTTGGCAAGAATAGTGTGTTTCATTTTTACCCATAGTTGGAGTTCAAGAATGGTTTTCATCATTTCTGGAGAGTAAATGATGCTTTCCTGTTTTATATAATCTGGTCATTGAGAAGAAACCCGAAGGAAAGGTTTTCAATAGATGCCAAGGCGGTGATAAAACAATGGGGAACTTGGTTTATCCAGTTTCCCTCTTACTCCTATATACGAGTTAATGGATTTGAGGGAGCTCCTTACAGGCTTCCTAAATATGTTAGCGACAAAAAAGCATTGATGGAACTCTCACGACAACTTTTCAAAATTCATTGCTTATTGGTGGACAAACGCAAAGAAAGGCATTCGTTTCCCAATTCAGATTGGGGAATACAAATGTCCAAATTCTCATAGTGCAAGACTTATGGAAAAAGAATTTTCCCTCATAACTATACATCCTTTCACAAGCAGGGCTCAATTCGATATTAAAGGATCTATGGAAAAATATCTAGGGGTAAGATATAAACACATGACAAACATAGAAGACTATTGGGTGGAATGTGCGGATGATAGGGAGGTAAGACAACGACAATTTTCTCACCTCACATTGGCTCCAATAGAGAATTACGGATTGAGAGATCCTCCTTTAACCCTTGTCGATAGTGGAATTGATCTTATGGATCCTGCCTATGATTAGATAGTTTTCACCCCGCTCCATGGTATTGATTGGAGTAGGGGAGATGAAACTTCCCTAGATGTTATAAATCAACCTGTGTTAAAAAGGACTATGAATTGGTATGAGGATCAGATAGCCAAACCTCTCCCATTTCAGGGACATATGTCAGAAATATAGAGGTTGACAACAAAAGGAGGAGTGACATAGAAAAAGGGGGTGCAAATTCTTTGCACCAGTCACCACCAACATCATCACATGCATCTCAGAGGCAAAGCCGGTGGTTACCCAAATCTATCCCTAATAAAGAAGCAATGTCTCAAGGATTGGTAAAGAGTGTGCATTTTCAGGAAGGAAAAGAACGTGTTTATGGTATTTCTACCCCAAATTCATCTATTCACATCACTGAGAGTTCCGCCTACTAAAGATCCAAATCACCAATGTCATACACTAGAATCCAAGCAAATCCTAGTAGTACAGATATCTAATTATTCTAAACATCCAGGTGTTAAAGATATGACACAAGAACATGAGGATAATCAAGAATGTGTTGTAGATGCTACTTCACCAGGGATTGAAACCACAGAACCACTGCCTACTGGTTTTAGTCATGAAAAAGGCAAGGAGAATTTTTCTTCCAGTTCTCGAAATTTTTGTGTCGAATTAATGAATGAAACACCAACTTGGGTTGACTCTGAAATAAAAAAGAGGAAGAGATTGGTCAAAGTGGCCAACATTGATTTGGAATCACTTTCTGCCCTCTCTAATAAAATGGTTCCTAAAAATCCTAAGGTTTTCTCCAGAGTAGTGATTGATGATAACAGAGATAAGTTTGCAGAAATTACAGTTCCTACAACTGAGAAGGATCGTGGAGACATAACAATCACCGATTACGAAGTATCCAAGATAGCCCTCGGTAAGACCACTTCTGAAAGCGATGTTGCTATGGAAAAATATTCAATGCATAGTGTGCTTAAAAAGTTAGAGAGATATAAATCTCAAATTTCTCAACTCAAGGAAGAAAAGAATCAGTTGATTTCCTATGTTCAGCATTTGATCAGCCCAATTGAGTCTTCTTTTCCTATTCTAAAAATGATGGCTATCCCGGATCAAGAAATTCTCAGTCAATCAAAAGATGTGATCACTCTAGGACACACTCTAAGGTCATGGGTTTTTGAAATAGAAAGTGGTGGGTTCGAAAACAATTGCTAAAGTGATAAAAATATATGAGAATATTTATGCTTAACTTGATTCGGTGTTCCCATTCAAGGAGTGCCTCATTACAGAATTGACCACATTAGATCATATTTTTCCAAATCTTCAGGACCTCGTCCGCATGGAATCTACTTTCTTGGCTTCGGAGGGAATACTTGAGTTTGATCATCGCATGATGCGGATTTTATGGTTAAATCATGCTGAGTCTAGGAAAATGATCCTAGAAGATTTGGTAATTCAGTTTGATGGTTTGTACAATGAAGCCTATACTGCAATCTCTTCCATTTAGGTATTCATCGAAGAGATTCCATGCACCTTCATTAACGAACACAACTAAAGGAATTTAGTACAACACCTGGTGGAGCAGTTTACAAAATTGATACACGAAGTGTATACTCCGGTTGATGTTTTTTCCACTTCTTCTATGGATCAATGTTTCAAAATTAAACATCTTTGTGAAGAAATCCAATCTAAAGTTGCAGACCTGCATACCATACCAGGTAAGAATCTTGAAATGCAGGTACTCTATGAAGCTGGTCTTCTCCCAAGTTGTTTTCCAGAAGAAGAGAAAATGCATTAGACACTGCAAAAGCTCGGCCAATTGCTCGTGCCAAGCATAGGGCAGGGAGTTCCACAAAAATGGGAAGCTTGGTGTCGGTTCCATATAACACTTGAAAAGGCAACATGCCGAGAGACCTCTTGGGAGTAATGCGGTCCGCCCATAAAGTGTCATATAATGACTTGTGCCACATTCGTTGATTCTCATCCACTAGCTTTCGTATGATGGTTACTAAGTTTTTATTACTGGATTCTACCTAACCATTTCCCTGAGGGTAATAATTTGAGGCATGAGCCAAAGTTATTCTGTATTCATAGCAAAAACCAACAACTTCTCGTGAGGAGAAGTTGGAAGCGTTATCAGCAACAATCTTGTTTGGAACGCCAAACTTTTGACAATGATATTTTCTTTGATGAAACTGTAAACAACCTCGGAAGTGGCATGTTTGACAGGTATGGCTTCCACCCATTGCGTGAAGTAATCTATTGCTGTCATGACATAACTATGTCCGACACTCGATTGGGGATTGAGTGCACCGATAAAATCGATTCCCCACTGCTCTGAATGGTTAGTCAATGATGACCGGTCTGAGGGGAAAAACAACCAATTTGGGCTTGCCAAAAAATTGCTGGCAGAGCTCACATTTTGCTACCCAAGTGGCTGCATCTTAATAAGCGTTGGCCAATAGTACCTGGCCCGGGATGATTTTGTGTGTTGTCACGGAAGAGGAGAAATGACCACCACAAGCCGAATCATGAAAACTCTCAAGTAACTTCACCTGTTGTGGCTTGTCAACACATCGCAAGAAGATGCCATCTATTCCGCGTTTGTATAGACCGTCATCCCAGATGATATATCTGGCTGCTCTGAGCTTTATAGCGCGCTTCTCCTTTGTAGTTAGATGAGCTGGGCATTCACCATAGGTGAGAAAGAAAGTAATATCGGAATAACACTCGTCGTTGGTTGCGACAAAAAGAACCATAGGCAGTGAATCGACTTTCTCTAGCTAGCTTTGTGCTCCATTGGCGCAATCATCTTTTCCCTCGGAAACTTCTGAATCTTGGTTTTCAGCCATAAGTTGACATAAGCCCTTGCCTCTTACTAACTTGGTTGGTTTTATATCCAGATCATACTCTTGGACTTTTGTAATCCAATTTCCTCGCAAACTCCCTAACTCCTGTTGAGTTAAGATGGACTTTACTGCCGTGTCAGGAACTAGAACCACCGTATGAGAGTTTAGAATGTAATACCTGAAGTTCTTAACTGCTTTGACAACGGCGAAGGCATGTTTTTCCAATTGGGTCATTTTTAATTCGTGAGGCTTGAGAGGAGAGCTCATAAACGCAATCGGGGATTCAACATCTTGAGAATTCCTTTGCATTAGGATGGCCGACACGGTGTGCTCAGATGCATAGCTATACATAATAAAATCCTTGGAGAAATCGGGACATACCAGGACTGGCGCGTGAGCGACAAAGGCTTTTATCTCCTCGAACGAACTTCTTCCCTTCTTCGCTCCATCGGAAAGTTGGTGACCCTTTCATCATGTCTAATATGTGGCGAGTCTTTTCAACAAAGTCGGGAACAAAGCGCCTGAGAAAATTCACTTTTCCGAAGAAGGAGTGAACGCCAGTCTTGCTTGTAGGTAAAGTAAGGCTCTGAATAGCCTTAACTCTTTCGGTATCTATCTTCGTCCCTTCTTTGCTAACAACATGTCCCAGCAACTTTCCCTCTTGTGACTCCGAAAACAGACTTTTTCAGATTCAGGGAGATCCGTGCTCTCGGCATCTAATCAATACTTGCTCCAAATGATCACAATGATCGTTTCGCTGTTTGGAGAACACAGTTAAGTCATCCAAGTAGACTATGATGACCTTCCCCATCATACCTCTGAACGCAAAGTCCATGGCCCGCTGAAAAGTGGCACCAGCATTGGTCAGGCCAAAAGGCATCCTGCTATAAGCAAACGTACCCCAAGGGGTAGTGAATGTTGTTTTGAATTGGTCTTCGGGTGAGACTTCTATCTGATTGTAGCCTGAAAAAACCATCAAGCATGGACAACATTTCTGATCAGTTACTGCTTGCAGAACCTGATCCATTATGGGAAGCGGGTAGTTGTCCTTCAAGGATGCCTGATTCAAGTTATGGAAATCCACGCATATGCGTATCTCGCCATTCTTCTTGCACACTGGCACAATGTTCGTGACCCAGGTACTGTGATGGATAGGAAAAATAATCCGTGCATCCAACATTTTCTGAATTTCAGCCTAGATAGTACCTGAGATCTTAGGATTATAATGTCTCTACTTTTGGCGAAAGGGTTTGACCTCCTCTTTCAACGGGATGTCATGTTGGACGTCCTTTGGCTTAAAAGACTTTAGATCGGCATAGGACCATGCCAATACATCCATGTATTTCTTCAACAATTTGACAAACTTCCACTTTTCCTCGGGTGTGTAACACTTTCCGATGTTTACAAACTGTGGATGTTCATAGTACCTAAATTGACCGGTTCAGTTTCTGGGGAGGAGCCAGGATCATCTCGCCTTTTCTTTTTTACAAAACGATCATGCCTGTCGAACAACCGCTCTAGGGAAACCAAACCTTTGGAATTTTATTTCCTTTGAGTTGACATATGCCGTCGCTTCCTTTTGATTCTTCGTTTTGATCGGTAACTGATTCACGGCATGTAGAAGTGGATCCTTCAAAATGAAGTTCACTAAAATTTTCCACCTTTTTCGAGAAAGGCAATGAGTTGATTGTCATCGTTGAATACTTGCCAGTGCTGAGAATTATCTGGCACGCTTGGGTGGAAAACCACCTCAATGGTATATTTGTCTATTTTCAAACCTGGGTGAGGGAGCATGAGGGATGCTGAAACGGCCAATGAATCGGCCATGTCATTCTGAGCTCTTGGGATGGCTTTTATTGAAAAAGCGTCAAACTCCTCGATGTTGTCCCACACCGCGTTGCGGTAATGTCTGAGCCTTTCATTCTTCACTTGGTATATCCTTTTAACTTGATTTACGACCAGCTCTGCATCACCTTGTACTTTCAAATTCTTTATTCCTCTTTCCTTTGCGGCTTGCATGCCAAGTAGCAAAGATTCATACTCAACAGTATTATTTGGTGTTGAAAAATTGTAACTTGAAAGAGAGAGGAATAATCTCCTCTTCGGGAGATATTAGTACGGTGCCAGCGCCGCACCCACTAGTCACGTGCAGCTGCCATCAAACTGCAAAGTCCAAATCTTGTTAAGATCCTCTGCTTGGATGAGGACATCCATTTGGTCAGACTCGGTAGACAAGAAATAGTTTCCCATCCCTGATGATTCGAAGAGAATTTGGGCTTTGGGGTCATCGGAGTTAGTAACCAGGTACTTCTTTTGCGGTTCAGGCTCCAATGTTTGCATTACACCTTTGACGGGGATTCTAGCCTTAGACCAGTCCATATGAATCTCCCCACCAACTTCACTGCAAAAAATCCTTCCTAGCAGAATTCCATAGGCTGCTGGAATATCGGCAACAAGGACGGTCATTTTTACCCTTTTTTTCCGAGAACGCTGCAAACGCAAATTACGTGTCTTTGATTTGACCGATCAGCGGAACTTGCTTGGTTTCCAAGGAATAACATCGGCCAAAAGGCTTGGTAAGGGTGAGGCCCTAGAGCATGGGTGACTTTTTCCAGCATGACATTATCAGAAGCTCCAGAATCAATTATGCAGTTGCTTAGTTTGTGGCCATTGATTAGGAGGGAGAGGTAGAAAGGTTCTATCTTGCCTGATGCGGAAGTCGAGGCAACGTTTATGCGGGATGAAGGAGGGGTGGAAAGGATTCCTTTTGGGGAAACCTGATTAGTTACGACAGCCTGACTTTGGATGTATTCAGTCAACCTTACAAGTTGTTCGGGGTTTGACTGAAGATACTTCGGCTTCAGACATTTGGATCTTGGTCTTTTTAGCGTGGTCAATTATGTCAAACGTGCGGCCAAGGGTTGCGTTGATGGAGGAATGAGTCCCTCATTTCACGATGGTAGGGTAGGATCACTGGCCTTGATAGGAACCTGATTTGGAGGACTGAAAAGATTTTTTTGAAAAAGATCTAATAACAGGTTGAGCCGGAAGGGGACTACCTCGTTTAGCGATGGTTGGAGGCGTGCTTGACATGGCCTTTTCTTTCTGTATCTTGGTAGCAACCTCTGCTTCCTTTCCTTGCGAGCGGGTGAACACAGCATATGACTGTCCGCTTGCATACCCTTGGGTACCCTCCTCTTCATCAGATTCCCCCTCATTAAATTCCATATACCCGATAGTAGAGTCGCCAGTCGGTTCACCAACATCTTGATCATCTTCGCCTTGAGATGAAGGTTCTTCATAATTTTTCTCTTCTTCTTCGATTTCGGCTAAAGCGTTGACCGGAGGAGCCTCAAGCGCCAACCGTGGAGCAGTTGCAGGCAAACGCGGCCTATGCGGGACGCTGTTGGAAGTGAAAGTTCTTCGTGGAATATCCCGGTATGGGGAACTGGGGGAAGCTTGGGCTAACTGCTTCTTTAATGCGAGCAAGTCGTTCGCCATCTTTTGAAATGCCGGATCAGATGAAGTGGTGGGAGAAGGGCTCGAAGCTTTAAGCTTGGACGATTCTCTTTTTAATTCGCCTAGATATTAGCAAGTTATCTTCGATCTGGATGGCAGCAGCCTGGGCGAGAATCAAAGTAGCTACTTGTTCTTGCAGGAGTAAGAAACTTACTTTTGAGCTCATGGCATTTACGAAGAAACACTTCTGATTTTCCGGTGTTGGAAGCATGGTAGGCGGAACATGGTTGATCAGTGAATTGAAACGGGTGATGAAGTCACGCATAGTTTCATTGACCTCCTTCTTTAGGTGAGTGATCTTTGACAGTAACGTGAACGCGTCTTCGGAAGGCTTATACCTGTCTTCAAATGCAGCCCGTAAGGTGGCCCAACTAGTAATAGATCCAGCCGGCAAATGCTGAAACCATTCTGCGGCAGGTCCTTGCAAAGTTTCCAGAAAAAGGTGAACCGACACATCTTCATGGGTCACATCGAGGATACTGCATGACATGATGAATGCAGATATATGTGAATCGGTGCTTTGGTTTCCGCTCCCATCAAATTTGGGAAAATTCTTTCGGTTTCCATGTGGGAGTGCGTGAACAGGATGTGGCAAAGCCAGAGGGCCCATAACATTTCCCCATGGTACTACCATTTGGACGGCCAGAAAAAGAACGCGAGTTGGAAGCGATAGTTCCACTGAGCAGCAAGGCACTGCAAAGTGATGTAGATGTTCCTGGTGAGAGAGATGCTTCCTTCGTGGAGGTGAGACACTCCTGGACAATCGGTCGGCTGAGCTCAGTGACGAGAAGCATGCTGGTGTAATACTGAAGTTGTTTCTTTGAAGTAGATCGAAAGTAAGATCAACTTCTCCATGAGCTCTCCTACTACGAGTAAATGGTTCACCCGCCAGTGTACCTTCCAGGTCTGTAATTTTTGGAGCAGATTTAAGAACTCTTTTTTATTGTACTTGCTGATTTTTTGATTTTTCTGACAAAAACCAGCAGCATGTACTTTTCTAAATATTTAAATTTTATCCTTCTCTTGAAAACCGATTGCAGTTTATTGTTTGATTAACAAGGATAAAATGATGGTAAAACTTAGTAAGCTGATTTTCAGATCTAGAGTTGACTTTTCAAAGAGTTTGAAATTTTTGGTAAACTGTCAGAAACTCAGATCTACGGAAAAATACAGACTTTTGTAAAAACTCAACGAACTAAAGATCTCTATCTAGCCCAGATCTATGGACCTTTGAAGAAAATTTTCAGTTTGGAGCATTTTTTGCAAAAATTTTGGATTTCAGACAAAAAGTTAAAATTTGCAAACAGGTAGTGATTTTTGACTTTTTCTTGATTTTCAAACACACCACTACCATAGATCCGTTAGGTCTGTTCGATCCCCAGCTAGAGTCACCAAAAACTGTTGGTTCGAAAATATGTTGGGTGGGCAGATCTATGGACAGACGAGCCAACAGTGTGTAGGGCATAGCCCCTCTTTGAGTCAGCAAAGTGAAACTGGTTTATTGCTATTCTACCAGCAGGAATCTTGTGCAAGTCTCACAATATTCTGCCTTCAGGGGTTGGGATCTCATCCCAGTAGAGGTATTTCCAACTGTAAAAGAAGGGAAAGGAATGAGGTGGGGAGATGGGAAAGATCTAAAGGGAGAAAAGAAATGAATTCCAAAGCAGAAAGGTCAGAAGGTCTATGATTTGGGTTGGTAGTAAACAGAGCTGAACCTACTTACATAGACGAATAAAGCAATACTGATGAATAAATGACAACAAAGTAGAAGTAGATTCAACAGAACAATCATACAGATCTAACATAAGAAAGGTCTGATGTAAAACACAGGTATTCAGCACAAAGTCTAAATATTGTATTAATATTTGTTTCTGTTACAAAAAGTTCAAAGTCTTTTCTTCTTACTTCTATTTTTCATCTGAAAAGTATCCACACTTGAATACAACAAGTATTCAAGTATTTATAGAAGAAGAGAAGAAAAGAAGGCAAAAACAAACCAACCACTTAATTACAAAATATCTTACAAAATATCTTAAAGTCATTTGTTGACTTTTGACAACTTGGTGGATGACATCATCCCATGGTGCAACATGGATGATGTCATCATTTGTGTCAACATACTTTAGATGTTTACAAAGAGAAGGTCGAGAAGAATGAGACTATTCATCATCGTCCCACGGCTGAAAGGGGGTATCCTGCTTCTGCTGCTGCTCAGGAGACGTGATGTGGAACTGGGCACGATATTCCATGAACTTGCTGATCATCGGGCTGAAGTTGATCCTGGGAAGGATCCTTGTGACGATCACTGATAGCCTCGCAAGTCTCCCGCTCATCTGTGAGCTTTTCTGGGAGCTTGGAATATTCATTTTCTGCCTCTATCAGGTACCCTATGAAGTCACGACAGGCCAGCAGGTTGTTGATGGATTCGGCGTCGAAAGTGACTTCTGGTCCCAGCCCTTGCGAAATGATCTCCTTGAAGATCCGAATAGTTTCATCAACCTTTCTCAAGGTGAAAGAAGGAGTGAGCAAGCCCGGAGACATTCTCAGGACAATTTTCTCCATTTGATGCATTGCATCTAGGGCTTCCTCCTTGATTTTGTCAATCTTTTCCAGGACAAACTCCAACTGATCGACCCGGTAGTCCAGAGTAGAAAGGATTTTGTTGAGGGCTCTGGGGTGACCGAAGACGCCGAACTTGACTAGATCTTCGACTGAACAGTCAAGCATTTTTTGGAAGGTCTCGTGCTACATCCTAGCATGGTCCAACTCTTCGGAGATAGGTCCTGCTATCACCTGAAGCTCTTTGTTTGCCCGACTAATATTCTGATACAATCTGGTGAACTTGGTGATTACTCCCTCACTTTCTTTGAGGATTTGGCTTCTCCAGGACAGAAACTGCCATACCCTGCTTGCCAATTTTGGCGTATTCATTTATCTTATCCTGGCTCAGAGGCTCAGGAGTTTCGGCGGCAGTTGTGGGAGGTGCACTGCCCATTTTCTGCAAGGCATGGAGAAGATGTTTATTTTTCTCCTTTAATAGCCTCTTTTCTTCCTTTGCTTCCTGGAGCTTCTTGCAAAGGGCGTCAACTACAGATAGGGCCTCTCCCTGAAGGCTTTCTGAAGACATCCCCATTGTGACTTGGGTCACTAGTATAATCTGTCGAAGACATACCCTTCTTATCCTTTAAAGGATTGGGATACGCTATCTCCATTACTCTCTCTCCTGATGCACTCTGAGAGAAGCGGGTTATAGGTTTTTACTTCTTGGCCCCCTTTGATGGGATGATGGAGAAGTCCATCGGTGCGATGGGAACTTTCCTCTTTTTGTTGGCTCAGGTGCTGAGAGATCCATGCTGGACTTATGGGAGAGGGACCAGAAGTAGAAAAGGGAGCAGCTGCAGTAGTAGAGGGAAAGTGCGTTGAGACACTTGGAGGTGGCATTGAGAGGGAGGCCGAGAAAGTGCTCACGGGAGGAAGAGATACTGCAGGGGAGGTAGACATGGGAATGGAAGGGAGCTGAGAGATGAGGGAAGAAATGGTGGGGGACAGCTCCGTGAGAGAAGAGAAGATGGATGACGAGGAAGGGGGAATAGTAGAAGATGGGGGAGAGGATATGACCAAAGGAATGGTCGCTTGGGTCACACGAGGAGGGGAAAGGAAGAGAGGGAGAAGGGATAGAAGGGACCTCAACAGTTGTAGCAGTGGCAACATCCTAAGTGGATGTGCCCAATCGGAACATCTTCGGCCGCTTCTTTCTCTGGAGAAGCCAGAGTTACAACTTGTTCTTGTGCGGCAGAAGGGGGACTCTCAAGAGCCTCTTCTTGGGCAGAGCTTGACTCACCCTCTTTGTCTTTACCTCTGCCCTTTGGCAGATGTTTTGGCCTGGAAGGTGCGTTTCCCAATGGAGATGTGGTGAAATCAACCCCGAGGTAGATGAGGCCATTCATCCTACACCAGTGCTCTATTCTCCGCAGAGTTTCTTTGACCCTTTCTTTCAATGGTTTGGGGTGCTTTAGTTCTATCAATTACAGCAAACGGCCAGTTGTCCCCATCCGTGTCAAGATATACCTGATCAACTTCTTGATCAGTAGTTTGATAACCCTTTGGGACAATGGCCATGCCATACTGAATGATTTCAGCCAAAGCCAAGCGGGAGTGATCTTTTCTTCTGAGCTCGACCTCATGATACAGGTCGATATAAATATCCTCGATCTGCGGAATGTGGATTGGATCGAGTTTGGCCCTGGGAAGGCAATTCCTTGGGTTGAAAGTGGGCCTTGCCGGGAAGTTGTGCTTTAGATTGAGCAGTTCTAGCTCTGCAAACATCTCCTGGGCTTTGTGGTGGGAAAGACAAGTGTACCTACCCACTGTGAGGGGGAAAGGAGTTCCACCCTTCTTTCTCTTCAAACACTTTTCGTGGTAGGTTATGAGTTGTCTGGATAGCTCCAACAGGATCAGCTTGGGGCCGGCATATCTTGGCAATTTGGTGGGTTCCCCCAAGAAGTTGGCTGCCCTTAGATAGGTGAAGGTGGGAAATTGCGTGAATAAGGCCCCCCACTTCTCCGTTGCTGCAACAATGCTCTTGGTCGTACGACCAATGAGTCATGTTTGGCCTCAAAAGGATAGACGATGCCATAGAAGAAAGTGTCGTTGATCTTTGTAAACTATGAAATACTGTTTTCCTAGCTTTAGCTCTGGGTAAGTATTCATATATTTTCACTTGGGGCCAAACCCCGCATCGCATCAATGCTGGATAATCCCTCTCCGAGGCTGCAGCATAAACTACATAGGAGTTCATGTAGAACCTCCCCATTGTGGTGAGTTGTTGGAGTTGCTCGGATATAGTGCTACTTATGATCTCCGCCCACTCGAAGCGTTGATCTGGCACATTCTTGTTCATTGTCTCCAGGTACCTGAGCATCCATTTATGAAAGTAGTGGGCGTCAGGAAGCCCAAATACTCTGCTTAGGAACGTGATGGTATCACTTAGTTCCTCGGAGAAATCACTGCGATGAATGACCTGTGGCCATCTGGTTACCACCTTCTTGTTTTTCAGGTATACCTCATTCATCAATTGCATACACTGGTCTTCATTGTCCTCCCAAGCCTTGGTGCAGTCTTCTTGGCTTACGGCCACAAAGTGCCGGTGGTGAGGAATGCCAAGCATAATTTCAAAGTGCCAGGCAGTGAGGTTGATCACGACCTCGCCCTTCTCATTTTGGACACACCTCGTGTCTTTGTTGTAGCAGTGGGCCACTACCATCATGAATTCGTTGTTTACTGCACTGACTGGGATCCCCCCAGCAAAATGTAGGCCACTGCCTACCAGTTTGTCCATCCAGGGACTTCCTGTGACCCTCCTAGTTCTGGCCCAGAAATCTTCCATATCAATGTGACTGAGCTCAGAGTCTCTTATATCCAGGTCACATTCTGCCTGGGATTCGGGCATCCTGACCCTCTGATATTTATACTTCATCTCTTCCTCTGTAAGCTTGGCTTTACCCTTAGACTTGGTTGGTCTCTTGCTTGATGTAGACATATGTAGTTCTGAACTCAGTTGCTGATCTGCAAGAAGAAGAAGTGAAACCCAACGCAGAAGAGTCATGTTAGCTGTTTGATCTCCCATTAAAGCATTGACAGAAGGAAGAGTTAGCAATTTTAAGGCATCAGGGCGCAGGGCGCATGAACACTGCAGGCTACAGGGTTAAATAGTATGGTGCACAGAAAAAGGGTGTTACAAGGGACAAATCAGCACCAATAGGGTGCAAGGCACATGGATACTGCACATGACATTTTTTGTTGTTGCAAGCAGAAGTGCGCCTGTGCCATTTATATGCATTTTATAACCGGGCGCAGATAATTTTTCATGTTGCACGGGGACAGGATGCGCCAAAGGGCGCAGGTTTAGTGTGTGTAACATCATCTTTACGTGCGCAACAGGGGAACTTGGCGTGGCGCATGAAAGGTTTGCATGACAATGTGTTACTGTAACAGGGGATGTGCCTGTGCCGTTTAACATAGTTTTATACTTGGCGCAAGTAAGGTTGGTGTTGCATGGGTGCAGGGTGCGCCAATGGCGCAGGTTTTTGCAATGTTACATAGGAGTTTGGTGCGCCAAGAGGGCGCAGGGCTTTTGGGTGTTACAAGCAAGGAAAGTGCGCCTTGAGGGCGCAACTGTTTTTTATGCAGCAAGCATGGCGAATGCGCCAAGAGGAAAATGTAGTCTACCATGAACTTTTAAGTCTTGTTTCTTTCTCTGGAGGGGTTTGTATGTGTTTTAAGCCTCTTCTGCAGGGTTTTTTGGATGGTGAAGAGGGCATACTAAGGAGGCCCAAGTGATTTTTTCTGAGGCAAAGTCCTCCTTACCAACAGATCTGGAAAGCGGAGGAAGAGCATGGGGGAGAAGGACAGCAAGAACAACAAAAGAGGGGTTTTACAAATCCATGCCTCCTACTACACAAACAAACAACCAACAGAAAAAACATAAGAGGAAAAGG